>JARQOC010000006.1:351937487-352244987 GCA_033576535.1 Allobates femoralis | reverse complement strand
ATGTGGTCCCAGATTCTGGACGAGGCTGAAACATTAAATGACAATCGTAATGATTAACATTCTGGAATTCTTAAGATATAAAGTCTACGGTAATTGCTGCATGGCCATGAGAAGAATCCTGGTGGTTGTCATTTGGACGCAATCTTCACTTACAGACAGATCCACCTCTACCTGCTGAGATAAGATACTAATATGTGTTGCTTCTGTAGAGCTGTATTTTTTTTACAACATTAAACTGTTGTAAAGGGTCTGGGGAAAACTGCTGCCTACAATGGAAAAATGTTGATGAAGGCTAGCAATTTGGGGAGGATCCAAAACAATCTAATATTAATTCCTGGACAATAAATTCGACATGCACAAGAATTGGTGGCTAGACTTTAATACGTCTCCTTTCAGAACAGAAACTGATACTTAAAGAGAACCTGTCACCCCCCTGGTGCTATGCTAACGGAATGCAGCACTGAATGCAGCGTGTCTGCTGCATTCAGGGAAGGGGTCCCCCATGTTTCTAGCCTCACTGTAAGTTGTTAAAAATACTTTATAAAGTGTACAACTATGGAGTCTGGAGGGACTTACTGAGTAATGACCATCGCTGTTGCTGGTGTCCTCTCGCCTCTAGCCTTCTTTGTGCCACCTCCAGCCTTCAGCGATGACACACACAGGAGGCTGAACAAGAGAGGGCTGGAGGTGGCACAGAGAGGGCTGAAGGCAGGGAGGACACCAGAAACAGAAACAGCGATGACTCATTACTGAGTAAGTCCCTCCGGACTCCTTAGCTGTACACTTTATAAAGTCTTTTTAACAGCTTACAGGGGGGCTAGAGACATGCTGCACTCAGTGCTGCATTCAGTTAGCATAGCACCAGGGGGGGTGACAGGTCCTCTGTAAAGGGAATCTGTCAGGTCAAAATTCCATATGTAACGGCTATCATTTTCTAATTCCTTTCTTTAAGCTCTCTCTATTCAAGTATTTCTATTATTTATACTACCATTCTATACTGTATAAACGTCAAAATAAAAGATTAATTCTATCTGTCAATCACAGTGAGTTCTCTGCTGCCCACTCCCCAAGGAATGAATATTCATGCATCACTACACAGCCCTGCCTCCTCTGGCTTGTATGCTTCATCACTCATTGTAGACAGAGGAGAAAGGAGGGGGAAGGAGGTGTGTGCTCTTAGCAGACCTTCATAGTGTGTATCTGAGGCATGTGTGTAGTGTGTGCTCTGAGATATTTCTTTGTGTTTATATGAACATTTGCTCAGCAAATACATACATTACATATATGCAGGAAAACCAATGTTCATACAAACAGAAATCTTTTACAAATATCACACACTGTGGTGATGTTACCCAGCAGCCTCCACACACCTGATAGATTCAGTGTAACTTCAAAAGAGGGGAGGGACAGAATACTAGCTTGGATAGCTGTGGTTATTTAAATAACATTTATAAACTGTGACTCTCTGACTGCTCAGGAGTCATGTCAATTACTTTTACAGTGTCACGTGTTGACTGCGGCAGTCTATATGTAAAACTCTCTGAAGTCTTTAGAGTTAAATTTCCTTAGACATTTAGTGTTATTTGCTGAGGTCTGTGGGTGGCTCTGCAGGTGGGGAGTTGAAGGTTGTCAGGAGACCATGCCCCTGGCCTTTAAATAGCCTCCTCTCTAACTGGGAGGTGACCATAATAAAGTTCACTCTGTTTCTGACTGGCTTTGCAGTTGGACGCTCGTTTTCGCTGCTGAAGCTTAACTATTGTTATCCTAGGATTGTCTTTGGGATTTTTCTGTTTCTGTCCCAGTTCGTGGGCTGAGGTGACGGGGAGTCAGCCAGGGCCTGGTGTGGAGCAGGGAAAGGGTTGTGGCCTGAACCTCCTCACCATCAGAGGTACCTTCAGAAGCAGGGGCAGCTAGAGAACCCAGTTCACATGGCCAGACTATCTACCCAGGTATCCTGCCCTTTATTCATCCTGCTACTCATTCCCTCACCCTCAACATTACCCGTGATAAACAGGGTGTGCTTATAGCAAGACAACTACACAAGGTACATCAATGATTCTTACCTATTCTTAAAGGTCTACCCAAGAACTATTCATGGGTACTATTTGTATCATACTGAAAAATGATCTGACAGAGTCCCTTCAAAGGGGTTATGCCGTGAACAATTGTACATTTTAATTAATAGAGCTTAGAATAAAAATAGGTTATACAATTGAATGTGCTAGAAAAATGTTCCTGTTGTGAGATATTTTTATAAATGTGCCCCTGTGTAATGGATGTGCCTGACCATGCAGGAACAGGTCAGATATACCACAGTTCCTGGGCAGGGGAGGACATGAGAGAGTATACAGACATTACAGCCGGGGATTACACAATATAAGAGTATATAGATATTACAGACGGGGATCACTGCTGATTCTTTCTGTAAAGAAAAACATTTCATTGCCTATTTAAAATCTTGTTTTACATCACAGAAAGAATCAGCTGCCATCCCTGACTATAAGTCTGTATACTCTATTACTTCCTCCCCTGCCCAGGAACTGTGGTATATCCAACCTGTTCCTGCATGGTCTGACACATGCATAACATAGGGGCACATTTCTAAGAATATCTCAGGACAGGTACCGTATATACTCGTGTATAAGCCGAGTTTTTCAGCACAGAAATTGTGCTGAAAAGTGCCCCCCTCGGCTTATACACGAGTCAGTGACGGCTGACTGTGTGGGGCCGGTGTCCGGGGGATGGAGGAGGCAGGAGGAGGCAGGGGGAGGCTGTATAGTGAGCGGCCGGTCACGTGGGGCCGCTCATTAGTGCAATGCAATATGCACTGCATCCCCCTGTCCATCAGCGGCAGGGGGAGCCGTGCATATTACATAGCACTGTCAGTGCTCTCCCGCCCCCCTGTGGTAGTATACAGCAGCCCCCCCCCGTGGTAGTATACAGCAGCCCCCCCCCGTAGTATATACAGCAGCCCCCCCTGTGAGAATACAGCAGCCCCCCCGTGGTAGTATACAGCAGCCCCCCCGTAGTATATACAGCAGCCCCCCCGTGGTAGTATACAGCAGCCCCCCTGTGGGTATATAGAGCCCCCCCGTTGCTGCCGCACACCTGTAAAAAGATCTTTCATACTTATCTTCCTGCTGTCACCGCGCGCATCCTCCGCTCTCCTTCTTGCTTGCACCCGGCGTCCATCCACGTGACCGCGCACAAATAATGACGTCATTATTTGTGCGCGGTCATATGGATGGACGCCGGGGCCCGGGTGCAAGCAAGAAGGCGAGTGGGGGATGCGCGCGGTGACAGCAGGAAGATAAGTATGAAAGATCTTCTTTTTACAGGTGTGCGGCAGCAACAGGGGGGGCTCTATATACCCACAGGGGGGCTGCTGTATACTACCACGGGGGGGCTGCTGTATATACTACGGGGGGGCTGCTGTATACTACCACGGGGGGGCTGCTGTATTCTCACAGGGGGGGGCTGCTGTATATACTACGGGGGGGCTGCTGTATACTACCACAGGGGGAGGCACTGCTGTATACTACCACAGGGGAGGGGCTGCTGTATATACCACAGGGGGGGACTGCTGTATACCCACAGGGGGGGCTGCTGTATACTACCACAGGGGAGGGGCTGCTGTATATACCTCTGTGGCTGCTGTATACTACCACAGGGGGAGGCTGCTGTATACTACCACAGGGGGAGGCTGCTGTATACTACCACAGGGGGAGACTGCTGTACACTACCACAGGGGGAGACTGCTGTATACTACCACAGGGGGAGACTGCTGTATACTACTACTGGGGGAGACTGCTGTATACTACTACTGGGGGAGACTGCTGTATACTACCACAGGGGGAGACTGCTGTATACTACCACAGGGGGAGACTGCTGTATACTACCACAGGGGGAGACTGCTGTATACTACTACTGGGGGAGACTGCTGTATACTACCACAGGGGGAGACTGCTGTATACTACCACTGGGGAGGCTGCTGTATACTACCACTGGGGAGGCTGCTGTATACTACTACTGGGGCTGCTGTATATACCTCTGTGGCTGCTGTATACTACCACAGGGGGAGGCTGCTGTATACTACCACAGGGGGAGGCTGCTGTACACTACCACAGGGGGAGACTGCTGTATACTACCACAGGGGAGACTGCTGTATACTACCACAGGGGGAGACTGCTGTATACTACTACTGGGGGAGACTGCTGTATACTACCACAGGGGGAGACTGCTGTATACTACTACTGGGGGAGACTGCTGTATACTACCACAGGGGGAGACTGCTGTATACTACCACTGGGGAGGCTGCTGTATACTACCACTGGGGAGGCTGCTGTATACTACTACTGGGGCTGCTGTATATACCTCTGGGGCTGCTGTATACTACCACTGGGGAGGCTGCTATATACCACTGGAGGGGACTGTATACCTGTGCTGGGGTCCACCCTCGGCTTATACACGAGTCAATAGGTTTTCCCAGGTTTTGGGGGCAAAAGTAGGGGGGTCGGCTTATACACGGGTCGGCTTATACACGAGTATATACGGTACTTTTTTTTTTTTTAACACATCCAATTGTGGAACTTATTGTTAATCTAAGATCTATTAATTAAAATGTGTAATTGTTTGTGGGAAATCAAGGCACAACCCCTTAAAGGACCCCTGTGAATGACTTGCTTTTGCCCCTCCCCTCCCCCATCAGACCTCAACTGCATACATATAATTACAATATAAAAATGTTAATACGTTTCTACCCATATTAACACATTATTCGTACATATGTGAAGTACACACATGTACACAGACATGCATTGATTAAGATACACACATACACATAACATGTCAATATACACAATTAACATTTTGTGGTGCTTTTCTCCACGTACCAAAGTTATGTTTTTCCAGTCATTCATATCTGTAACAACCGTAGCTTTATTTTTTATTTTTACGAAATGAAGTCTTTTTTTTCCAAAATGGGCAGTAGTTGTTTAAGTGACATTTTGCCAAGCACACCTGTAAGCTTTACATTTGTAGTAAGTTTTTTATTTGTGCAGTTTACAATCAACGTAACTAATCTGTTCATGGTTTTGTATGGGTTGTTATACAGTGTTGGCCAAAAGTATTGACACCCCTGCAACTCTGTCAGATAATACTCAGTTTCTTCCTGAAAATGATTGCAATCACAAATTCTTTGGTATTATTATCTTCATTTAATTGATCTTTTTTTTGAAAAAAACACAAAAAGAATTGTCCTAAAGCTAAACTGGATATAGTTCCACACCAAACATAAAAAAGGGGGTGGACAAAAGTATTGGCACTGCTAGAAAAATCATGTGATGCTTCTCTAATTTACCTGTGGCACCTAACAGGTGTTGGCAATAACTAAATCACACTTGCAGCCAGTTGACATGGATTAAAGTTGACTCAACCTCTGTGTCCTTATGTGTACCACATTGAGCATGGAGAAAAGAAAGAAGACCAAAGAACTGTCTGAGGACTTGAGAAACCAAATTGTGAGGAAGCATGAGCAATCTCAAGGCTACAAGTCCATCTCCAAAGACCTGAATGTTCCTGTGTCTACCGTGCGCAGTGTCATCAAGAAGTTTAAAGCCCATGGCACTGTGGCTAACCTCCCTAGATGTGGACGGAAAAGAAAAATTGACAAGAGATTTCAACGCAAGATTGTGCGGATGGTGGCTAAAGAACCTTGACTAACATCCAAACAAGTTCAAGCTGCCCTGCAGTCCAAGGGTGCAACAGTGTCAACCCGTACTATCTGTCGGCGTCTGAATGAAAAGGGACTGTATGGTAGGAGACCCAGGAAGACCCCACTTCTTACCCCGAGACATAAAAAAGCCAGGCTGGAGTTTGCCAAAACTTACCTGAGAAAGCCTAAAACGTTTTGGAAGAATGTTCTCTCTTTTTGGGTAAAGGCATCAACATAGAGTTTACAGGAGAAAAAAAAGAGGCATTCAAAGAAAAGAACACGGTCCCTACAGTCAAACATGGCGGAGGTTCCCTGATGTTTTGGGGTTGCTTTGCTGCCTCTGGCACTGGACTGCTTGACCGTGTGCATGGCATTATGAAGTCTGAAGACTACTTACAAATTTTGCAGCATAATGTAGTGCCCAGTGTGAGAAAGCTGGGTCTCCCTCAGAGGTCATGGGTCTTCCAACAGGACAATGACCCAAAACACACTTCCAAAAGCACTAGAAAATGGTTTGAGAGAAAGCACTGGAGACTTCTAAGGTGGCCAGCAATGAGTCCAGACCTGAATCCCATAGAACACCTGTGGAGAGATCTAAAAATGGCATTTTGGAGAAGGCACCCTTCAAATATCAGGGACCTGGAGCAGTTTGCCAAAGAAGAATGGTCTAAAATTCCAGCAGAGCATTGTAAGAAACTCATTGATGGTTACCGGAAGAGGTTGATCGCAGTTATTCTGGCTAAAGGTTGTGCAACCAAGTATTAGGCTGAGGGTGCCAATACGTTTGTCTGGCCCATTTTTGGAGTTTTGTGTGAAATGATCAATGTATAGCTTTTTGCTTCATTCTCTTTTGTGTTTTTTCATTTAAGACAAATTAAATGAAGATAATAATACCAAAGAATTTGTGATTGCAATCATTTTCAAGAAGAAACTGAGTATTATCTGACAGAATTGCAGGGGTGTCAATACTTTTGGCCAACACTGTATTTACAGGGATACCAAAAATGAATATGCTGTTTGCTGATTTGTGAGACTTTTAAAATGTTTATGATTAAATTTGATTATTGCTATTGTTTTTCAATGTTTTTTAATAATTTTAAAGGAAAAAAAAATCCTTAACTTTTTTTTGCTGGTAATACATAGGTTAATAGAGGTGTACTGTATATAGAGATGTATCTCTGTGTACCAGTACAATATGTCTGTAAAGAAGACAGATACATTTTAGATCTTTAGATAGAGAAGATTGTCCTATACTTGGCAGTTCAGATTAGTCATGCTAGAGGCTGACAACTGGAATCCCAGAAAAGACTACACTTCGATATAAAGCAAATTATCCATTAACTATATATATATAAAGGTTTCTTTTCAGCACCGCCTCCACTCCCATACAGTAACCAGAATGATACAGTCATATGAAAAAGTTTGGGCACCCCTCTTAATCTTACTCTTTTTTTTTTTTTTGTTTAAGGCTGAGTTCACACATTTGCGTATTTTGCTGCGCTTTTTTGCGCGCGCTTTTTGCCGTTTTTTTTTCGGCCGCGCAAAAAAGCGCAACAAAATACGCAGGGGCTTTCACACACTGCGCTTTCTTTACTCCAGAAAGCGCAGTGATGTCACAGAGGGGAGGAAGAATCCTGCTTCCTCCTCCCCTCTGTGACAGCCCCATTAGATTTCACAGTGTATTAATATACACTGTGAAATCTAAATTAAACAGAGGCAAATGTATGTAAAATTAAAAAGAATGAATACTTCACCTGTCCGAAGCCTTCTCCCGCTGTCTGGTGCCTTCTGCCGCTCTCCGTTCCAAGTGAGAGGTGTACTGAGAAGTCCTGTGGTGACGTCAGAGGGGGGGCGTTCCCGGGGCGTTCCCAGCGCTGATTGGCTGTTCGCGGTCATGTGATATGTATCACATGACCGCGAGTGCCCGGGAACGCCCCTCTGACATCACCACAGGTCCTGTCAGTACATCTCTCACTTAGAACCGGAGACCAGACAGCGGGAGAAGGCGTCGGACAGGTGAAATATTCATTCTTTTTTATTTTACATACATTTGCCTCTGTTTCATTTAGATTTCACAGTGTATATTAATACACTGTGAATCTAATGGGGCTGTCACATCTGTCAAAGAGGGAGGAGGAAGCAGGATTCTTCTTCCCCTCTGGGAGAATACGCAGAAGTAGCTGCGTAAACAATTGACATATCAATTGTTTACGGAGCTGCGCTTTCTCCCGGAAAACGCAGTGCGTATTTTTACGCAATGTCTGCACTGCAAAGTGAATTTCACATTCACTTTGCAGGCAGACAAAAGGCACATTGCGTATTTTGAAAAGCGAGCGTAAAAAAAACGCGGCAAAATACGCAATGTGTGAACGTAGCCTAAAATTGTTTTTTCCAACAGCTATTTCAGTGTGATATATGTAATAACTGATGGACACAGTAATATTTCAGGATTGAAATGAGGTTTATTGTACTAACTGAAAATGTGAAATATGTATTATTTCAAAAATTGACAGGTGCAAAAATATGGGCACCTCAACAGAAAAGTGACATTAATATTTAGTAGATCCACCTTTTGCAAAAATAACAGCCACTAGTCGCTTCCTGTAGCTGTTAGTGACTTCCTGGATCCTGGATGAAGGTATTTTTGACCATTCCGCTTTACAAAACAATTCCAGTTCAGTTAAGTTTGAAGGTCGCCGAGCATGGACAGCCCGCTTCAAAACATCCCACAGATGTTCAATGATATTCAGGTCTGGGGACTGGGATGGCCATTCCAGAACATTGTAATTGTTCCTCTGCATGAATGCCTGAGTAGATTTGGAGCGGTGTTTTGGATCATTGTCTTGCTGAAAGATCCATCCCCGGCGTAACTTCAGCATTGACACTGATTCTTGAACATTATTCTCAAGAATCTGCTGATACTGAGTGGAATCCTCAACTTTAACAAGATTCCCAGTGCCGTCATTGGCCGCACAGCCCCAAAGCATGATGGACCGTCCCCCAAATTTGACACTGGGCAGCAAGTGATTTTCTTGGAATGCTGTGTTTTTGTGGCGCCATGCATAACGCCTTGTTGTATGACCGAACAACTCAATCTTTGTTTCATCAGTCCACAGGACCTTCTTCCAAAATGAAACTGGCTTGTCCAAATGTGATTTTGCATACCTCAGGCGACTCTGTTTCTTGCGTGCATGCAGAAACGGCTTCTTTCGCATCACTCTCCCATACAGCTTCTCCTTGTGCAGTGTGCGCTGTATTATTGATGCTGCAGGTCTTTGGAGGTGGTCTGTGGATTGTTGTGAATTTATTTTCTATTTGTGTCCTTTGCTCACTTGAGATAAAAATTTAGTGGATAGGACTTGTGACCTGTGGGGAGCCGTGTAGGGGCTCACAAGCTTACGTGTTTTGGACCAAAAGACAAACCAATACCCCACAATTTGATATAGTGTGGATTGTTCTTGACTGTTCTCACCATTTCAAATCATGAAAATCAGAAGGGTGCCCATACTTTGGCACCTGTCAAATTTTGAAATAATGCATATTTCATATTTTTGGTTAGTGCAATAAACCTAATTTCAATCCAGAAATATTACTGTGTCCATCAGTTATTACATATATCACACTGAAATAGCTGTTGCAAAAAAACAATTTTAAACAAAAAAAAAGAGTAAGATTAAGAGGGGTGCCCAAACTTTTTCATATGACTATATTAGCCTCCTGACTAATATAAATGAAGTGTGACTGCCTGGGTCCCCACATCCAGAGGCCCCTGTGCAGATGAGCTGCGATGCCGCTCCTATATGCATTACCTGTGATAGCCGTGGTGATCGGGCAAACCTGTAGTATCCCTGGAATCAAACAGAAGCAAAATGACTAATGATTAATGAACCAATTCTGATCTTTACATTGATAACAAGGATAAAATAAGAAATGAAACACAAGGTCATTCCAATTCATTTCTGCTCTAAAATTGGTTTTAAATCATTAGAAATGTCTGATATTTCTTATGAATAGGTCTTATAATCCAGATGATTTAAAAAAAAATCTTAATATTTTTCTTACATCTGTCTCACTGCCTTCACGCAGGTTAAATGTCAGGTCATGGTGAATGTCTGCCATGAATTTGCTAGAATACTCTGGGTAGAGCTCTAGCACCTCCAATAGTCCTCTAAGGCTGAGATATTGCAGATCACAGTAGGTCAGGGCTTTCACATCTGCATTCGTTTTGACCACCTGGTCCTTGTTGGAGATGTCGGCACCAATCAGATCTCCTTTCCCTAAGATATGGAGAATATAAATAAGAAAAGTAATACGCATTGAATTATACGGACAAGATAGCATGCATCTGTGGCACCCCTGCAGTCTGGTCATCACAGAGGTACTGCACCCAAGCCATAGGTGTGGTACCCCACTCCCAGGTAAGGAGGGGACACAAACCCGAGACACACACACACCTGCACCCAACACCCATCTTAACCCCAGGCCAGGAATCTTGGGGGGATCCTATTAAGGGAGGGTTCCATCTTCTGGCTGGGGGAGGGAGTAGGTAGAAGGGGTGGGAGGAGAAGGCGGAACAGCAGAGAGGAAGAGAAGGAGTTAGATCAGTCAGAGAGAGAGGAGTTGACGAGAGAAAGACCTAGAAGGTGGAGCTCTAGGGAGGCTCACTCTAGGGGAGGAGTGGGACCAGAGAAAAGGTCGCCACAGAAACCTGGCCGGAGGGACCCCGGTCTAGCAATAACCCCCGCAGGGCATTGCTGGTGGAGCTAGGTTGTAAGAGGGGACCAGCCCCGATCTAGCAACATACTTCAAGTTGGAGCTAGGAAACCGGAGGCCGCTGCACCTGTATGGACAGTGGCTACTGACTGTGCATAATCTGCAAAACAGTGGCTAGACCTTGGGTCAGGGGGTGGATCGCCGTCGCCTGACAGGTCCCGCAGCCACCTGCTTGGAACACTATGCACAAGGATGCAGGGCAGGAAAGGAGAGTAGTGAACCCAAGATGCCTGGGAATTGGCTGGATCACAGACCCGGAGGACACGGGGCCCCTGCTGGGCTGAACTGCTGAACTGAACTGTGAGTAAACGCTTGAGAACTGCAACACCGATGTCCTCCTATAATTCCATGTGCCCTCCCTGCCACCTATTGCACCCTGACCATCACCATCCCAATAGACTGTCACACTACCTCTGGGGCCCTGCTCCACCTGTGGGGGAGCAATACCATCCGGCTGCCGTACAATCTGCCCCAGAGGTCCCAATTCAGCAGCGTCGGCCATTCCTGGCCGGATACCACAGGTGGCATCATGATAATCCCCTGTAAATACCCCCTTTACTGCATGTACAGGGCCACAGAGCTGGGTCACAGCCACAAGAAAGACGACTGGCCAGCTACTGAGTACGCCCAGACCCTTATGGCCGTTGAACATCTGAATGTAATAAAGAAACTGCGGGCTGGCACTGGCATGTCAGTAGATAAAAAGTTTGGTATTTTGACTCAGCAGATTTTGACCTTAGCACAAAAACATATTCTGGTTATCTTATCGCCATAGTGACCACCAATACAACTTAACACTGACCTGAGATATAACTGAATAACATCCCCCGACAGGTGAAATCCAGCAGCTGTCGGCTGTACATTATAACTAACAACCTGCTTTTGTTGTACACTCTCCCACTATGGCTGTTTAACCCCTTAGATGCTGCTGTCAATAGATGGTTAGCAGAGTGTGGGGCCTCCTTCTTTAACTCCATCAGCACCCTGATATCATGGTTGTGTGGTCCTGATGTATGCCATGGCAATTCATGGCCAAATTACGACGTTGAAGTCTGGTGGCTATAGTGACCTGTTCAGAAGTTGACAATATTTAGGTGGTAAAAACTGATTTTATTTTTCCCGTCATGCCAATTCCTGATAATCAGTTGAAGGGAAATTTTCGAATTTGAGAAATATTTGTCAAATTTCTGATATTTTTAGAAAAAATTGCAAAAAATAATTACGGTACCTAAATTTACCATTATCATAAAATATAATGTGTTGCGTAAAATATTCTTAAAATCATTGAGATATGTTTATTTATACGAAGCCTACCTAAGTCAATGTAAAGTGACACAGGTCAGATTTTAAAAATTTGGCCTGGGCACTAAGGGGTTTTCCTTTAGGGAATATGTCATCAAAACTGAGCTATTGTTTAAATCAATTTTTTTTGTTAAATTTATGTTCATTTTTTATTTTATTTAATTGTTTGGTTTTCAATAGAACAGTCAATTAAAAATAAAAAAAAATCTATCTTTTCTTCAAATTTCCTCCTGCCATTGGGCTTCTTTTAGACTCTAATTTCCAATTGTTTCAGGAACTTCACCTGTAGATTAGCAGCAATGCACAGATAGAACCTATGTTTTTTACTGAAACATCTAATACGCGTGTGCAAAGGTCATTGTGAAATGAAAGGGAGCAGGGTGGGCTGTGACATCGTCTATTGTTACTGGTGGATCCTGTGTTATTAGATCTGTATAGAGGTGTTACCTGCCTTTGTAATCCTGCCAGTGCTGATATATAAACTGCTGAAAACTGTTCTTGAAAGGACAGGAAGTAGAAGACTAAAGTAGCTCCAGTGGCTAGTGGGAAAATTGCAAGATTTTTATTTTTAATAAAATAGTTATATAAAAAAAAAACTAAAAAAATTTTTTTTTTACAAATGGGTCATTCCATGTCAAGTGAACCAATGATTATTACCTCTATATTTTTAATTCTTTTGAGATTTTGTTATTTGATAATAGCATGTCAGACAATGCAAAATGTGAAGAGAAAAATTTTTTAAAAAATTTATTTTTTTTTTAAATGATTTTCAAAGTTCGGAAAAAGTGTGAATTTCGCTGTTGCCTGCCTTTACGTTTCTCCTCATAACTAAGGCTAGGAATAAGATAGAGAGACAAAATAAACACCATTCTACTCAGAACTATACAGGCTTTCACCAGATATGTCACAAGAGGATCTTTGTTAATATTTTACCCATGTGATCGCAAGCGCAAAACTTTAAAACGTATTTCCGAAAAATCGGCGCGCTTTAAATATTTCAAAAACTGCCCATGTGTCTGCTTTGCTCTTAGCCACATCTGTACCAAATTTCAAGTTGGGATCGCAATGGGATCATATTTTAACATATTTTACTATTAATAGCGTCAATGGGTCATTCCATATCAAGTGATCTAAATATGAATATTTTTTTTTACCTGACGTCTTTAGATTTTTTTTTTTTTTTTCCTTTATGAAGTACTACTTTAGTTAATTACAAATTAAAAGTTTGGAATTTTTTTCTTCATCAGTTAATTTTTTACAGATTTTTAAAGTTTAAAAAAAGGGTGAATTTTGGCCTGGTACGACTTTAAATTTTTTTATCTCGGGCTAGAAATAAGATAGAGAAACAAAATAAACAGCATTCTACTCAGAACTGTCCAGGCTTTCACCAGATATGTCACAAGAGTATATTTGTTAATTTTAATTTTTTACCTATGCGAATGCAAACGCAACATTTTGAAACGCATTTCCGAAAAAAACATTTTAATAAAAATTTTCCAAAACTGCCCATGTGTCTTTTATGCTCTTAGCCACATCTGTACCAAATTTCAAGTTGGGATCGTGATGGGATCATATTTTAAAATATTTAACTATGGTTAATCTCATTTTTATTAAATTTTGAAAAAACATATGAAAGACATACATTCAATCTTTTAACAAAATCTTGAGACATATAAAATATACAAAAAGAGAATTCACAAAGTTATTAGTAACTTTAAGATAAGCTGCAAATTTACTTTTGCGCTTATCTCTGGTGCAATATATACTACAATCTAAATATAATTCCAAACACTCAAGTATACAACCTTTCTCAGGGTTTTGAGATGTTCTGATGTCAAGGGGACAAGCAGCCCCAGCAGAATGATTTTTATTACTTGGCCCCTTCTAACAGGTTGACCACGTAAGTGGGTCATTACCCGTTGAGGCCTAGTTGGAATAGTCTATCGACTGCTGTACCGGAAAGGAAGGCCGAAATATTAATGATCTACTCACAGCTCAGAGTTTTCGATACCTGTCTAATGTTCACTAGAATTCTGAAGGTATACGTGTAGAAAGGAAATACCTAGACTGAATGTATCAGATGGGAAGAAAAGAGAGATAGAAAAGAAGAGAGAGAGAAGAGAAACAAAAACCATTAGAAAAAGTTATACTGGGAAAGAAAAGCCACGTAAGAAAAAAAGAAAAAAAGGAGGGGGGGGGACGGGTGAGGTATGGGAAGGAGAAAGGGTACTCATCCCACTGGCTCCCCATCAGCCAGAGGTCGAGCCATATTATCTGTGCTGGAAAAGATACTCCTAAATTCTGCAGAGTCGTGAAAAAGAATCCATTCAACCCAAATCCCTAAGAATTTGTTCCGAGATCCCGACGCATCAGCTGCGAGCTCCTCCATTCGATATGTGTCAATCAATTCTTTGAACCAATCAAGTAGAGATGGAGCCCGGCTTGATTTCCAGAACCTCGGGATCACAGCACGAGCAGCCGAGATGCAAAAGCGGAGAATATCCCTCTTCTGTAGCCCAATAGGACCTGGAAAAATGGATAACATTGCCGATTCTGGGCAGCATTCGGCTTGTTTACCTGTTATCCGGGCGTATGCATTGAAAACCTCAGACCAGAACCGCCGGATTTCCCCACAACTCCACCAAATGTGTATCATTGTACCCTTCTCTTCCCCACAGCGCCAGCAGGTATCAGGGGTTCCAGGGAACATGTTCCGGAGTGTCGTCGGGCACAAGTACCATCTAGTGAGCAGCTTATAGCTTCTTTCTTGTGCAGAACAAGCGCTAGCTAGTGAGTGAGTAAATATAAAGCATTTCTGCCAATTAGCTTCTGAAATGCTACACCCCAATTCCCTCTCCCAAGCACGTTGGAAGTAAAGGGTGCCCTGCTCTCTCATGGACCCTAAGGCCTGGTATAGAACTGATATTTTGCGCCTCGGTGGAGCCTCCAGTTGGAATAACCTCTCCAATACGTTGGGCGTCAATCTTACCCTGCAAGAGTGGTCAGCTGAATATAATTATGCTCTGTATTGGAGAAATTCGAATCACTTAAGAGGTCTCGTAGGTTCTTTGAGTTGTAGCTCTGCCATCGGGGGCAAACCACCACTGGACAGAGTCTGTCCTACTCGGGTGTCATCCACAATCCGCCAACATAAAACTCTCTGCCTGTCAAATCTGGGTGGGAAAGATGGGTTGGAAAAAAGGGGAGTCAAAGGGCTAAGTCTGTCGTTTAAGCGGAGGGTTTTCGTCACTAGGTGCCATACCTTCAAGGTGTTTCTGGTCATGTCTGTCAAAGGTACTAGGTCTGTGGAGTCTTTAGGGGAAATCCAAAGCAGGTGTTTCAGCGGAATCCCCAAACCCTCTTGCTCCACCCCTACCCATTTCTTGGAGGACGCATGATAATGCCAATCTAGAGCTCTAACAAGAGAGGAAGCCTCAAAGTACGCTCGTATGTTGGGTAGTCCAACCCCTCCTCTGGTCTCGGGCAAGGATAGGATATTCATTCGCAATCTGGACCTCTTGCCCCCCCAGACAAATCTAAGGATCATAGATTGCATTTTGGAGAGGAAACCTCTATCCAATAGAACAGGAACTGTCTGAAAAGTATATAAGAGTCGGGGCAAGACATCCATCTTGACTACGTTTATTCTCCCGAACCAGGATAGCTTTAATTGTCTATAGGAGGTAAATGCCGATTCCGCGTTAGTCAAAAGGGGTTGATAATTTAAATTGAATATTTGTTTAAGATCTTTTGGTATAAGGACTCCCAAGTACTTAATGGCTTCTACTTTCCATTTAAATGGGAACTGTTTAGATAGATGAGAAACCAATTCTCCAGGCAAAGAAATATTGAGTGCCTCGGTTTTGGAGCAATTCACTTTAAAGTTGCTCAATTGTCCGAACCGTTCAAACTCCATTAAGACCGAAGGGATGGAGACCAGGGGCTGGGAGATGTAAAGTAGCAGGTCATCTGCAAATAAGGCTAAATTGTGATGACTCTGTCCCAGCTTGACCCCATGGACGCATTCTTTGGACCTAAGTGCAAAATATTTAACTATTATAGTGTCAATTCAAAAGTCACCAAGAACACAATCAGTCATTTTTTCACAATTGCCCGTCAATAGTTTGAATTTGATATAAAGAAACATAGTCTTGTAACATCTCAAATGAAAGCTGTTACCGTTCTGAGTAAAATGATGCCTCTCCCACTTCATTATCTTATTTCTAGCCTGAGATAAAAAAATTTAAAGTCGTACCAGGCCAAAATTCACCCTTTTTTTAAACTTTAAAAATCTGTAAAAAATTAACTGATGAAGAAAAAAATTCCAAACTTTTAATTTGTAATTAACTAAAGTAGTACTTCATAAAGGAAAAAAAAAAAAAAAATCTAAAGACGTCAGGTAAAAAAAAATATTCATATTTAGATCACTTGATATGGAATGACCCATTGACGCTCTTACTAGTAAAATATGTTAAAATATGATCCCATTGCGATCCCAACTTGAAATTTGGTACAGATGTGGCTAAGAGCAAAGCAGACACATGGGCAGTTTTTGAAATATTTAAAGCGCGCCGATTTTTCGGAAATGCATTTTAAAGTTTTGCGCTTGCGATCACATGGGTAAAATATTAACAAATATCCTCTTGTGACATATCTGATGAAAGCCTGGACAGTTCTGAGTAGATTGGTGTTTATTTTGTTTCTCTATCTTATTTCTAGCCCGAGATATGATAGAAAATGTAAAGCCATACCAGGCCAAAATTCGCACTTTTTTAAAACTTTAAAAATCTGTAAAAAATTAACAGATAAAGAAAAAAATTCAAAACTTTTTTTTTGTAATTAGATAAAGTTGTTCTTCAGATAGAAATTTTTTTTTAAAAATCTGAGGACGTCAGGGAAAAAAAAATATTCATTTTTGGATCACTTGACATGGAATGACCCAAATGTGTGTAGCACAAAAATGTGACTTAAACAATAGGTAATTTTCTTATGACACTTTCCATTGAACAGTGCAATAATCCTCGGCAGTCTGGTAGGATGTGTTATTCATAGTTATAGGAGGTTAGTCCAATTAGTAATTCTTTAAACTACTACAGCACTTAATTAGACACAACAAAATTTGTTTAGACGATCCTATCAAATAGTGCAAAGAGATAATGATCCAACATCCATAGATCCAATACTGATCCAACATTGATAGATCTAATTCTGATCCAACAATGATGAGAATAAGCAGTACACTTTCAATGCCCAGCGTTTCGGTCCAATCTGGACCTTGATCATGGTACTTATTTGAAAGAGGAATGAAAAGAGAATGGACCAATATGACCGCCATAGGACCCTACTGATTGTCTCCTTTTCATTATTTAAAATGCCATGATGGAGGCCAAGGTTGGACTGACATGTCAGACATTGAAAGTGTACTCTTTATTGTCATTATTGTTGGATAAGTATTGGATCTATGGATGCTGTATCATTATTTCTTATTCAATTTGTACTATGTGATATGATCTTCTAAGTAAACTTCAATGCATATAATTGTCTAGATTGTTTAAAGAATTACATTTCTCTCTAAGGCCCCTTTCACATCAGCGGTTTTCGCTGATCGCGCCAGATGCAGTGAAAAAACGCAACTGCCGCGATTACCACGTAAGGGCCCTTTCACATCAGCGTTTTTCGTAATTCGCGGCAGATGCGGTGAAAAAACCGCATCTGCCGCGTTTGCCGCATAACCGTTCCACTTGCGGCACGGTTGCGTTTTTTCCCATAGGAAGTATAGGGGGACTTGCGGCAGATGCGGCAAGTGCGGTTTTGCACTTGCGGCAGGTGCGGCAGCGAAAAAAACCGCGGCTGACCGCGGTTTTTTTCGTGCCGCACCTGCCGCAAGTGCAAAACCGCACTTGCCGCATCTGCCGCAAGTCCCCCTATACTTCCTATGGGAAAAACCGCAACCGTGCCGCAAGTGGAACGGTTATGCGGCAAACGCGGTAGATGCGTTTTTTTCACCGCATCTGCCGCGAATTACGAAAAACGCTGATGTGAAAGGGCCCTAAGGCTGCTTTCACATCAGCGGTTGTGCGCTGATCGCGGCAGTTGCGGTAAAAAAAAGCAACTGCCGCGATTACCGCATAACGGCTGCACTTGCGGCAAGCCCCATACAATGTATATGCGGGCTTGTGGCAGGTGCCGCAAGTGCGGTATCAGCACTTGCGGCATGTGCGGCAATGAAAAAAACCGCGGTATACCGCGGTTCTTTCGCGGCCGCACCTGCCACACACTTACCGCAAGCCCCATAGAGATTGTATGGGGCCTGCCGCAAGTGAACAGCAAGTGTGGCCGCTATGCGGTAATCGCGGCAGTTACGTTTTTTCACCGCAACTGCCGCGATCAGAGAAAACCGCTGATGTGAAGGGGGCCGATGTTAAAAAATAGACAACAAGTCTGTTGTCCTTTAAACTCTTAACAGTACCAGTGTGATAGTACAAGAATTAGTACAAGTAGTACTCACCGAGAATTGCCAACACCATATTGTCCTTCAGGACTTCCAGAGATCCAGAGCATACAAAATAATTGGCTTGTAGAGCATCTCCTTGTCGTAGAAGGTACTCCCCTGGGGCACAGAAAGACGTTTTGATGTGCAGTGATAGGGCACGCAGACAGCCTCGGCTGGCAGTCTCAAAAACAGGTAACTGCAAGATGTCCTTATTGAGGTGCATCGCTATATCAGCACGTAACTCATCTGGAAAATCTTTTAGCAGCTGCAAAAAAATAAAAGGCATCAAATTCTAGAGACATAAAAAGAAAAATGACTTATCTCTCAGTATGAGGCTCACAGTGGAGGCTGCCCATACAAGAGAATATATTAATGTAATTGACTCTAAATGGCCTGTAGATATCACTGGACAAAATTTGGATAGCTGGACAAAAGTCACTCTCAACATTAAATCACAAGCAGCTATATTGAATTTTCAAAGTATTTCCATGACAATTTCAGTTTTATGCTTTTTTTGCAAAGGTAAAATCAAATAAATTCAGAAATAATATCTCATATCTCCCTACCTCATTGGCATCAATTCCATTGTTGACAGACCAGGTTGTCTGGAAGTACTCCAACATGCGTTGTTTAAGCTGCTGCGGCAGACGGTGAACACGGATAAAATCTTTGAGGTCCTTCATACGTGTATGGTATAAGGAGCGACGAGAGTACATACGCTGAATGATGGCTGTCACGTTACCGAAAACCACAGCATGCATAAGGGCTGCAAGGAACAAGACAACTTTACTGGTGATTACAGTGTCTTACAAGGTTCTGCAGTCTCCTGGTAAACCATTAATAGTGCATGAGTGAATGACCTTGTTCCTCACATGTTTAGGAGACTGTGCAGAACAGGACAGGTGATAATATAATGAAGAGAAAATTCAGGCTCTCCCCTGAAGTATATATTCCAATCCTCGAATGGTGCATGGTCATCTGCTGCTGCCCAGCACATGTGAAATTGGAGAGAGGGATGAAGCCAGCTGTACAGTCGAGGGTTAATTAAAAGTTAATTTATTTGGAAATTTTCTTAAGAATGTAGAAAACAAAAAATCAATAAATACTTCAGGGAACATGAAAAATAGAAATACTAGGGGGTAGTATGCGCAAGGTACACCATACGTGTTAAGAACAAAAGTTTTTAGACTCTAACCAGAGTCTAAGAGCTTTTGTTTGAAATGTGTATGGTGTTCCTTGCGCATACTAACCCCTAGTATTTCTATTTTTCATGTTCAGAGACAAAGCATATTGTGTGTTCTTAAAATTAAAATATAACTTTTAATAATACCAGGTTAAAAGAGAGTGTACTTGCCTCTGTAGCACCCCAGAGTATGGGAACTCGGATGTCTGGGCCTCTTTCTCTCCAAACAGGGAATGTCACTGGTGGCCTGCCCAGATCTGTGGCCCCGGGGCACAGCCTAAAAAAGGTTTTTTTCTAGTATTTACAAGGGATTAAAGCCTTTGTCTCATGATGCCACCTGTAATACTTGGTGACTAGACACTAGCGCTGCCACAGTCCTCCGGAGGGTGGTGGTATTGCGGCTAGGGTGGAGCAGCTCCCTACAGGTAGAGCTAAACCTCCGGGGCAGTGATGATTGTGAGGAATGGAGCAGGGGTTTGGCCAGGTTGTGGATTAATGGGATAGTCTCTGCGGGTAACGGGGACAGGGGGTGAAGAACGCACACACATGCTGTTGAATGTCTCTTTACCTTTTACTTGTGGTATAGCAGGTTAAAGCCCGGAGCACTGTCAGGTGACCATCAAACACAGTTTAATCTCCACAGCAAGTGGGTTTAAGGCCTCCGTGTCCTCTTTTCTCCGTGTTGAAGCCCCTGACCTGTGTAGAACTTGGCTGGCCTCCGATACTCTCCCTCTTCACCTACGCTGTCAACGGGACACCTCTGATGACTACCGCCGTTTCTCTCTCCACGTTGTCTGGCTCCCTGAACGGTGATTAAGCAGGTGACCAGGTGACTGGAGTCTCCATGGTTTGCCGGGGTTCTCTGCTGGGCGTGTAGCTCTCCTGCAGACGCGGACCCCGGTGTCCGGTGTGTTGTTTGGGTGAACCTATTCTGGCTCCTCGGTTCCAACTTTCCTTCCTCTTTTCTCTCCTTGCCTTCCCTCCCCACTCTTGGGCCTGGCAAGACTGCTCAAAGGCTGTTCAGGGTCACCGGTTCGGGCCTAACACGGCACCGATCACAAGGACGTATTCGCAGCTCTCCTAGCATCTGCACACTCTGACTAACTCCTCCCCAGCATCAGTATTTACAGGGGATCTTGCCTAAGGGCAGCAAGTTGAGCTCCCCCTACTGTACTGGGGTGGAAGGTGTTGGTTGTACTGGTGTACCTGTTGTGGATATTCATCTGTGTTCTAGGAAGGCCTGTGGGTACCTGTGGATGCAGGGGGTCACACCTCTCTAGACATACAACACATACAAACACATGAGGTATATAATCACAAACTAGAAGTGAACACAACTATGGTTAATAATATTGTGGCGCCCCGCAACGAGTGCGTCACAGGAGGGTATTGCAGCCAAGACAGCAGCAGCAATATTCTCTGACTAAGCAATGACATAATTAAAACTCAGAGCTCCATACCCTACATGCACATCAGCATAGAGGGCCAATAAGGTCCTGGTGGGCGGAGTGTAGTGGTAGAGTGTAGAGGAGAACTGAATTGGCAACGTAGGAGAAGGGAGCAAAAACAACAAGCTCTGCAACCTAGGAGAGGGGGTCTGCACAGTCCCGTGCAACCCCCCTGGCCATCACCCCCGGTTGGGCGCCATTACTCCCGGTGCCTTAACAGCCGGTCTACGGGCATCTATATGCGGGCTCAAGACCATCCCATGCCCATCTACAACCGGGCTACTGGTACCGAAGCTAGTAGTTGTACATCACTGCTAAGCGAACCAGGAGTGGAGGGACCGCTTTACAGAAGAACCCCACCACCGCTGCACACACAGAGTCGTCTAGCCAGCGGAATACCCACTAAAAGGACCCAAGGCTCCCCACAAATTCGGCCAGAATTCCCCGGTAGGGCAATTGAAGCAGCCTCCTTGTACCCGACCTGGCACTCCATGGCGACCTCGGCAACACAGCTTAGTTAGAATGGAGGAACACCGGGGAGCTCTGAGAAACACCGGTCATTGCTGAGTCCACCCGGCCCGTTACCTGTCACTGTATGCCATGTATCACCTGCTGGTTACAGTAAAGTACCCGTTACAGAGACTTTCAGTGTCCGTGCCTTCTTATGAACTGACTTTCTCCGCACACTAAGGTAACCGCAGCTGCCTCAGAACATCTTGTGCAGCTCCTGGCTCTGGGGATCACCGCTCAGCCTGTGGGGAGCGTTCCATCTTGCTGCATTCCATCCCCCGGAGGCCCAAGCAGCGACGGTGGGTATCACCGGAACACTCATAGGTGGCGTCACGAAACAATTAACCCCTTAACTGTTCAACCAACGACGTCTTTATTGAATCTGGACCACCGGGCCCCACTACCGGCAGGCGCGGTTCCCGTGACAAGGAAGAAGAAACGCCTGTCCCTCGGAGTCCCGGCCACGGTGAGTCAATATCACGTCTCAGAAGGGTGGAAAGATCAAATTACCCTATCCAGGACCGTCAATTGTGACATAGTCACACAGATATAACTGTCAATTGTACTTGGTTGGAACCCATATGTGTTAATTTAGAACCAGCTAAATGATTATAAAAGGAGTGTATAGCTCACTATCGTCAGTGCAGACAGTGGTCCACCAAATGATTGATGTGATACCTCCACAGTAAAAGACATCAACAATATGGAATGATCTCACCGTTTCTTCAGTGGGGATACACCTCAGCATTCCACTAGGTGTCCTTTACACACCAGTATGCTAGGGAGGGTATGTTGAGCAGACTTACACTAGTGGGGGCTAATTAGCTGCTTCTCAAGTAAACTCCTGCTCTGACAAGGGCAGTCCACACCTTTCCCTAACTGTCACATACCCAAGTCAGTGAGCTATACACTACTTTTATAGTTATTTAGCTGGTTCTAAATTAACACATATTGGTTCCAACCCAGCACAATTGACAGTTATACCTGTTTGACTAATTGACTGTCCTGGATAGGGTCATTTGATCTTTGTGCCCTACTGGGACATGATATTGATAACTGTAATTGTGTTCACTTCCAATTTGTGAGTATATACCTCATGTGTTTGTATGTATTGTATGTCTAGAGAGGTGAGTACACTCTCTTTTAACCTGGTATTATTAAAAGTTATATTTTAATTTTCAAAACACACAATATGCCAGGGGTCTCAAACTCCAGGCCTCGAGGGCCGCACACAGTGCTGGTTTTCAGGATTTCCTTAGTATTTGACAGTTGGTAATCAAATGACCAACGGTCAAAGTAAGGAAATCCTGAAAACATGGACTGTGTGCGGCCCTCGAGGCCTGGAGTTTGAGACCCCTGCAATATGCTATATTGTGTGTTTTGAAAATTAATTTGATCTGAATTATGATGTAGAGGCCTACTAGGTCAGTAGGTCCAGTTGATTTAACATATCCTGCGCTTTATCTTATTTGTGGCGCCCCACTGGTCAGTGCGTCACAGTAGGGGTACTGCACCCAAAACAGAGTGTGCGGTATCCCAGTTATTGGAGGGAATAATGTTGAACTGAGGTTCTCTTCCCAGCATCTCTACACCTAGACTAGGGGACCAATCAGCTAACTTATCACCAGGGTGAAAGGTCCAGGTGGGAGGAGTTTTAGGGTAGAAGGAGCAGGAAACACACAGAAAGGAGAGTCTAGTCTGAGGGACAAAGCAAGGAACAAGTCCTAGAGGGACACCACAAGGAGGGCGCCCGAAAGGGAGTGGCGACCCAGAAAGAAAGGGGAGACCCAGTGCCGGACTGTCCGAGTAAACAGTCTGGGGGAATCCCGGTCCACAACCAGGTATCAGCTCCGAGTTGCGGTGCAGGCGAGTCCAGCCCTGAGCCGCTAATACCAAGCAGCCCCCAACCTCGTCTACAACGTGCAGCCCCACCAAGTATCCTCAAACCGGGTTGAGCCCCTTAGAGAAGAAGGGTAACCTCATCACATCCAACAGGCCTTGTAGGAAGTGGGTTGTACAGGGCAGCGCACGGATAGAAATGAGGCGCAAAAAAGACACAGAGGAAAGTGAATGTAGCTGAAGGAACACTTGTGGAGCCTCAGAGAGACTTTGTACCCTCCGGTGACTACCTGGCCAGATACCCGCAAAGACTGCGTGGCTGTGTACCTGAACTGCCGTGAACTGTTGCCAGTAAAGTACCCATACAAAGTCAGCAAGCCTCCGGTGTTTTATTCTGTTAAGTTAAGAAGTAGCTGCTGCCACATCATCCAACTCAGAAGCAGCACTGCCCGGGGACTCCGCTCCGCCTGCAGGGAGTGTTGTCAACTGGCTGCAATACCACCATCCCTGGCGGTCTGGCAGCGGCACTGGCGAGATCACCAGAAACTGTAGGTGGCATCACGACACTTTATTCTTTATTTTTATTATTTTCCCCTTTTTACCCAGTGACCCCCAGAGTACGGGCCCGGGCACAGGCCACCGAGACATCACTCCCCAGCACTAACGCCCAGGTACCGAGTTCCCACAGGCCCCTGGGCGGGTCATATTTTTCAGGTTCCCTGAAGTATTTATAAATTTTTTATTTTGTGCATTTTTAAGAAAATTTCTAAATGAATTAACTTTTAATTAACTTTGGATTGTATAGGTGGCTTCATCCCGCTCCAATTTCACATGCGCGAGGTGCTAGTGTGCAAAATCTGGAAACATCATGCTTTACATGGTTGTTTTCACAAGACTTTAAAAAGGCTTAGTAATATCATATCCACACTCACCTCCTATTAACATTGTGCAGATAGAGAAGATCTTCTCAGCATCTGTATTAGCGCAAACATTGCCAAAACCCACACTGGTCAAGCTGCTGAGTGTAAAGTAGAGAGATGCTATATAAGCGCTTCGAACAGAAGGTCCCCCAATTGAATTATTTATGTAGGGTACTTCAAGCCTCTTGCCCAATTCATGAAGCCATCCTGCATGAGAAAATATTTGTACTCAATTCTTTAAGCATTTGCTTATACAATGCAGTGTTTCATACCCAGTTCATGAAACTATCTTGGACTCTACAAAGGATAATGAGGGATAATGACAACATATCTACTGTACATCTCATAAGAAGAAAATGACCCATTATTCAAAACGGGAATTAAGCTTAGGGTATTTATAGTAGTGTCTACTCTTACCAATGTCCCAAGTGACGGGGTCATTGCTCTCCATTTCTTTGCGGCCAATCACGTACCAAACACAGGCCATCCAGTGAGCCAGAAGGGCAAACATAGACATAAGAAGAGTCAGCACCATTGCACTGTACTGAGAATATCGATCCAGCTTCTGGAGCAACCTTAGGAGCCTCAGCAACCGAATTGTCTTCAGCAGATGGACCAGAGAAGTCTTCCAATATATAAAAGAGGACAAAGCTATGAGAACAGGTTTGACTACCCATATACCTGACTATAAATCAACAAAATCCTTGACTTTATGCAAGTGTTCCTGGAAAAATGTATGCTGCATTGGGTAGATAAAGGGCGGTAACACCGGAGATTATTTAGATTTGTTTTGTTTATTCACTTTACATTTTGTTAATTAATAAAAATAAACTATTACCACTTCTATTTTTGAAAGCATTCTTACTGTGCAGCATTTTTCCACACCTAAAACTTTGGCACAGTAATGTGCAATTTTGGGTCCACCAAAGCGATTATGCCAAAATTATAATACAAATTGTTTCGTAAAGTATCAAATTTACAGCGCAATGTGGAGTTATGCAGAAATTTTGACACTTTTGGCATTTATAGTTTTATCCAGCTCCATCAAAATGGGTATTGAGACTTCGGTGTGATGGGGCATGACACCACAGCTCATCTAATTGAGGACAAGCTGTGAAGTTCCTTATGCCAGAGATCTTACCACAATCTCTTAAGGTACCTTTACATGCCGCAACTTTTGGCGGCGATAGGAGGCAATCTAACGTGCACGTGCACATTTTTCATGGTTGCCTCAGAACACCGAAGGCGCTTTCACACGCCGCAATTTCGCCTTCAACCTAAGGCGAGGTGTCTCCCCGGAAGTTGCCACACCAACAGCGGGAAACATCCGATAGACTCCTGTCGCCACTTCACACGCCGCAATCCTCAAAGGAATGTGGGCGTACCTGTATAGCGCGGCGAAAACATAGGCGGGCAAATTTGATTTACACGCTCATTGGACAATACAATAGCGTCCTGATTGGCCAGCCTGCGCTGGAAGGCTGGCTAATACATGACGCCATTGTCATTGTGTGGTGGTGAATGGACAGCTGTTCAAATATGGCGCCCTGTAAAGTGACAGCCAATGGAAACACAGTAGCCACCACCAATCATCGCTGACGGGGCGCTGACTCCAACACGCTGTAGCCTGCCTCCGGGAAATCAATAGGCGACGCAGATTCCATCCCTATCGCCCCTTCACACGCCAAAAGCAGGGAATGTCGCCTTCATGATTACCTCTGATTTTGGAGCAGTGCTGTGAAATCAGAGCCAGGGGCAACCTTTTTTATCGCCGCCAAATTCCCCAATCACATGCTGTAATAAGGAGGCAATTTGGCAGCAATCATTCCAGAGAGAAATATCGCCGCCAAAATTGTCTCCTGTGGTTGCGGCGTGTAATGGTACCGTTAGGCCCCTTTCACATCAGCGGTTTTTGCTGATCGCGGCAATTGCAGTGAAAAAAACGCAACTGCCGCGAATACCGCATAACGGCCGCACTTGCGGTTCACTTGTGGCAAGCCCCATACAATGTCTATGGGACTTGCGGTAAGTGTGCAGCAGGTGCGGGAAGTGCGGTTTCGGCACTTGCCGCAGGTGCAGCCACGAAAAAAACGCCATATGCCGCGTTTTTTTCACGGCCGCACCTGCCGCAAGTGCCGAAACCGCACTTGCCGCACCTGCCGCAAGCCCCATAGACATTGTATGGGGCTTGCCGCAAGTGAACCGCAAGTGCGGCCGTTATGCGGTAATCGCGGCAGTTGCATTTTTTTCACCGCAACTGCCACGATCAGCGTAAAACGCTGATGTGAAAGGGGCCTTAGGGCCCTTTCACATCAGCGTTTTTCGTAATTCGCGGCAGATGCGGTGAAAAAAACCGTTACACTTGCGGCGCGGTTGCGGTAATCCCCATAGAAAGTATAGGGGGACTTGCGGCAAGTGCGGTTTTGCACTTGCGGCAAGTGCGGCCGCGAAAAAAAAACGCAGTCAGCCGCGTTTTTTTTCCCGGCCGCACCTGCCGCAAGTGCAAAACCGCACTTGGCGCACCTGCCGCGGTTTTTTTCGCGGCCGCACTTGCCGCAAGTGCAAAACCGCACTTGCCGCACCTGCCGCAAGTCCCCCTATACTTTCTATGGGGATTACCGCAACCGCGCCGCAAGTGTAACGGTTATGCGGCAAACGCGGCAGATGCGGTTTTTTCACCGCATCTGCCGCGAATTACGAAAAACGCTGATGTGAAAGGGCCCTTAGAGGAGTAAAATTTGTGGCGAAGCGTACAGAGATGCTTGTCACTTGTCAGACACTCGTGATTCGTTAAGAGGCATAACCTTAGAGCAGAGGTTCCCAACTCCAGTCCTCAGTGCACACCAACAGTGCAAGTTTTCAGGATTTCCTTAGAAATTGGAATCATTCCCAGTGCAGGTGATTCAATTATCACCTGTGCAATACTAAGGAAATCCTGAAAACCTGCACTGTTGGTGTGCCTTGAGGACTGGAGTTGGGAACCTCTGCCTTAGAGTATGGTGCAGATAATGTATTTAAGATGTTGGAGGATCTGACAAGATTTTCTTAGGTGAAGCTGCTTCATTGCAAGTTTTCCTGAAGCGGTTTCAGCATCATATTTATGGTGGCTCTGCTGCCAGCATCTCTTTTCTATAATTTATATGCTAACTTGCAAGATTGTTCATGCTACTTTGCTTAACGACTTAATGGTTAACCCAGAATTAGACATAAAGAGTAACAAAAGAATTAACATGTGTACAATAATGTTGTTTTTTACATTGCTGTGCATATTGTTTCAAAACTAGTGGTGGTTGTACAGCATTTTTTCAGGCAAATTCAATGCAGAATCCACCTGAAAAACAACCTGGGCACACATACCCTTACTGGGATTAGCTGATAGAGGAAGCTAATACGTAAAAGTTAAGACAGGGGTGGCTAACGCCAGACTTCAAGGGCCGCCAACTGTGCAGGTCTTAAGGATTTCCTTAGTATTGTACATGTGATAATATAATTAGTGATGATTCCAACCCCTGTGCAATGCTAAGGAAATCCTGAAAACATGAACTGTTGGCGGCCCTCACGGCCTGGAGTTCCCCACCCCTGCTCTAAGGGTACCGTTACACATCGCAACATTGCATGCAATTTCACTTGCAATTTGCTGGTTGCAGTGAAATCATGGACACATTGTTACATTTGTACACGGCCACAAAATAGAACAATGTGTCCATGATTTCACTGCAACCAGCAAATTGCCAGTGAAATTGCGTGCAATGTTGCGACGTGTAACGGTACCCTAAGACATTTCCAGTAAATACGTTAAGCAATCAACAAACAGACATTAGTTTCTTACCACTGTGACATTGAATGCATAGAGAAGATCAAAGGGCAAAGCAGCAATGAGATCCACAAAGAACCATGTGGCGAGGTAGTGGATACAGATTGAACGGGGCTCATACACAACTTGTCCAGAGTGACTGACATAAGTAGTCCGGAAATTTAAAATAATATCTGGAAGAGATAGATTGAATATAAAAGTTTGGACCAAATGCTTTTTTACTGATCATATCTTGCAATAACATAAATATGCATTAGATTCTATGTAGTGGAATGAAGTACCACATATATGATATTCAAGAAGCTTCTGCTTGGGGAACACCGCCATGTAACATGTCCCTGGACACATCAGGTCTTCTTCATATCATGTTACGTACCATAAAATTGACTCAATATGTGACCAAAATACTGCAAAGAACCACAGACTTGTTGGCAAGACAGCATGCACAGAAATTATAGTATATGTGTATTTAGGTGTATTTACACAATACGATTATCGTGAATAACTGCTTCAGCCCTATAATAGGCCAATGTAAATATTCTGCATATGAGCCTTCAAAAAAGGGCGACAATCACGTGTCGGGTGAAATGATTTTTAAGCTTGCTTGGAGTGATTGTGTCATCAGTGACCAAGTTTTCTATTATGTGTTTAAACTTATAAAACTTATTTATTGCATATTTTTAGTAATTTTTATTTCTATATGACGATCTGCATTTACAAAAAAAATAAAAATGAGAGATCTTGTAATTTTCACAACTGGCCACTAGAGTTATTTTAGACTAAGGGTATGTGCACATCAGTCGTTTTGTGGGCTGCTTTTGGACGTTTTCCGTCGGCGTTTTCCGCTCAGTTTTATGTTAATTCATGTTAATCCTACCCTCCGGTTGGATTAACATGCTATTCAATGGATTTTAGAAAACTCTGTCTACATTACAACGTTTTTCTTCTGGTCGTTTTCAGTCAAAACTGAGTTTTTTCACCGGGTTCCAAAAATAGAGCAAGTGACTTCTTTCCTCCGTTTTTCCACCGGTTTCAGCTGAACAAGTGCACTAAAAACTCAGTTTTAAAACCGCTCAGAAAAACCGCCGACAAAACGCTGTAAAACCGGGCGGAAAACGAGCAAAAAACGAGGGACACTGCTGAGCACAGAAAACTCAGTTTCTGCCAGTGTCCTCCGGTTCCCGGTCGGTCTGCAGAAATGCAGAACCGACTGATGTGCACATAGCCTTACAGTATACTTCCCGAATCCTGATTCGTTAGAACTGGGATTTGGTATGCCAGTCTTTATGGTGGGCCTGCAACAATAATTAATTTGGTTCATCTTATCAGGGCTGTGAACCTCAATAGAAATGTTACTCCATTCATAGTTGGAGTAACTTTGTGGCATAAGTAATGCTGCCAATTTCTATGAATTTGACAGGTACCAATAGCCACACCCAACCACCCACAACCCCCAGTCCTGCCAGTTTTAGCAGAGTTGGTTGAAACTGGCATAAAAACGCCAAAAGTCAGAGAATTTTGGTGCAACTCTCCATTGTTCAAAACGTTTGTGGCGAGTCAAGGTGTTTTATGCCATTTTTCTGGCATTTACCGTGGAAATATATGTTTAATGTTATATGCAGGGGCGTAACTACAATAGGTGCAGGGGTTGCAATCGCACCCGGGTCCTGCAGCCTAGGGGACCCTAAAAGTCCCTCTGGCCTATAGAAAAAGACTAATACTATTAAAGATTTCTAATAATTGGGGGCCCCATTGGAGCTTTCGCATCGGGGCCCCTGTGCCTGAAGTTACGCCACTGGTTATATGTGTTTAAAGAAAATGTTCCTGTGCTGAGATAATCTTATATATATGTGTCCCAGCTATGTACTGTGTAATGGCTGTGTCTGACCGTACAGGGACATGGTCTAATCATACCACATCTCCTGTGCTGAGATAATCTTATATATGTGTCCCTGCTATGTACTGTTTAATGGCCGTGTCTGACCGTACAGGGTCATGGTCTCATCATACCACATCTCCTGTGCTGAGATAATCTTATATATGTGTCCCTGCTATGTACTGTTTAATGGCCGTGTCTGACTGTACAGGGTCATGGTCTCATCATACCACATCTCCTGGGCTAAGATAATTCATATATATGTCTCTGCTATGTACTGTGTAATGGATGTGTCTGAATGTACAGGGACATGGGCTGATCATACCACATCTCCTGTGCTGAGATAATCTTATATATGTGTCCCTGCTATGTACTGTGTAATGGATGTGTCTGACTGTACAGGGACATGGTCTGATCATACAATATCTCCTAAACTAAGGCTAGGGTCACACAGCCCAGCCATTTTTGCTTTTGAACCGTTTTTTACTGAAAAGAAAATCTTTTTTTTTTTCAAAGTCCCAAAAATGGATCCATTAACGGATGGTGCACTTAGATGCACCTGTGTTATTCAAAAACGGCCATCCGGTTTTCCTGGGCACAAAAAAAAACGTTGCTAGCAACGTTTTTGGGTGCAGTAAAAAAGCGCATGAGTTATTTTAACATGGAGCCCTATGGGAAACGCATGCGTTAACGCATGGTAAATATAGGTACCATGCGTTAATGCATATGCGTTTTTGGGGAAATAATCCAAAAGTCCAAAAAAACGGCCAGGAGCTCAGGAGACACTATTGGCACCTTAAAAAAACGGATTTGGCTTGGGAAAGCCTTTTAAAAACGGATTTCTATGTGTGACCCTTGCATAAGATAATCTTATATGTGTCCCTGCTATGTACTGTGTAATGGATATGTCTGACCGTACAGGGACATGGTCTGATCATACCATATCTCCTGAGCTGAGATAATCTTATATATGTGTCCCTACTATGTACTGTGTAATGGATGTGTCTGACCATACAGGGACATGGTCTGATCATACCATATCTCCTGAGCTGAGATAATCTTATATATGTGTCCCTGCAATATTCTGTGTAATGAATGTGTCTGACCTTACAGGGATGTGTTCTGATCATACCACATCTCCTGTGCTAAAATAATCTTATATACTGTATGTGCTCCTGCTATGTACTGAGTAATGGATGTGTCTTACTGTACAGGGATATGGTCTGATCATACCACATCTCCTGTGCTGAGATAATCTTATATATGGGTCCCTGCTATGTACTGTGTAATGTTTGTGCCTGGCATACAGGGACATGGTCTGATCATACCACATCTCCTGGGCAGGGGAGGAAGCAAAAGAGTATGCAGACATTACAGCACGAGATCACAGCTGTTTCTTTTTGTGAGGTATGATATTTCCCTGCCTGTTTGTAATGAATGTTTTATCTCAAAAAAAGAATTATTTGCAATCCCATGCTGTAATGTCTGTATACTTTTTGCTTCCTTCCCTGCCCAGGAGATGTGGTATGATCAGACCATGTCCCCGTACAGTCGGACATATCCATTACACAGTACATAGCAGGGACACATATATAAGATTATCTCAGCCCAGGAGATGTGGTATGATCAGACCATGTCCCCGTACAGTCGGACACATCCATTACACAGTACATAGCAGGGACACATATATAAGATTATCTCAGCACAGGAGATGTGGTATGATCAGACCATGTCCCTGTACGGTCAGACACATCCATTACACAGTACATAGCAGGGACACATATATAAGATTATCCCAGCACAGGAACATATTTTAAACACATCCAATTGTGGAGATTATTACTTTTACAAATTTTTTTGATTAAAATGAAGTTTAAAATTAACCTTGTTATTGGGAAAGACAGGGTCTGAGTCTGTCTAAGGCTGCTTTCACATTAGGCACATTTCAATGCATCTGCCGCATAAAGGCCAACTTGCGGCATGAATCCAGCAAGCCCCATTCATTCTCTCTGGGGCTTGCAGTCAGGTGTGGCAAGTGCGGATCCGGCAAAACTGCACTTGCCGCACCTGACCGCCTGATCCATCCATCTGATCAATGGTACCGTACTTTAATGGCTGCCATTGGCCAGGGTAACTGATCCCTTTCAGTTGTAGTATTCACCTTTTTGGAATTTACAGTATTTTAAAAAGGGATTTCTCATAATAAACAACTATGACCTATGTGTGTCGACCATCTGCCGTGAGGCTGAGTTGCTGGTAAGGCAGCACCCCGAGAAACCCCGAGACCCTTTACCCCTATACATGGATCTGGAATTACAGTGGAGCCCAGGGGGTAGACGCCTATTATGAGCAGTGGAGCAGGAAGGTCGCCAGGAAGGGAAAAATCAGGACCCGAAAAAAACATAGGAGTCCGTGTCAAAACCAAGAGGGCAGTTAAGGTACAAAAACATCAGGCTGTAGCAGAATCGAAAATTCAGGCAAAAGTCAAAGTCAAAACTGAGAGGGCAGCTAAGGTACAAAATTGTCAGGCTGCAGCAGAGTCGAAAATTCAGGCAAAGGTCAGAGTCAAAACCAAACACACACTATATCACTGGGGAACCAAGACTATATCTGGCGGCCTGCAAGACAGGCTCCAAGGTATTTGAAGGGCTGGAGGTCGCAGCCTGATGATCTCATCCGGACCGCCCCTAGAACCAGACCAAACGGTGATGCACAACTGGCACCAAACACCCCACTTCTGACAGAAGAATGAAGGCTGCGCCGATCAGACACCTCTGCAGGATCCGCTCTCCTGCAACCAACATCACCCAAAGGAGAAATACGGCGGCGTTCAGCAACAGAGGCAGACGTCGAAGGAGCACATCCATATGAGGACATGGCCCTCCTATCACCGTCACCATCAGCCAAAGGAATTTGGCGCCTCCCAGTGGCCGAGGCAGGAACACCAGCCACCGAATCCAATGGTGACGTGACACTATGTATAGGAAAGATGATATACCTCTGATCCTCTGCTGGGTCTACACGCTGCTTGGCCACAGTATTGAGGTGGAGGCAGAGCTTTTCCTGGGCCACTACTGTTATAGTCCTTGATGGGGGGCTGGCCTAGCCTCTGCCCTGAGTGCTGGGTATCAGGGTGAATCCACCAAATCTCTCTTCTTTGGCTATAGCATTTAGATGCCAAGGGGAGTTGGAAACTGATTCTTTGGTCTCAGTAAAAATGCCTTGCTATGACTTTACTGTACTGTAGATCACCTGATGTACCGCTAGGCGTGCATATACCTGTGGGAGTTCAGAGTTCTAACAAGCACTTCAACAGATATCTGGTTTGTATGATAACCTTTAGTTAACATAACTAGTGATGTGTCAGTAATGATCCGTGATATTACATTTTTTGTGTGTATCCCAATTACAGATTGGTTGATGGCTTTACAGAACATAAATGAAATTATGGCAGAGTCTAGTTCTTCTCTCAGTGTCCTCTTGATTGAATATAATTAACTTGTGCCTTAAGTTAGTTCTTGATTAGATTTGTTTCCACATTCTGCCTAATCTATGTGATTCAGTGCTGCAAGGACTTGATGATGAGAAAGCAAATCTTGAATGCCTGTCCTTGAAAGTGAAATGTTAGTGTACAGTAATACAAAACTATGTGGACTGACTGTGCATGTGGCTAAGGAATGAGACCTTCGAAAGGCCTCCCAGAAGAGCCTTCAATAGCCATCCTGATGCGCTGTGGTAGGGATTAGTGAATTATTGTAGGAAAATATAGAGTTTATCAAGTAGTCATAAGGCGGCCGTCACACGGAACGATTTCTTGCCCGATATCGTTTAAGCGATCTCCTTTTTGATCGCTTAAGCGATATCGGGCAAGAAATCGTTGCATGTAATCAAGCGATTTACGATGGTAAATCGCTTGATCGTGGCATCGCTGATCTGAGCTCCGGTTCTCAGATCTAGCGATGAGCGATTTGACTATCTGTCTCATCGTGGTGTATAACACCACGATGAGCGATTTCCCAGCGCAGAGTCTATGCTGGGAGATGGTAACTATGGTACACGTCGGGTAACTAAGCGACGCGCGGCGCCTAGTTACCCGATGTGTACCATAGTTACCAGCGAGATCGCGGCTCCACATCGCTGGTGAGTCTGTCTGTGTGACATCTCACCAGCGATGTGAGCGATATTGTAAGCGATTGCGCGTGCACGTGATCGCTTACAATATCGCTATAGATATCTGTGCGTGTGACGGCCGCCTAAGACTACATCTGCAGAAAATCTGGAGACATCTGCAGAATGAGTTATCTGAGAATCCATCAGTGAGCTTGTTCTGATGGGAGAGTTTATACCGGTTCTATCTGCCTATTCCTGAGCTCCTTTCAGCTGATTTATGACCACAAAGTTCAGCACAACTTTAATGTGGTCTGTGGTCATATATCAGGACACAGGAGCTCTGAATAAGTTACATACCACAAGATTTTTTTGAGAACTCACCGTAAGATCTGCTTCTTGGAGCCTTCATTGGAGGACACAGGACCATGGGACACAGGACCACGGTCTTAAATCTGACGCACCCCTGCCACTGAAATCTGATCTGCTAGGTCGGCTGGCTCAGTAGTGGGTGCATTAGACTTAAAGGGAACCTGTCACCCCCTTTAGGCATTCTAAACTGTGCCGACCAGCTTTAACATTATGTAATTGGGGAATCTGTAAGCCCTCTATGTGCCCAGATGTCCCCCTGCATACCTGAAAGATACAAAGAGGGGAGCGCACATAGGGCAGTAAAAGAGTGACACCAAGGATTTACCTATAGAGATCCACTCACCTTGGGAGGTTGTGAGGGTTATGCCCTGATGAAGTAGCCTGCAGGCTATGAAACGCGTAGGCAAACTGTGTGCGGTGTGTGAATAAAAGGACTCTTCATTATCTGGTCTCCTGTGGTCAATGTGGAAAAACTCCCGATCATCCATATTTTTTCCCCTGCATACCTAAGAAATATATTTTTATTGTCTCCCGCGCTGTATGGTAATCACATCTGGTCTGGGAGGTCTGCTCTCTGGTCTGGTGTATTTGGTCCTCGCCACCCTCTGCCTGTAAAACCCGCCCTGCTGTTGTGAAATTTCTGCCCCTCCTGTGGACGGCTGCTGATTGACAGGCATACTCGCACCTGCGCAGTGGAGAGGGTCCCCGTGATACATAGTGCCCGAAGTATCGTGACACTTTACAAATCTCACGAGACTTTGGGCACTGTGTATCTTCAATGGAGGAGCACGGTGACCCGCTCCACTGCACAGGTGCGAGTATAAGCCTGTCAATCAGCGGCCGTCCACAGGAGGGGCGGCAATTTCGCAACAGCAGGGTGGGTTTTACAGGCAAAGGGCGGTGAGGACCAAATACACCAGACCAGAGAGCAGACCTCCCGGACCTTTTAAGATGCAGTGAGGGAGGCAATAAGACTTAATTTCTCAGGTATGAGGGGGACGTCTGGGCAACACAGAGGGGTTACAGGAACCCCAATTACATAATGTTAAAGCTGGTGGGTACAGTTTAGAATGCCCAAAGAGGGTGACAGATTCACATTAAGACCGTGGTCCTGTGTCCCATGGTCCTGTGTCCCTCAATGAAGCGACAGAGAAAAGAGAATGCTATATTCACACTTGGAATCACATATTCCATCTGCATATTTCCATCTTTAGGAACAAACAATAATTTTCAAGATGAAATGTTGCATAAATGATACAGACAGAAGCAGAGGGTCTCATTGATAAATCAGGGAATGCCTGGGCTCCATTATTTGTCAGATTTAGGAATATAAGAAAAAGTGTTAAAGTGTTAAAAAAGGAAACCATTCTGCTATGGCTATATGGTGACATGCCGCACGGCACTGAAATTGCAGCACCACATTGTAACATAAGGCTTCCTATGGTTTTGCATTACGACCTGCAACATAGTGTGTCTGTGACACAGAGTTGCAGATGTATCCAAATGTGTTTGATTTTCTGTTGCTGATCCCAAGTCGCACGCAACACAATTGTCATAGGCTTCAACACAAGTTGTACACAACATACAACTTGGCTGCAACTTATCTGTTTAGTTTCAGCAAAACAACAGCAACACGTTGCTTTGTAGACCTTCCCAAATCATCATTGGGGTCCCTTTGTATCAGTTATGTAATGGATCTATTTATAAGTGCTATTTAAATATCCACACCCACCCAAGCTGGTGTTCTGTCCCTCCCCTCTGAGCTCTGTGCTGGGAGGTGTTTTGTGGAGTAATGTGGTGTCTGTAAGATTTCTATTATATGAATGTTAGTTTTCCTGCAGACATGTAATGTGTGTATCTGCTGAGCAAATGATCAAATGTTCTTAGAATCACACAGAAATATCTCAGACTGCACATGCTGCAAACATGCCTGATACACACAATGAAGATCTCTAAAGGCTATGTCACATGCTTCAATTTTGTGAACGATATCGCTTAAGCGACCCGGATTTTTGATCGCTTAAGCAATATCGTTTGTGCGTCGTTGCGTGTAACTGAACTATTTTCTAATGAAAAATCGTTTGAGCGCTCGTCGCAGATTTGTGATCCTGCCCTGAAATCCATCGTTCAATTAACCTGCGTTCAAGCTGCTGCATCTGTGTGACACCTGTCAAACGATCTCAATCTCGACTTCGCCTATTCCTGACGCTAGATGGTGTCGATCGCTGAGTAATGCGCATGATTGCTGGCGCGTTGCCAATTTTAACATCGTTAACAAGATCTATGCTTGTGACAACGCACAAGCGATATCAATAAATTGTTCTAGCGATCTCGATCACGTGACTTTCCTGGCGATATCGTGATCGAGATTGAAGCGTCTGAAGTGACCTTTAGAGCACACACCTACCCCCCTCCTTTCTGCTCTGCAATGAGTCACACAGCAGACAGATCAGAGAGGAGGGCAGGACAGTGTAATGATGCATGAATATTCATTCCTTGGGGAGTGGGCAGCAGAGAACTCACTGTGATTGACAGATGGAATTAATATTTTATTTTAAAGTTTACAGAGGATAGGAGGGAAGCATAAATAATAATAAATACATGAATAGAGAGAGCTTAGAAAACGGAATTAGAAAATTATATCAGTTACACATGGATATTTTACCTGACAGATTCCCTTTAAGGAAAAATAAAAAATGTCCCCTAAGATGTCCTAGGCTTCACAACTTTAGTATCTGATTAGTTGGTGTTATGTTCATTGCTGGCTGTACCCTGCAAAGTCCTAGTCTCTAATAGGAAAAAATGTTCAAGATATAATGGTAAATTGGCCATTAACACCATGGACTACAAATAACGGCATTTGTTCTTTGCCCTATCTAAGTGACCCTGGTACAATTAAATGGTACAACACATGCATTGCAACAGTTCATTATAATCTCCTTTTTGACCTCTTTTGTAGGGTTATTTGATATTGTGGCAGTTGTGTGCCTACACACATACATTTACTCACTACATAGATATAACTGACAGAATACCTGTGTGGTCTCGTACACTTACCTAAAATAAATAACATTTCCACAGCAATGTCACTGACAATTGTGCTTCGAGCTGCAGACACGCTGTCATCGTGGCCCGTGAAGCAGACATTGTAAGGGACGGTGACAGCCACGTAAAAGGTGGCTAAAAGGATAAGCCAGTCCCAGAGGGCTTTGAAGATGCTGTAATGAAGAAGGATGAAGCGAGGTTTCTGGACAGATGCTACTTTGTATTCGGGAAGGGAAGGCTTGTTATCTAAGAAGTTCTGGGAACAGAAGAAAGAGAGAGGGATTGAACAGGTAAAAGTCAGGTCACAAGGTAGGTCAGATAATGGAAGGTTTCTCAGTTCATTATGTAATCAGTCTATGAACAAATATATAAGTGGAAAAAGTAGGAATTTTACACAAACCGACCAGATGCACCAACAACTAACCTGTTTACTGATTGGTGGTCATCTAAAAGCCTATTTTTATACGGTAAGTAGACTGCTCATAAAGGGTTTTTTCCACAAACAAAGTTAATTTTAATCCATAGATCCTGTCATAATAATAAGTTCCACAAGCGGATATGTTAAAAAATGTTTCTGTACTGAGATAATCTTATATATGTGCCCTTGCTATGTACTGTGTAAGGCTGAGTATACATGTCCAGTAATCATCTGAGGGTACGGACACACTGGCCTGACAAACGGACGAGTGCAATGTAAGAGAATCTCGCATTGCACGTGGACCATTGTTGTGTAATGACTCAGAACACATTGACGTGTGTTGGACGCTTTTTTCTCATCCAGAATCTGGAAGTTGCAACATGCTGTGACAGTATGCGATTCTCGCCAATGCAAGTCACGGGCAGTACACGGACCATCCGAGTGGCATCCGTTTTTTTAACTGATACATTATCATTCTGTAGCTCAGAACACTGTAAAATGTTCCTGTAAATGATTATATAGTAATAGCTGCTGAGAAAAAAAACGCATTGCACATGGACAGCACTCAGATGTGATCTGAGAAACATTTCGGACACTCACATGGCAGTTGCATGCCACACGGCTCATAAAACGGATGTCACTCCTCCAACTCTCCTACATGACAATCTGACAGTTTTTTTAACGCCTGTGTGTTTCCACCCTTAGGCTAGTTTCACACTGGCTTTTTTTTGGCATCAACATGAATCGGCAGAAACTGGAGGCACCCGCATCCCTTTGCAGCCCCATTGATGGGTCACAGTCACTTGCGGGTGCATCCAGTTCTTCCTATAAGCCCCTGATCTGGGTGTCACCTCTTTTTGCACTGAGACCAAAACCGCATTTTGTTGTGATAGGTGTCCATGACAAAAAACAGGAACACCGAGATCAGGGGAACTCTGGGTTGAATTAAAATGTGGTCCTATAAAACCCGGATCCGGCAGACTCTAGATCCCACTGGATCCGGATGCCAGATCCAGGTTTTTGGTCTGCACATGCCCAGAACGCCTAGGCCCCGTGTCACTTGTCCCAGGATCTGGCGGAAAACGTTATGCAACCAAAAGCAACTGAATGCTCCCGCACCGGTATTATCCCTGATCCATGAGACAGGTCAGTGACAATTCAGGAGGGGTCTAAGGGAATCCGGGGGATGGGATGCAGGTAACCTGCACCCCCCCCCCGGATTAAAAAAAAGCCAGTGTAAAGCTAGCCTTAGAACAGATCCTGCAGAGATTCATTGGTAGAGAGGCTTTTCAAACACAACTTTTGTTTTCTATTTTTTAATAACTGATTTCTGCAGGAAGAAAAAAATGGGACATCACAATAAATAGAAAAAGTCAGTACAGAGTCCAGAAAAAGCAAAATCCAAAGCTTACCTGCCCAAATGAAAGACAAGCCAGACAGCCCTTCAAAAGTAATGCAAAGCATGGACCATTAATGCCCAAGCAGTGACTTTTCGGTGTAGTAACACCTTTTTCAAGCTTGCTGCCAGGCTTTGCTATATCTTGATTTCTGAAGGATCTTTATTTTTAAATTGGATTGTTATTTGTCCATAAATGACAAAAATGTATAATTGATGGAGGAAGGTTAGACTCGATGGACATAGGTCTTTTTTCAACCTACATAAGTATGTAACTATCCGTTTTTCTTTCATTTGTAAAGGATCAGTTTTTTACTTACAGGATCCATTTCAAATAGAAGATAAATTGCCATTAGCTAACAGATCCCTTCTCCGTAGACTTCAATGTTAAAAAAACAGATCCTGCAGAAATCAGTTATTTAAGGTTATATTCACATGTTCAGTTTTTGGTCAGTTTTTCACATTAGTTTTTGTTAAGACAAAACCAGGAACAGGTGAAAAATACAGAAGTGGTGATGTCTTTCTATTAGTCCATGTTCACATTTTGAGCATTTGGTCACATTTTACATCAGTATTTACAAGCCAAACCCAGGAGTGGAACAATCAGAGGGTAAATATAATAGGAACAAGTCACCACTTCTGTATTTCCTGGTTTTGGCTTACAAAAACTGATGTGAAACACTGATTAAAAGCTGAGCGTGTGAATGTAGCCCAACAATGGATTTTTTTGACAATGGATAATGGAGGTGTCTGACTGTACAGGGACATGGTCTGATCATACCACATCTCCTGTACTGAGATAATCTTACATACTGTATGTGTTCCCTTCCATGTACTGTGTAATGGATATGTCTTAATGTACAGGACATGGTCTGATCATACCACATCTCCTGTGCTGAGATAATCTTATATATGTGTCCCTTCTATGTACTGTGTAATGGCTGTGTCTGACTGTACAGGGACATGGTCTGATCATGCCACATCTCCTGTGCTAAGATAGGCTAGGGTCACATTTAAAACAAAAATTGCATTCACCGCATCCAGATCCGGATGCGGTGAACGCAATGCCGGGCACACACATTTTTTTACAAAAATGTGTGCTGAATACCGGACTGCAGTAACCGGATAGCTCAGGATGTGTAATCCTGAGCCATCCGGCAACTGCATAGTTTGCTGATCCCGGCTATTGCCGGGATAAGCAAACTGTCCTATGCCTATTAAAGAGTTAAATTCACTAACTAAAGTAATGTTTGAGGTCTCTAGGGGGGCTTAGACCCCCCTACAGACCGGCCGCCCACTCTGGTGGGCTTCTTCTACAATTTCCCCCATGGCACGGGCTCCTCCGAGCTCCGTGCAAGTTCCCAAAACTCCCGCCCCCCCGTATTACTATACAGGGGTGCCTGCACCCCTCTTGTATAGTGATTCCTGTATGTGCCCTTAACGAATGAATACAGTATACATGTAAGCTCATACTTGTGTTGTGAGGGCGGCCGTGTCATGAAAGGGGCGGGGCTAACCGCGGCACACCGGTAGCCCCGCCCCTTTCATGATGCGGCCGCCCTCACAACACTTAATGAAGGCCGGAGGGGGCGGCCATAATGAATGAGGGGGTGGAGGCTGCAGCAAACAGCCCCGCCCATGGAATTACAATAACACAGCCTACGAGAACATGTAAGTATGAGCTTACATGTATACTGTATTCATTCGTTAAGGGCACATACAGGAATCACTATACAAGAGGGGTGCAGGCACCCCTGTATAGTAATACGGGGGGGCGGGAGTTTTGGGAACTTGCACGAGCTCGGAGGAGCCCGTGCCATGGGGGAAATTGTAGAAGAAGCCCACCAGAGTGGGCGGCCAGTCTGTAGGGGTGTCTAGGCCCCCCTAGAGACCTCAAACATTACTTTAGTTAGTGAATTTAACTCTTTAATAGGCATAGGACAGTTTGCTTATCCCGGCAATAGCCGGGATCAGCAAACTATGCAGTTGCCGGATGGCTCAGGATTACACATCCTGAGCCATCCGGTTACTGCACAGCGGTTCAGAGAACCGCTGCGAAAACTGCTGACTGCATGATTTTTAACGCAGGCAGCAGTGCCGGACACGGCCACCGGATGGCTTGTGAAGCCATCCGGTGTTTTGCATTGGCTCCTATGAGGAGCGTTTCCTGATCCGGTTTTGAGCTTTTTGAAAGCTGAAAACCGGATCAGGATTCTACAAAAAAAACGTAGATGTGACCCTGGCCATAATCTTATATATGTGTCTCTGCAATGTACTGTGTAATGGATGTGTCTGACTGTACAGGGACATGATCTGATCATACCACATCTCCTGTACTGAGATAATCTTATATATGTGCACCTGCTGTCTATTGTGTAATGGCCGTGTCTGGCTGTACAAGATCATGGTCTGATCATACCACATCTCCTGTGCTGAGATAATCTTATATATGTGTCCCTGCTATGCACTGCGTAATGGATGTGTCTGACTGTACAGGGACATGGTCTGATGATACCACAAAAAAAGTAAAAAAGTATAAAGATATTACAGCACGGGATCACAGATGATTCTTTGTGTGAGGAAAAACATTTCCCTAACTGACTTTAAACAAAGTTAACTTGCAATTCAGCCACTATATAGTGATAGAAGTATGGAGGTATTATTGATCTTTTCACAGTGTGTCTTGTTTATTAGCAGCATGGTATCATTTATTGGTCATATGATAATATTTAACTTGGTAACATGTGGTAAATGGTAATATTGATTAGTAGAGGACGTGGAAGACCTTAGACCAGTTGGCTGGACACCATCATGTCAGACACAGGAATCAACATCAGAGAACTGAATGATGTTGTAACAAACAGAGAAGCTTGGAGGAAAATGGTTCACCTGGTATCCAATAGTCGGACATGTCTGAATAGATGAAATTGGAATATTTATTCACTATGTAGTGGTCATATTTTATTAGTGGTCATGGTCTGGCGGTATTATTATCAGTGGTATTATTAGTTGTAGTGTGTCATTGTAACAGTATGTACAGTAGGTATTATCTAGTCCTGGTATAGCAGTAATGGTACCTTCACACGCCGCAAACTCGCCTGGGAAACCTAAAAGCGATATGTCACCCCGGAGCAATCGCCGTGAAATTGCTTCACAGTTGCGGCGTGTGATTGGGGAATTTCACAGCAATAAATCGCCTCTGCCTGTTGCCTGATTCTGAGCACTGCTCTGAAATCAGCCTAAATCATGAAGGCAATATTTCCGTGTTGTAGCGTATGAATGGGCGATAGTGATGGAATCAGTGTCGCCTATGATTTCACGTAGGCGTGCCACAGTGTGCTGTAGTCCGCGCCCCGTGTGAACTGATTGGTGTGGGCTACTGTGTTCCCATTGGCTGTCAATAGACACCGTGCCATATTTGAAGAACTGTTCGTCCAGCACACACAATGGCAATAGCGTCATGTATTAGCCAGCCTACTAGAGCAGGCTGACCAATCGGAACGCTCTTGCATTGTCCAATGAGCGCGTATGGGGCGCGGTGTTCACCACTTTGGCACGCCTATCTCCTCGCCGCGCTGACCATGTATGCCCACATTGGCTTTGGAATTGCTGCGTGTGAAGCGGCGAGGGAATTTCCACCGGATTGGTTCCGCTGTGGGTGAGGCGATTTCTGGAGCGACACATCATCTTTCTTTCAGGGCGAGATTGCGGTGTGTGATGACGCCATCGGCGATCTGAGGCGACCATGAAAAATGTGCACGCGCACGTTAGATCGCCTCATATCGCCAGCCGAGATTGCGGCGTGTGAAGGTACCATTAGAGTATCATATAATCCATATATGGAGTGAGAGAGAGAGAAGAGAGAGAGATTGAGAGAGAGAGCGAGAGAGAGAGAGAGAGAGAGAGAGAAAGAAAGATTTTTTTTAACTGTTGAGGAGAAGTATGAGGGAGATATATGCCTTCAGGTTTGTGTAAATGATCTTCCAGACCCACGTAAAGCCCGCGGGGGGTACATTGCTCTGCTAGTACTGGTTGTACTAGGTTATTTCAGTATTAAAATCCTCCTGCAATGTTTCCGTTATATAACAAAGTTAGCTCTGCTATATGTGTATACAGATTAGATTACTAGAATACTCAGTTTAACTCAAAGGGCAGACAGTTATACAATTCAAGATCAATCTGGATAACAATAGGCGCTGTGTATGGGATAATTGGCGTGGCATTTTGTTGTGTCTTCCGGTCACATTTAGCCGGTGCGGGTCACAGTGTCACTGGCTATCTCCGTTCTATCACAATTAGCAGATCTATCGCTTACACTTTGCCATCTCGCTGTCACATTGACAGCACAGTTTGATTTGAATTCTTCTAGGGACCAATCACATTGCATCTTTGATCCGGCCCATTGAGTCCCATAATCCTGTTTATCTGTTACACTTTCTGTTCTAATCAGATTAGGTAAGGTCTGACTTTTCTTTTTTTTTTTCTGGTGGATACATCTGACTTTTACAAAAGCACCAAATGTTTCTGTGCTGAATTCATACAGAACAGCCTTATCAAAGCCGACTGGTGCGACCAGATTAGAGAACAGAGGTTAATGGAGAGGCTGATAGGATCTGCCGAAGGTTATTTAGCAAAGCAACATCTGTTAGCTGAAAATTCGATATCTGTCGGGCACAGTGTGCCAGTTTCACTGCTTTGCTATATTGGCATTCATGGGGTATTTGAGGATTTTTAAGTGTATTCAAGTGCATTTGAAAAAACATAGGGAAATGTATTTATTTTTTTACTTCAATGAATATAAAAATTATTGTTGCAATTGGGTTTTATTAAAAATGTTGCATCATTTGGTTTTTGCTAGGCTTTAGTTCCTTAGCACATTCACCCTTGATGTGTTCTAGGAGGAAAATACAGATAAAAGACTTATAATCTACCTATCAGACTATCATAACAAACTTACTGACAGATTTCAGTTAACTCATTCTACAGCCAGCACTAGACAATGCAGCATAGAGGTTATAGAAGGCAATTATTGTAATGAAACCAAAATATGAAAAATATTTTTATAGCCCCAATTACATGCAATAAGGATAAGTAACTAAAAATTAAATGTTCAAAAAAGTGGACAACTCCTTTAAGCTCATATTGACATAAAATATAATGTGAACAGGGACCAAGATCATATTGGAAAGCTACTGAAAGCTATCTAGGATTAAATGTGAAAAACTGGTTAATGTGATAGCCATGACATTGTAAGCCCAGTAACCGCCGACAAGGTTTTTTCACTCTACTGGGTCCTATCTAAAACCTCATGTCTGCAGTCTGGATATACAGGGGCGGACCGTCACCCCCTGGGGGCCCTGGTGCAGGAGATGACCGGGGGGGGGCGGGGCTACTGGCCGTCGGCACGGCCCGGGGGGGAGGGGTGCCGCTGGCCATCGGCGCGGCCCGGAAAGGGGGGGGTGCCGCTGGGAGCCGCAGGGAGCAGCAGGCGCGATGCTCTCCTACCTGGGAGCCGCGCCGGATGTCTGGGGCCGGAGGAGCAGAGGAGAGGAGGGGCGGGATCAGGCAAGGGAAGCACGAAGCTCTCTGCTTCCTTTGCCTGACCCTCCTCTCCTCTGGCGGCGGCTTGCGGGGGTCGGCTGGGGGTCCCCCTCCAGGCTTGAAGGGGCCCCCAACCGGTCGGGGCCCTGGTGCAGCTGCACAGGCTGCACCAGTGTAGTTCCGCCCCTGTGGATATATGTATGGGATAATGCCCTATGTGCAATTAAAATCCTGCTTATAAAGGAAATGTTCAGGACTATGTGTAGGTTCTCGCAGCAACTACTGGGTGAGGGAGGGTGCTGCATCCAAAAAAAGACTATAATGCCTTTAAAGGAAAAACAGACAGACATGAGGTTTTAGATAGGACACAGTAGTGTGAAAAAACCTTGTCGGCGGTTACTGGGCTTACAATGTAATGGCCATCACATTAACCAATTTTTCACATTTAATCCTAGATAGCTTTCAGTAGCTTTCCAATATGATCTTGGTCACTGTTCACATAATGAAATACTACATGTCAGCCATTTTGGTTTTTCCTTTAAAGGCATGAAGTGCTGGTGTGCAGCAGATCTTCTTTTAGTAAGTATTCTTATATATTTTCATGCTAGCACCCACCACTAGAGGTGTGCGCCCATAATCATAGTATATATAGTATTTTTTTGGATGCAGCACCCTCCCCCACCCAGTAGCTGCTGCGAGAACCTACACATAGTCCTGAACATTTCCTTTATAAGCAGGATTTTAATTGCACATAGGGCATTATCCCATACATATATCCAGACTGCAGACATGAGGTTTTAGATAGGACCCAGTAGAGTGAAAAAACCTTGTCAGCGGTTACTGGGCTTACAATGTCATGGCCATTACATTAACCAATTTTTCACATTTATCTTAGATAGCTTTCAGTAGCTTTCCAATATGATCTTGGTCCCTGTTCACATAATGAAATAGTACATGTCAGGCATTTTGGTTTTTCCTTTAAAGGCATGAAGTGCTGGTGTGCAGCAGATCTTCTTTTAGTAAGTATTCTTAAATATTTTCATGCTAGCACCCACCACTAGAGGTGTGCGCCCATAATCATAGTATATAAAATATAATGTAACATAATTCAATATTGCTTGTTTATATTTAAAAGTGAAAACCTGGAAACAAAACAGTATCTTTTGTCTTTTTTATGATAAAATATAATCTGTAATTTCATTGATCTTTTGCGCATTAATAATCTGAATAAACACTTTAGGGAAACAGAGCACACCAGACCATAGGGCGATACCTTTATAAAAAGATATAATAGATCCAGGTAAAATAATCAGCTGAGCGCGGTGTGTAGATGCTCCATAACGGTTGCTGATGTCCCTTCGGGGTGAACTCCGGGAGGCTTGAAGTAATAGATAAGGCTGGGGTTGCACTTGGTAGGGTAATTGCGGTTACCGCATCCAGATCCGGATCCGGTAAGCGCAATTCCCTTCACACAAAATGTGTCCAGCAAACCGGAATGCGGTAATCGGATTGCTCAGGATGTGTAATCTGGAGCAATCGGGTTACCGTATGCTTTGTTCATCCCTGCTGCCGCAGGGATGAACAAAGAGTTAATGTTAATAATAGATGTGGGCAACATGTCTCTAGGAGGTGCCCCCCCCTCCCTAGAGACATGCTGTCCACTCAGGTGGGCATGTGAGTGGTTAATCTTGGCATTTATAGTATTGCCGGTTATTGTCGGCATATACTATTTTATGAATGAACCCGGCGGCTCCTCGCTGTGTAGTAGATACAGTGCGTAATGTACGTAGTGTATGAGCCGCTAGCCTTGGTCCTGAAAGCATTAACATTAGGTCTATGGGCAGCGCATTGGCATAGACCTAATGTTAATGCTTTCAGGACCAAGGCTAGCGGCTTATACAGTACATACATTACGTACTGTATCTACTACACAGTGAGGAGCCGCCGGGTTCATTCATAAAAATGAAAATGTCGACAATAGCCGGCAATACTATAAATGCCAAGATTAACCCCTCACATGGCCACCTGAGTGGACAGCATGTCTCTAGGAAGGGAGGCACATGTTGCCCACATCTATTGATAACATTTAACCCTTTGTTCATCCCTGCGGAAGCATGGGCCCCCAAACCACTGCGAAAACTGCAGCCTGCATGATTTTTACCACAGGCTGCAATTCCGCAAGCGGTAACCGGATTGCATGTAGTGTAATCCTGTTACTATAATGGGCTCCTTTGGGATGCGGTTTCAGATCCGGTTCTGAGCACTTTTACTGCTCAAAACCGGATCAGGATCTGCAGTGCCCTGCCGCAAGTATGATCCTAGCCTAATTCACAGTTTTGGGCTGCGCTAACCGAAATGAAGGTCCTTGAACCAATAATATAAAAAGCGGTTGTTATTTTACAACACGTTTCCACACCGGTCTGGCTTCTTTCTTAACTGTAAACATCAACTGTACAGTGCACAGAGGAGTAATAGCGGTTTAAGTAGCCTGAAATGGTTGTGAAAAATAACTTAAGAAACACCCACAAAGGATTTAAAAAAGAGAAAGGAGAAATGAAGGTCATAGGTATGACATAGGAAAAGGGAAAGGTCAAGAATAATAAGTATAAGTGCAGTAAGAAATATACGGTAGTCAAAAATTAAAAATGCCAGTATGGAAAAATTCATTTAACGAAAATGATCCTCTGTAGGAGTTTACTTCAGTTATTTTGGCACCCAACCCATATTACTCCTATGTGCACTGTTGTTTTGTTTTTCACTTGAGAAAGATGACAGTCCGGTATGGAAATGCGTTATAGAGTAAAAACCACTTTCTTATCTCATTGAATCAAGAATCTTCATTTCGGTTAGCGCAGCCCAAAACCGTGAATTGTCTTTTCCTTCAAGTAGTAATAATCTGGGCATCTATCATGTGACAATGGCAGCTATTTAGGCAAATAACCATGGAAAAGCAATACAAATTAGATGCTAAGTAAAAGCTCCATGATGTTGTCACATTTGGATAGCCCCAGCTTAAAATAAGCAGATGTAAATTCACAGAGGTTGTCTTGAGATGACAAACCTTTTTACTTAATGATGTCTAAATAAATTGACTTCAGGAACTGTTAATGGAGTTCTCCCCATTGTGTGGGCAATTTCAAATTATTATTATTACAGTATTATTATTTATTACTATAGTGCCATTTATTCCATGGTGCTTTACAGGTGAAAAAGGGCATACATAGACAGGTACAATAAGTATGAACAATACAGTGCACACACAAATACAGTTGGAGAGAGGACCCTTCCCACGAGGGCTCACAGTCTACAAGGGATGGGTAAGGATAAAGTAGGTGATGGGAGAGGACCCTGCCCATGATGGCTCACATTCTACAAGAGATGGGTGAGGATACTGTAGGTGAAGAGAGAGGACCCTGCCTGTGAGGGCTCACACTCTACAAGGGATGCGTGAGGATATAGTAGGGGAGGGTAGAGCTGGTTGTGCAGTGGTTTATTGGACTAAGGCTCACTACTGGTTGTAGGCTTGTAGAAAGGGGTGGGTCTTCAGGTTCCTTTTGAAGGTTTCCACGATAGGCAAGAGTCTGATGTGTTGGGGCAGAGAGCTGCAGAGTATGAGGGATACACAGGAGAAATCTTGTATGTGATTGTAGGAAGAAGAGATAAGAGGGGAAGAGAGTAGAAGATCTTGTGAGGATCGGATGTTACATGCATATATGCAGGTTAGTACTGGGAGACTAGGTCACAGATGTATGTAGGAGACAGGTTGCGGATGGCTTTGTATATCATAGTTAGGGTTTTGAACTGAAGCCTCTGAGTAATGGGAAGCCAGTGAAGGGCTTGGCAGAGAGGAGAGGTCGGGGAATAGCTGGGGACATGTGGATTAGTCGAGCAACAGAGTTTAGGATAGTGTGTTAGAAGGGAGGCCACAAAGCAGGAGGTTTGTTTAGTTGAGATGTTGGAGATGATGAGGGCATGCACTAGTGTTTTTGCAGATTCTTGGTTAAGAAATGTACGGATCCAGGTAATATTTTTAAGTAGGAGTCAGCAGGTCGTGGAAAGGGAAGGAGAGGGCAGAGTCAAGGATCACCCCAAGGCAGTGAGCATGCAGGTTTGGGTAGAGTGAACAACCATTGACTTTGATGCTAAAGTCTGGTGGAGGGGTAGAGTGAGATGGGGAAAGATGATGAATTCTGTTTTGTCTATGTTAAGTTTTAAAAAATTAGCAAAAAGAAAAGGTGAAATAGACACTGTGGGATTTTGGTTAGTAAGGAGATTACATCAGGTCCAGAAATGTAGATCTGTGTGTCATCAGTGTAGAGATGATACTGAAAGCCTTGAGACTCTATGAGTTGTCCCAGGTCAAAAGTGCAGATGGAGAAGAGCAGGTGTCCTAGAACTGAAACTTGGGGGGTCACTGACACATAGGGGGTGAGATGAGGAGGTAGTCTGGGAGAGTGAAACGCTGAAAGTCCGGTCTGTTAGAAATAATAATAATAATATTTATTCACTTTTATGAATACTTTACATACATCAACAACACTGTCCCCATTGGGGACATCAACAACCGATCAGTATGCCTTTAGACTATGAGAGTAAACCGGAGTGCCCGGAGGAAACCCACACAAACACAGGGAGAACATACAAACTCCTTGCAGATGTTGTTCTTGGTGGGATTTGAACCCAGGATCCCATATGAAGGGACCCAGGATATGTTCATCAGAAAGGCCGATTGCTTAAATCAGGTTGATATTTTAAATTCCTTTTTTTTTCTTTCAATGTTCCCAATGTCTCTTTTTCCATATCACAATTTGTATTAAAATAACAATCAGAAATCTTGCAGTTTTCACTGTGGCCAAATGATTTTTTAGACTATAACTTCCTGATGTAGGAAATTCACATGTACATTAGTCACCATGAATAAACTCTGACCCTTTTGTATTAATGCATCTAATGAGCCTGTGCAAAGTCCTGAGTCCAGTGAGAAATTTGCATTACTATAATTGAAAAAAAAAAATAAAATAAATAAAGGTCATGATAAAAAAAATGCCTAAAAAAATCATACATGTAACCCTAAAATCTGATTTAAACAATAGGTAATTTTCTGACAAAACATTTCCTTTAAGACTCTCACTAGCAGGATACAATTGATCTGTAACATAGCTGTGGTGCATTACAGATTCAGAGATTAGTGGGGGCTCTCGGCTGAGTAGCACAGTAATAAACTGGATGAGTACAGTAGACTGTAATGTAAGGTAATTCCAATCATTCAAGAAGGCTCCAATTATAACCTAGAATCCATAATACATATACAGAGGACGCATATACATTTTTGAACACTGTAATTCTTTACAGCCCTTTGCTAGTACAAGTGCAGCACATACTGTATCCACTCAAGGCCATGCTTTATTACACTCATTCCTAACAAGATCCATTATGTTAGCCAACTTATTCATGAAGAATATGCGGTTAACCCATGATTATTCGACAACATTTTAAATTTTTTTTACCTCTATGATTATTATTATTATTACTATTTCATGGGGAAAGAATGGATGGCCTAGTTCACACTTTAAATAAAACATCACATATGAGCACACTACAAATTATGAGTTCGGTTCTAAAACAGTATTACCTTGACTAACGAATTTAATTAGTTCCGTGACTGAGCTCTTAACCCAATTTGTTTTTATGTCAAATTAAATTTCCCCATTAAAATTAGTTCAAATGCGATTAATCCGTTCCAGCCCCTACTCATGGCCCTCCATCCTGGTACTGAATATATGATTCCCCCAACTTGGTACATGGCCACCATTGTGGTATATATGATCTCCATCCTGGAACATGGCCCCCATCCTGGTACAGTTGCGGCCAAAAGTATTGACACCCCTGCAATTCTGTCAGATAATACTCAGTTTCTTCCTGAAAATGATTGCAATCACAAATTCTTTTGTATTATTATCTTCATTTAATTTGTCTTGAATGAAAAAACACAAAAGAGAATGAAGCAAAAAGCAAAACATTGATCATTTCACACAAAACTCCAAAAATGGACCAGACAAAAGTATTTGCACCCTCAGCCTAATACTTGGTTGCACAACCTTTAGCCAAAATAACTGCGATCAACGCTTCCTGTAACCATCAATGAGTTTCTTACAATGCTCTGCTGGAATTTTAGACCATTCTTCTTTGGCAAACTGCTCCAGGTCCCTGATATTTGAAGGGTACCTTCTCCAAACTGCCATTTTTAGATCTCTCCACAGGTGTTCTATGGGATTCAGGTCTGGACTCATTGCTGGCCACCTTAGAAATCTCCAGTGCTTTATCTCAAACCATTTTCTAGTGCTTTTTGAAGTGTGTTTTGGGTCATTGTCCTGCTGGAAGACCCATGACCTCTGAGGGAGACCAAGCTTTCTCACACTGGGCCCTACATTATTCTGCAAAATTTGTTGGTAGTCTTCAGAAGAGAGAAGGGAGCGCACATAGGGTCTTATCTATGATGATAATTCAATGCCCCCCGATTAGTGTGACTCACCTTTTTGGGTTGTGTGAGTCACAACAAACTGCAAGAGCCTTGTTATCCTGGTCGCTGCAGACACCTGGTGAGGGAGAAATCCGGTTGTGAAGAAAAAAAGCCCAGGTTTAGATTCCGCGCAGACCACAAAGCAGGAAGGGTAGGTTTGATGTCCGTTTATTGAGCCAAAGCGTTTCACAGCAGGACCTGCTGCTTCCTCAGGGACCTGAGGAAGCAGCAGGTCCTGCTGTGAAACGCGTTGGGCTTTTTTTCTACACAACCGGATGCACACAGTCAAGCAGTCCAGTGCCAGAGGCAGCAAAGCAACTCCAAAACATCAGGGAACCTCCGCCATGTTTGACTGTAGGGACCGTGTTCTTTTCTTTGAATGCCTCTTTTTTTCTCCTGTAAACTCTATGTTGATGCCTTTGCCCAAAAAGCTCTACTTTTGTGTCATCTGACCAGAGAACATTCTTCCAAAATGTTTTAAGCTTTCTCAGGTAAGTTTCGGCAAACTCCAGCCTGGCTTTTTTATGTCTCGGGGTAAGAAGTGGGGTCTTCCTGGGTATCCTACCATACAGTCCCTTTTGATTCAGACGCCGACGGATAGTACGGGTTGACACTGTTGAACCCTCAGACTGCAGGGCAGCTTGAACTCGTTTGGATGTTAGTTGAGGTTCTTTATCCACCATCCGCACAAGCTTGCGTTGAAATCTCTCGTCAATTTTTCTTTTCCGTCCACATCTAGGGAAGTTAGCCACAGTGCCATGGGCTTTAAACTTCTTGATGACACTGCGCACGGTAGACACAGGAACATTCAGGTCTTTGATGATGGACTTGTAGCCTTGACATTGCTCATGCTTCCTCACAATTTGGTTTCTCAAGTCCTCAGACAGTTCTTTGGTCTTCTTTCTTTTCTCCATGCTCAATGTGGTACAAAAAGGACACAGGTCAGAGGTTGAGTCAACTTTAATCCATGTCAACTGGCTGCAAGTTTAGTTATTGCCAACACCTGTTAGGTGCCACAGGTAAGTTAGAGGTGCTGTTAATTACACAAATTAGTGAAGCATCACACGATTTTTCTAACAGTGCCAATACTTTTGACCACCCCTTTTTTATGTTTGGTGTGGAATTACCGTATATCCAATTTGGCTTTAGGACAATTCTTTTTGTGTTTTTTCATTCAAGACAAATTAAATGAAGATAATAATACCAAAGAATTTGTGATTGCAATCATTTTCAGGAAGAAACTGAGTATTATCTGACAGAATTGCAGGGGTGTCAATACTTTTGGCCACAACTGTACATGAACCCTCATCCTGATAAATGGCACCCCATCCTAGTACGTTGCCCTGGTACATGGCACCTGAATCCTGGTACATAGCCCCTCATCCTGGTGCATGGCCCTGGTACATGGCCCACTCTGGTACATGGCTCCCAATCCTGCTACATGGCACCCCCATCTGTGTATATTGCCACCCCCATCTTGGTATATGGGTGGCCCCCATTACTCCCCACACTTTAAAAAAAAAAAATTATACTCACCCTCCCTTCAGTCCTCATCATGCAGCAGCTGAGAGTGTCTGAGAGAGCAGCGCTCACACGCTGATCAGTTGACCCATGCTTGGTGAGCAGCTGACATGAGCTCACACACAGTCAACAACCTGCATGATGAGGAAGCTACACTGGGGACAGGAGAGAGGGTGAGTATAATACAATCAGTGTATGGGAGTCCTGTGCTCCCACATGTTGTTTAGCTGACCAGGAAACAGTATTTGCTACTCCTCATGCATGGGATGATGAGCGTGGGAGCAGGGAATATTCAGTTGCTTTATGAGCTGGAACATGTGATCACCTACCATCTGCACAAAGCAAAAAAAGATACCGAACGATGGCTCTTATGTAAAAAAAAATTGTATGTTGGCACTCTCTTAAGTCCACTGTACTGGCAAGAAACAGTGTCTACATCACTTGTATGAATGTTCTGCTTTGTCCTAAAATGATTATATATAGATGAAGGGGGTAATCTGCAGGTAAATAGTAATTAAACAATGCCTAGCTACCTTATTGGAGTAGCAGCTGCAGGGAGAAAATGAAATTTGTTGCTGCACTCTTCTGATGTGACTGGGAGTGAGTGGCTACAGGGAGCTGTAACAGTCACCATTCACTGCTTAATGAGGTCTGTAATCACCCCCCTGCTCTGCAGTGCATTTGCGCAGAGTGTGTGTACAGTGCAGTCTTTCAATCCTTTGTAATGGAGTGATTACAGCCTAGTGTACAGTGGAGGTACAGGGAAGTGATTACAGTCGTGTGTAGTGAGCGGTGACTGTTACAGCCCCTGCACTGCCCCAATGACTGGGTGTGAGTGCCTACAGGGAGCTGTAATAGTCACCACTCACTGCTTAATGAGGACTGTAATCACTCCTCTGTTCTGCAGTGAATGTATCCAGAGTGTATATATAGTGCAGTCTTTCAGTCCTGTGGAATGGAGTGATTACAGCCTGGTGTAGTGAGTGGTGATTGTTAAAGCCCATGCACTGCACAGATAACGTGAAAGGATGCAAAAGAGGGAATATATCTGTGGCACCCCAGGGTCCGGTTGCCACAGTGGCATTACCTCCCTCCCAGGAAGTGATGTCATGCCTGGAAGCAAGATGGGGACCCCACGCCAGGTAATACTCAGCATCCAACACTTTTCCTGCTCCGAGCCTGAAGGGATAGCTCTAAAAAGGTTTCAGGGGAGCAGCAGGAAGTGCGCAGTAGAAAGACAGTTGGACCAGTTATAAAAGAGGAGACAAACAGGAAGTGGGAGTTGAGTCAGTGTGAGGTAACAATTGGAGACGGTCTGAGGAGGAAGAGAGAAGAGACATCGAGGAGAGCTCCGAGGGGGAAATTGACCTGCAACAGAGCTCATCCCGGAGCTGAGTGCCAGAGAAAAGGACACTGGAGTCCTGAGTTGTGGAGTACTGAAGACCCAGCAGCTGAGTCCGGAGGGCAGAAGACTGCAAGTCTTCTGGCTACACCAAATACCCAGCATCACAGCAGCAGATTAGAGCCTGGAGCCGCCAGGAGAGGATCGGCACCTGAAAAATGCCCAAGCTGCCTGCCATATGGGTAGGAATAACTAAACACGCAGGAAGAGGGTCACAACATAGCTTTAGGCAGCAAGGACCAAAAGGAAGAGCGCAAAAGGGAGGCATCCGAATTCCCCTGGTGTGGTGGATCACCCAATTGCTTCCAGGCCACCAGGACCTCCATTAACATCTACTATATAATCATCTGATTTTGTCTGTCTGTCTGTAACGGAAATCCAGCATCGCTGATTGGTCGCGGCCAGCCGGGACCAATCAGCGACAGGCGCAGTCCGGCTGTGAATTGTCGCGGGATTTGAACCATGCACGCCACCGCTACCGTCGGGAGATCAGCGGTGCTAGCCACTGATCTCCCGATGGTAGCCGTGGGTAACCTCCTGCCGCATGGAGGTCAGCGGCGACGCAGCCGGGAGATGACCGGCGCTAGCTGGTCATCTCCCAGCTGCTCGTAGCAGAAGTAACCCGATTGGCGATAGTGATCTCGCTCAGCGTGACACGCAACAGCGACCAGGCCACCGCTGTGAGATCACTGATCGTGTCAGAATGGGGGTACCGCACACTTGGAGACACTCCAGCGATCACTACAATACAACCTGGTAGGGACTCCTGACAGTAGCCGCGGGTCATCTCCTGCTGCACGGAGGTTAGCGGCGACGCAGCCAAGAGATGACCTGCCATATTGGAACATCCAAGTTATGGGTATTCTGATATGGCGGCCGGGATTCAAATCCCCCGCCAAGCCGCGTGGGACAATGACCAACGACCTCAATACTACGCCCTAGAGTAACAGGGTCCCAACGACCGCCATATTTTTGCTGCATCGCTGGTGAGATCTGACTGTTTGACATATCACCAGCGACCACGTAGTGACGCTCCAGCGATCCCTACCAGGTCGTATCGTTGTCGGAATCGCTGGAGCTTCACCAAGTGTGATGGTACCTTACTGATCGCTCATTGCATTATTCTTAAATCTTCATAAATAAACTATATACCTATTCTAGAATACCCGATGCCACCATCTCGTCTGTAATAAGTGCCTCCGACGGCATCTGCAACCACCAAGTAAAGATAACAGAAACTACAACCCTGTGTCCTCCAGTTCTTTCCTTGCATCTGTCACCCTGCACCCCAACGATCACTACAGCCCTGTTTGACTGTATCATCTGCCCTGAGGCCCTGCTCCACCTGTGGGGAGCTGTGTCATCTTTGCTGCACCATCAACTGCCCCAGTGGTCCTGAACAGCAGCGTCGGCCCTATATAGCTGAATACCACAGGTGGCGTCACATAATCTCATATAATAATTCCCCATTTAACAATACTGCCAGGGCCACAGAAAGGGTTACAGCTCCGTGACTTCCCCAGAAAAGGACTGACTTGGCCCGGCTCGGAGTACCTAAAAGCCCTGGTGGGCATGTCACATCTTCATTTTCTCACTATACCATTGCTCCAGTGAGGCTGCCAGGAATGATTCAAAGGCATCTTAACAGCTGATACATGTTGCTCAACCCATGTTTACAGCGCGGTGTGAAAGTATTTGGCCTCCTTGAACTTTTCAACCTTTTGCCACATTTCAGGCTTCAAACATAAAGATATAAATTCTATTTTTTTTGTGAAGAATCAACAACAAGTGGGACACAATCGTGAAGTGGAAGGAAATTTACTGCATGTTTTAAACTTTTTTAACAAATAAAAAACTGAAAAGTGGGGCTTGCAATATTATTTGGCCCCATCGAGAGACTGAAATTCTTGCCCATTCTTCCTTGCAAAACAGCTGGAGCTCAGTGAGGTTGGATGGAGAACGTTTGTGAACAGCAGTTTTCAGTTCTTTCCACAGATTCTCGATTGGATTCAGGTCTGGACTGTGACTTGGCCATTCTAACACCTGGATACCTTTATTTTTGAACCATTCCCTTGTAGATTTTGCTTTATGTTTGGGATCATTGTCTTGTTGGAAGATAAATCTTCGTCCCAGTCTTAGGTCTTTTGCAGACTCCAACAGGTTTTCTTCCAGAATGATCCTGTATTTGGCTCAATCCACCTTCCCCTCAACATGCTTGGTGTGTCTCCCAGGTGGCTTACTTCAAACGAGACTTTTATGGATATCTTTGAGAAATGGCTTTCTTCCTGCCACTCTTCCATAAAGGCCAGATTTGTGCAGTGTACGACTGATTGTTGTCCTCTGGACAGACTCTCCCACCTCAGCTGTAGATCTCTGCAGTTCATCCAGAGTGATTTGGCTGCATCTTTGATCAGTCTTCTCCTTGTTCGACATGAAAGTTTAAAGGGATTTGGTAGATTTGCAGTGGTCTGATACTCCTTCCATTTCAATATGATCGCTTGCACAGTGCTCCTTGAGATGTTTAAAACTTGGGAAATATTTTTGTATGCAAATTTGGCTTTAAACTTCACCACAACAGTATCTCGGACCTGCCTAGTGTGTTCCTTGGTCTTCATGATGCTCTCTGCACTTGAAATAGAACCCTGAAACTATCACAGAGCAGGTGCATTTATACGGAGACAGGATTACACACAGGTGGATTCTATTTATCATTACCAGTCATTTAGGACAACATTGGATCATTCAGAGATCCTCTCTGAACTTCTGGAGTGAGTTTACTGCATTGAAAGTAAAGAGGCCGAATAATATTGCACGCCCCACTTTTTTATTTGTTAAAAAAGTTTAAAGTATGCAATAAATTTAGTTGTTGATTCTTTACAAAAAATTAGAATTTATATCTTTATGTTTGAAGCGTGAAATGTGGCAAAAGGTTGAAAATTTCAAGGGGACCAAATACTTTCACAACGCACTGTATATGAACTCAGCCACAAATGGTTGACTTTGAAACGCTGTGGCATTTCAGAGAAAATCATAATTTATTAGCCCCTGCACACTGCCCTTTATTGACCGGGTCTATATGACATGCCCACTCCAGGGTCGGGGAAGACTCGGGAATCGGGCGGTTACTCGTTGTTTTTCTTCACCTCTCTTTGGTTCTTTTCACTGGGACAGACGGGAACTGATACCCGGTCCCGTGACCCTGGCGGTGTCATTTAATAAAGGGGGTGATGTTAGGGATAGTCTGAGGGGAATATAGGGGTATTTGTGACGCCACCTGCGGTATGCGGCCAGGGCCACCGCTGCTGCAGAACCTCTGGGGATGATGACCGGCAGTTTAAATAGTCCCGCTCCCCGCAGGCGGAGTGCATTTCCCAGGGCAGTGGAGTGGTTTCCCTGGCTCGTACCTTGGATGTTGGTCACTCAGTCAGGAATACTCCCATTGTTATAAGTGGCCTCTGCGGCCAGTGGTCGCAGCAAATAAAGGTCTCTCACACCACAGCTGCAGCTCCGTTACTTTTACTTGGGTGTTAAACACGGCTGCCGGGTACGCTCTCTGCCAGTACTTTACTCTTTCTCCAGAGCCGAGTTGGTACAGTCAAGTCACGGTTGGTGCCCTCCCTCTCCTTTCTAGGTGTCACAGTCTCTGGTGGGTCTCTTCACTCGGTGTTATAAGGGGTAGTTCTTATCTGAGGCGAGCGGGTCGTCGCTCTGCCCCCCAGGCTCTCAACGCTCTCCGCAGCACAGAGCTCAGATACCGGTAGCCACGGGTGCTTCTGTGTGTCCCGGACACCATTAGGATCCCTCCCGGGCACTGCTCCCTAGTTCAGCCACCTTCCCCAAAATGTGTCGGTTGTTCAGCCACAGCTCCCGTTAGAATTCTGAGGCCTCCGGTTTCAGCTCAGGATTGAAGCTTCCGCACCGTCTGCAGAGCCGGTCCCTGTGTCCTGCACCAACCCCTCTGTCTCGTCAGATTCAGGCATACGGGTGATCATCATCTTCTCCGCACCCCATGGGTTCTTGTCTGTCTCTACCGGGCTGTCTTCTCCCTCCCGTGGGTGAACATGGTGGTATAGCTTCAACCCACAGGAGTCGGCACCACACCGCCTCTACACTCCCGACTACCACTCCTAAGTCAATTGATGTTACTCCTCAGGTCTCTTACTATTGACTACCACTATGTCTCTTGTTGCTGCCCCCCTTTTGTGGCCTGGGTCCTCCCTCAGGGTCCACCCATTGCCCCATGGGCCTGTCACTACGTGTGCTGTTGTGTTTTTGGGCTTAACTGTACCATTCTGACACCTGGAGAACAGGGGCACTACACCTCTTAACTGCAGAAGTGCAGTACCTCTGGTGGCGGTTTACCTGAAGGGGCGCCATATATACCTACACACACATGTAGGCAGAGATCTGTTAATCCAGGGCAACGGTGGGGAGAGGCTGCCAGTGACATCCCTGTTCTACTATAAAAGTATGTTTTTTTCTGAAAAGCTTCAGCATCTCAGAGTTAAACATGCCTGGCTGGGATAAAACAGCTTATAATATGAATTGGACAGCATGCCTCAGGTGTCAGGTTCCTTTTAAGCGCAATTTTATAGGAAATTACCATTGATAACCATTATACCTGCAGATACGTTGCATTTCCGAAGGTGACAAGTTCATTTTTAAATCAACAGCAGGCAGACTCCCATACACTTTCCCCATATAGTCTACCCTATGCACATGGTAAATGACAGGATACTAATACAACAATCACATTTAGCATTGTCTTTCTTCCATCTCGTGTACAGTAATATCCATCCACCTTGCTCCATGTTAGAAATGCAAGAACTATTCAGTCTTAAATATATAGATTTCATTGTAGTTCTTATTTTTATTCAAAAACTTCCCAATTGTACCAAATATGAGCTTGCACTTACATTGTTTAGTTTTATGTCACTTTTGTTTCGGCCAGTGACTTGACCTGTTAGGTGGCACAGCATGGTCCGGCTCTGCCTTCTTGCTGTGCTGAAATGTGAAGCACCAGGACGACGGTTCTTCTGTTTGTCTGTCAAAAAAGACATAAGTTACATTTAGTTTGTACTGAGGTCTAGGTCTGCTACTTTGTACCTACGTTCTCTTTTACAACTTTTAGCTTTAGTTGTTATACGTACCATCCTTCCTATCATGTGGAGCCCTCATTCTTTGCTCTGTGACATCCTTGAATGAAAAAAGAAATAAGACCACTTCACCTTTTTCATTTTTGATGGGCACAATATCCAGGAGACACCAGAAGAGATCTCCTGTTTATAAAGAGGATATAATTGAGGATCTGAAAATGTAACACATAAGTATGAATATATTATAACTTGTGATTAGAGTTGGTGTGAATCAATTCGCACAAGCCGTTCTATCTGCCATTCCAGTAATCTCTGGCTTCTGGTTGGGAGCCTTGAGAACTACTTCTTACCTGATGACATCTATGGCTCTTTTCTTTATTAGTCAACCTAATGAAACTCTAACGTTGTTGTGTGACACACGTTTCATCACACCAGGTCAGTTAATCAAAAGAATAGCAGCAGATGACTTCAGGTAAGAGCTGTTCTCCCAGCTTCCGACCAGCCTCCAACAATTACTATCATGGCCGACAGACCTTGTCATGCAAATCAATTTGCGCCAACTTATTAAATAAATAGAATAATTGTGAACTCACCGTCTTTTTTGTAGAAACAGACTTCAGCCTGGTACTCCTGCTTCTCATCCAGAGAAGTTTCAATACCCTGAAGGACAGTGTCACTAGTCTCCACCCCATAAAGGAAACGGCAACAACAGTTCTTTTGCATGACCTCTGTGCGACCAAAACCAGTGAGATCACAGAAGCCATCGGAGCAGTAGACAATAGGGAAGCCATGTTGGACTTGAGCATTGGCCAGTAAAAAGTTGCTGTCTGCAAAAGATATTAAGAGATAAATTTAGTGATTTGGTATGTAAAGAAAACCCTATGAACTCTTGGTAATATGATTGTTGGAAGCAAGAGTAAACCTATCGCACAACTTTTAACCAAAGTCAATGATTCTCTTTTGACTTTGTGTCCAACAAGATTTTGGTTCAGTAAGTTCTGAAATGTAAGATAACATTAAAGGATCTGATTTTAGATGAAACATTGAGTGTTACTTCCTAAATCACCTCTGGAAAGTGCATCAACACAGGAATCATATGCCTAGAGATGTTGTGGTTCTGTTTTCAGGACACAACTGCATACAAGACTGAAATCCCTACATTGCTAAAAATTGAAAGGAGAAACCCCATTGAATTTGTAAAATGTGTTCTCTAGGCGATGAAACATGATTTATACCCTGAATGTGACTTTGTCTTTAAATATTTGGTCTAGGCCCACTAATCCACTGGAGGGAAATCAGTGACACATTAACAAAGGAATTTTAGAGAAATGTTTGTCTTCAACTTTGCTCGCTTTAAGGGTATTTGAATGTGTTAACTATTTGCAGCAGACATTTCTGCATCAAAAATGTACCTCTTGGCAGGAAAAACGCTAGTTAAAAATACAAATGTTTTTGTTAAGCATCCGGCGGAACAGGGCCTTAGTAGTCGTGGACGAAGCCAATCCTTGGCTGCAGAAGAAAGCCCCGATTTGGCTGAGTACACACCGTCCAGCTCACCAGTGCAACAGTTCAGTTTGTGTTTGCCTTCGATGAGGAACAAAGTTGACTCTCATAAAAAAGTTCTCTTCTTGAAATATCACGTAACTCCTACCGAACAGGGACATCACGGTCAACACACTTCAATGTTACAGGGGTTTTCTTTATTACAGTTATTGATAATTTTTTGGCCAAATGCTTCCCTGAAACTTGGGCTACTGTAGTCACACTCAGGCCTCTCACCTCCTCCTCCAGCACCATCTTAGGTACACAGAGTCAAATAGTCTCTTTGGGTCTCCTCCATCTCACCCATGGGGATTTATCCAAAACTATTGGAGAGGTCAAGAAACAACACTTGTCCACTTTCATCTACAGCGTGCTTCTCAGAGTCATACAGCCTTCAGCAGCTAAGTGCAAACGTTGAGTATTTGCCAAGGGAAAACAGATGCCACCTGGGACACAAAAACTCAACTCTTGAGGGATGCTGTTGTGGCCAAACTCTGAGGATGACCCGGAGGGTCTGGCCAAATCAATGCTTGTGGCCGTCACTCACCACGCCACCCACAGGCACTGTGTCGGTCACTCTCCTTCACTGGGAATGTAAACTGCAAGCTACAACCTCTTTTATAGGCTAAGGTCTGCCCTAGTGGGTGGAATCACTAGCTAAGCTAAGAACACTGTCACTTTTGCTTTACCCAAATTACCAGGGAGCAGCAGCACAAACATTAGACACATACAACTTCCAAATACAGCCATAAGACAAATATACCCTCCTGATCAGAGTGGCAGTACTCTCGACCCCCTTACATTTTTGCCATGTTTTTAATAAGATTTTTCCCATTCATTGAATGCGGGAAAAACACTGCACAATCACTGAAAGAGTTGACTTGCTGGAGATGTGAACTTAAAATCTGAAAGGAATAATTCCTGAAATTTCATTCACTTTGCTGGTACCTTAAAATGCTGGGTTTTTTTGCCGGAAAACACACAATAAATATGCAATCTACTATATAATTGCCCTATCGTGTCTGTCTGTCTCTCTGTAACCGAAATCCTGCATCACTGATTGGTTGCCGAGCGGCCACACACCCAGCTAGGGCCCCCACCCGATTAGCTGTCCCCGCTGTCACTCACTACACCCAGCCCTGATTGGTCGCCGAGCGGCCATTCTCCCCAGCCAGGGCCCCCACCTGATTGGCTGTCCCCGCTGTCACTCACTACACCTAGCCCTGATTGATCGCCGAGCGGCCACTCTCCCCAGCCAAGGCCCCCACCCGATTGGCTGTCCCTGCTGTCACTCACTGCACACAGCCGTCTATTCTTTTTACTATCAAATGGAACGAGTTGTGTGCTTGGGGAAGGAGATGAAGAGCAGAGTGGAGGACGGGGCACCTGCCTGCTCCACTGCCGGGGCCACAGCACTGGGATGGAGAGCACACAAACTCCTGTGGATCTGGGATCAGCTGAAACAAGCTCCAAGTACTGACATATCCCTGGATCTCCCTCCAGGGCAAGTGGGTGAAAGGTGCAGCATCTCCGGAGAAGCATGATTGGGCAGATCGGCTCCCAGGACCCCGCACCTATGCTGTGATCTCTGCTCCAAGGACCCCTGCTGTGATCTTTGTGATCTCTGATCACCGGATCCCTGTGATCTCTGCCTCTCCAGAACATACCTGTGATCCACACTGACACCGCCGCACACCGACAGCACTGTACACCAAAACCGCCGCACACTGACACCTCTGAACTCCAACACTGCTGTACACCGACACCACTGAACACTGACACCACTGAACACCGACACCGCCGAACACCGACACTGCTGCACACCGACACCGCTGAACACCAACACCTCTGCACACCGACACCTCTGCACACCGACACTGCTACACACTGACACCTCTGAACACCGACACCGCTGAACACTGACAATGCTGCACACTGACACCACTTAACTCAAAAAATGCTGTACACCGACACCACTGAACACCGACACTGATGCACACAGACACCACCGCACCGACACTACTGAACACTGGCACTGCTGTAGGTATCTACTATATAATCGTCTAATTCTGTCTGTAATAGAAATCCTGTGATGCTAATTGGTCACGCCAGCCGCCCCGAACCAATCAGTGACAGGCGCAGTCCGGCTGTGAATTGGTGCGGGATTTAAACCCAGCTTTTAAATCTTCATAAATAAACTACATACATATTCTAGAATACCCGATGCGTCAGAATCAGGCCACCATCTAGTGTGTGAATAAACCTTAAAGGTACCAGATATGTTTGCAGAGCTGATGTTCCAAAATATAGCCAGGGCTGGCCAGGAGAAGAGGATGTTCCATGTACATTTTAAATATACAGGGAATTTTTTAAGACTGGTATTTTGAGGTGTTTTTCCATTGAAGTATAAAGTGCCAAATCTATTAAGAGCAACCCTTATAGCAAATTTGACATCAGAAGGTACCGTTACACGGGTCAACATTGCAGCGATTCCGCGGGTGTGTGCTCGCTTCCGACATTGCTGCCTAGTTGTCACACGCAGTGATGTTGCCAGTGACGCTGTCGCGATGAGTACAACCCAGCGAGCGATACGCAGCAATGTTGTCAATAGGCGAAATCGCCGGCAACATCGCTATCGCGGTGTCACACAGCACGATACAGCCAAATCGCTAGTGCGAGATCGGCAGGTTTTCCAACATGTTGGTAAACCTGGCAACTCGCAACCAGCGATTTATTGCAGTTGCATTGTGCTGTCGCCACAACATCACTGAACCCAGGATTTTTCAGCGATGTTGCGGGCGATATCGTGCCGTGTGATGGTACCTTTAGACGTTCCATGTATAAGAACTTGAACGCTATGCCTGCCATGAGAAAACGTAGATTTGAGCTATAATTTACTTTAATTTCTGGCATAAATTATAGCAAATCTTTCACGTTGACAGTGGCTTGCCCCATTTACTTCCCATGTTTTAAAAATGACGAGACTGAGAACATTTTGCACAAATACACAATGTGCAAATCTAAATACTGTGACTTTCAGTGCCCAAAAACTGGCATAAATAATGTAATAGATATATTTGTTGTTACTTATCAAAAGCTAATGAAAAAAGCAATATTATTTAAAAAGCATACTGTAGAAAGGACAACACAGCAATTTAACTGCATAAAAGTACTCAGAGTATAAAACAGGTCAGCAGCACCTTATACATGTAAAGCCAGGACCAGCATTAAGGGGAGGGCAGAATGGGCAGTTGCCAAAGGTCCCCACTCTTTTGGGGGCTGCCATAGTATACAACATGAGCTACACTGAAAATAGCATTAAATAATAATAATAATATTTATTCACTTATATAGTGCTATTAGTTCCATAGCATTTTATGGAGTAGAAAAGAAATAAAAACATACACATTTGGTATCGCTGCATTTGTAAGAGTCTAAGCCATCAATATATGGGGTAGACCAGGGAATCAATTTCTTTATTTACTAATTCTTCAAAAAGATCTATATTATTCCCTGGGGATACGGGAGGGTAGAAGGTAGATTTTACCCCACCTGTAAAGTGGGTATCCTCTTCCATCTCTCCATTATCCAGGTACAAATCATCCGGAGCTAGATCTAACAGTACAGCTGTATCATTCCTCACTGTACCAAGTGAGGCCTCATGGGCAAAAAAACCAAGTGATGCCAAATTTATCTGCTTGCTCATTGTATTATCCTTTATTCCCACTTGTCTTTCACTTTTGGAACACTCATAGAATTTGTATAAATGAATCTTTCTAATGGCTCTATACAGATCTACCTTAAAGTCCATATGACTAAATTCCTCCTCTATACAAAAGTTAAGTCCCTTTTTCAGCAAACTCTCCATATCAGGAGTTAGGCTGGTTTCACACTACGATTTTTCTAAATCCGATGCTGTCCGATGAAAATCGGACAGCATCGGATCCGAATTTGGCCCCATGCATCCCTATGGGCATCGGACCAAATCGGGTGTGCACTAAATGCCATCCGATTTGGTCCGATCCGATTCTGACCGATTTTATTATTGGTGCAAAAATCGGAGCATGCTGCGATTTTTGCACCGAAAATAAAATCTGACAGACTCGGATCGGACCAAATCGGATGGCATTTAGTGCACATCCGATCCGACCCGATCCCTTTAACATGGGGCCCTATGGAGCAGGGTCCGAGGAAACATCTGATGTTTCCTCGGACCCTATTTTAGTGTACTGAGTATGCTCAGTACATGCTCAGTGCACTAAACCTATTGTGTGCCGCCTAATTTAACTTCTGCAATGTATATACATACATTGCAGAAGTTAAATATAAGTTAAAACAAGTGTTTAAAATAAAAAATCTTTATTCTCACCTGCCAGCGCTCCCTCGGCGTCTCCAGCTGCAGCCGTTCGGTAACAGGACCTGTGATGATGTCAGAACCCGATCAGCTAATCGGGTCACATGACTGGTTACTGCGGTAACCGCTGACGCTTTTGACGTCATCACAGGTCCTGTACACCCGATCGGCTGCAGCTGGAGACGCCGAGGGAGCGCTGGAAGGTGAGAATAAACATTTGTTATGTTGAAATGACAGCAAGGGGGACATGAGAGGGGAGAGGGGACATGACAGGGGACATGAGAGGGGACAGGAGGGGGGACAGCAGTGGACATGAGGGGGGACATGAGAGGGGACAGGAGGGGGGACAGCAGGGGACAGTAGGGAGAGAATAGGGGGACAGTAGGGCAAAACAGGGGGGCAGCAGGGGGACAGCAGGGAGACAGCAAGATGACAGGAGGGAGAGAGGAGGGGGAGCTACGTGACAGCCCAAACTGATCCTGCAAAAAGTAGGATTCGGATGCCTATTTGGCATCCGATTGCAGGATTCAGTTTGGATCCGATGCTGTCCGATTTTCATCGGACAGCATCGGATTTAGAAAAATCGTTATGTGAAAGTAGCCTTATGGTTTTTGTTGTCAGATTGAAAAATAAAATAAAAATAAAAAACAAACTACATGGCTTGATAGCCACAAACCTGTGGGGAACCTCCGCTGCAGAAATTGCAACTATTGCAAATATCACATAACCAGAAACCCTATTAGGGTGGGAGGGATTGATTGCTCCGTAAACTCATATATTAGTTGCAAAACTAAATGGGTAGTTTATGTGATATTCTGCATTTGTGGGAGATTTTACATAGGTAAGACTGTAACGGAGCTCTATGTCAGATTCAGAGAGCACTGTAATTCTATTACAACAGGGATTGGCAGCACTAGGCTGATACAGCATGTCCGTGATTGCCGTAATGGCAACGTGGAGGTGCTGTCTTTTGCCGATTTAGAACGAATATCCCCATCACCACGAGGAGGAGATACCCATAGAGGGTTATTGCAACGAGAGAGTGCATGGATAAATAATGCTCGGGCATGTGGCCCATTGGGATTCAATGATAGAAATGACTTGTCATCATTTCTATAGATTCCCAACACATGTCCATAAGTAAGTTGATAATGGTAGGCTGCATATGAATAATAACAATATCTAACACTCCCAAAAAATTTAAAAATCTAAGTATACACTTTGTTTGTATTACTTTGGGAAGTTATGGAAGGTGAATTTGTTTATCATCTCCATGATTTCTTATATATTTTTAGCCCTAACACTCTCAGAGATAGAGAAAAATATGTAATAATCCGAGTATGGGAGCTTTTGGTGATTGCTACTCGAGGAGTTTTCCCCTTCTAGGTGTATAGCCCCGTATAATACATGGTGCACGGTTTGATGAGCTTTTAGTAGGCTTTGCAAGCCTCTATACACGTGACTCAGAGAAGGATTTATGCTGGACTGTCTGAGTTTGGATGAATAATGAGCATGGTACTGCATTTTAAAGTTATTTTATGTCATTTAACACTGTGTCTTGATTTAAAATCTTGTTTTTAAATGTGTTTTCATTAATTGTGCACTACAACAATGTGTGGTGGGCGTGGACGTCAGTGTCCACCGCCTTTATAGGGGTGGATATGACGTCACACGCCAGACAACAAGGTCCGTAGAAGGGGCAGGTGCTCCGAAACGGAATCCGTCACCTGTGTGTCTCCTCACTCCCTCCCCCATCTCAGAGAAACTATGTAAAGAGGACTCTGAAATAAAAAAGGAAAAAGCTCTGCTCGGTGAGTGCCGCATTTTTTTCTTATTTACTGCTATCAATATATGAAGTAAATGAATCCAAATGAAACATGGTATGATGGGAAAAAAAATCCTAATCCCAGAATAACAATTTTTGGGCCACCACAACATTACAATAAAATGCAATAAAAGGTGAACAAAACATTGTATCTGTCTCAAAATGGTATCAATAAAAATATTGGCTCTTCAAAAATGAAACCGCTACGGGTCTTAAAAAATGGCGAATAAAGCTAATTTTTATTTATTTAGTTTTAGAAATGTCTTATTTTTTTTTAATCACGGAAATAAAGTAAAAAAACATGTTTGGTATCTGCTTACTTATACTGACCTAGATAATCAACTTACGAGGTCGCTTTTACCATATACCATAGTTAAGGCTAGGGTCACATTTGCGTTAGCACATGCAGATCCTGACCTGGTTTTGAGCTGTCAAAAGGCTCAAAACCGGATCAGAATCCGCAGCCCAAAGGAGCCCATTATAAAATAGGATTGCACTACATGCAATCTGGTACTCGCATCCGGTTTCGTTGCCTGCGGTAAAAATCATGCAGGCAACGGTTTTCGCACAGTTTTCTCATCCGTATTCCGGCTTTGAAATGTAAACCACAAATGTGAGTGGAGCCAGGTTGCAACACCCGGATCGTAAAACCATAGCACACAACACGGACAAAATCGGATTGTCCCGGATTGTGTTAGATCCGGCGCAATCCGGCACACAATAACATAGGAGTCAATGAGCGCTGGTTTGAGCCGGATCCGGCTGAATCCAGGAGAATCCGATTTTAGCCGAATTCATTCCCCGCCTCAAAACCCATGCAGGAAATCCAGGGAAGAAACCGTATCCGCCCACGAGAATAAAACATTAATGGTGCAATCTGGATACCGCATGCGGATTTAGGAACACATTTTGTAGGAAAAATGTGTCTGAAGGCACTTGTGATTACCGCATCCGGATCTGGATGCGGTAACCGCAATTAGCCTTCCAAGTGTGACCCTAACCTAACATGATAAATAAAAAAACTCAAAAAAACATTGTGTAATTGCACTTTTTTTGCCATTTCACAGCACTTGGAATTTTTTCCCATTCTCCAGCTTCATTCATATCAAATGTACAGTAGCTGACAGGAGTCGGCTACTGTATATCAGGAATTACATCATTATATGCCCACCTGAGTGGGTGGTATGTCTCTAGGGGGGGAACCTCCTAGAGACATTATAGCCACATTTATTAATAAAATGTCATCTTTTAAAACACTGATAAAACTTTGCTTATCCCGGCGGTAGCGCTGCCCATAGATCCACTGTAAATGGCTTCAGAACCTCGGACAGTGCACATACTATAGCTACAATAGCTATAGTATGCGTGCTGCTCTCAGAGGAGCCCGGCGCCTTCATTGATAAAACTGTACAGCAGCTGTCAGGAGCCGGCTGCTGTACATAAGTGAATAAACCATTATATGCCCACCTGAGTGGGTGGAAGGTCTCTAGGGGGAATGGGCATCCCCTAGAGACATTATACCAACATTTAATAATAAAATTAAAAGTTTTAACAAACACAGAACAGTTTGCTCATCCCTGCGGCAGCAGGGATGAGCAAACTATCCGGTAACCGGATTGCTCAGGATTACACATCCTGAGCAATCCGGTTACTGGATTGCGGCGGATTGCTGATTGTTTGAAGCCAATTGCGTTCACCGCATCCGGATCTGGATGCGGTGAACGCAATTCTATATTTAAGTGTGACCCTAGCCTAAGTTTTCTGCAAACAACGCAGGAATCTTAGAATAGTGCAAGTGTGACCCTAGCCTAAAACTGGTCCTGTGTAAAGCCCAGGCCCTTCCCTGCCCTCAGCTAATATACAAGTATTTATACAGACAGAGCCAACAGCCTCTATATATACAGGGTGGGCCATTTATATGGATGCACCTAAATAAAATGGGAATGGTTGGTGATTAGTGATGAGCGAGCAGTAAAAGTCTCTGGTTGAGCATATCGAGATGCTCGGGTGCTCGACCTGAGCACCCAGCAAAATGTTCACTTATGGGAAACCCGAGCATTTTTCCGGCGGCACCCCGCCAGTCTGCAGAAAGCCTAAAAGTGTATAAGAATAGTGCTCAAATGACATGGAAACAGCATGGGGAAAACCCCTTTAATCATTTCTGGCTTCCAGGTCACTGCTGTGAACAATGTTGTCTGAGTATTACGCCACTTTTACATTTTCCTGGGGAGAATGTTAAGGGCTCATACTCACTTGTGAGACAGTGTTGGTGTATTATATTTTTTTATTGCATGAAAGATTTAAAAAAAAATTGGAGGCACCCCGATGCTCCTTTTAAGAGACGTGGAGGAGCCTCATTAAATATTATATATTCCCATTATTAGGAAGTGGGTCTCCCATAGTGTTCCTCTATGCAGGCTGCCAAAAATTGAGAGGCACTCCGATGCCCTTTTGAAGACACATGGAGGAGGGCCTCATTAAATAATGTTCCCATTATTAGGAAGTGGGTCTCCCATAGTGCTGCCCTGTGCAGGCTGCCAAAAATTGGGAGGCACTCCGATGCCCTTTTGAAGACACGTGGAATAAGGCCTCATTAAATACTGTTCCCATTATTAGGAAGTGAGTCTTCCATAGTGTTGACCTATGCAGGCTGCCAAAAATTGGGAGACACTCCTGTGGTGTCCCACGAATGGGATCAACCTGTAATGTCTACTCTCTGCATTGTATATATTTCCTCCAATCAGTAATTCCTTGTTGTTACCAGGTAGATTAGACTGTCTACTAAGTTTGTCCCCAAGTTGCTCCCTTATTTGTGTCTGTACAGGACGTCCCCCCTTCTTCCCCAGTTAGTTTGCAGAAGCCATTGCTCAAGACACATGTGTATACCCCTGTACAGATTAATCCTTTTTACCTATCGTTTATTGTGACTAATACAAGATACGGAAGAAAACTACAGTGTTCTCCTGTCTTACTACAGCTGCAGTGGCGATCGAGTTGAAACTGTCTGTTGCCCCTGATGGGGTAAGTACCGAGCATACAATTATCTAAGGGACTGGTAATTAGAGCGCTTAGATTTACAGCCATCAGATGGGAACAGAACAACTCCGATGGCCTTTTGAAGACACGTGGAGGAGGGCCCCATTAAATAATGTTCCCATTATTAGGAAGTGGGTCTTCCATAGTGTTTCCTATGCAGGCTGCCAAAAATTGGGAGGCACTCCGATGCCCCTTTCAAGGATGTGGAGGAGGGCCTCATAAAAACAATGTTCCCATTACAATGGAGCGGGTCTCCTATACTTGTAATACCCATGCACTAAGCATGGACTGAAACATTTACCTCTGGGGGTATACATGAATATTATGTCTAACTTTTTTTTGGGTTACGGGCATCATAAAGACCCTTTAAAAATATTATGTGGGTGTTGCATCATGGACCACGGTCACCTTGGTTACATGGTGGTGGAGGAAGAGGAGAAGGAGGAGGACTAGAGCAAATAGCCAAAATCAGGAAGCGTATAGCCATGTGTGGGGGTGAAGAGGAGCATGGGAATATACCTCCCCAAAAAAGACACTGGCTTTGAGTTTATTTTATGCTGCTATCATTTGGTGGTGTTGAAAAGTCTGGCCAAATCCAGCCCTTGTTCATTTTGATAAGAGTCAGCCTGTCAGCATTTTCAGTTGACAGGCGGGTGTGATTATCAGTATTAATTCCCCCTTTGGCACTAAGGGCGTACTTTGACAAGTAGATCAGACAGCTCTGGGAAGGATTTAAGAAACCGCTGAACCATGAGGTTGAACACATGGGCCAGGCATGGGATATGTGTGAGCTCGCCTTGCCTTAGAGCCGCCACCAGGTTCCGGCCATTGTCACACACGACCATGCCTGGCTGTAGGCTCAGCGGTGAGCCACAGATCTGCCTGCTCTTTCAGAGCTGTCCACAACTCTTCAGCATTGTGTGGTTTGTCACCTATGCATATTAGCTTCAGCACAGCGTGTTCCGTCCCAAGGTCCGACTGGGACGTGTTCCGTCCCAAGGTTCAACTGGGACGTGTTCCGTTCCAAGGTCCAACTGGGACATGTGTGAGCTCACCTCAGAGTCGCCACCAGGTTCCGGCCATTGTCACACACGACCATGCCTGGCTGTAGGTTCAGTTGTATGAGCTACAGATCTGCCTGTTCTTTCAGAGCTGTCTACAATTCTTCAGCATCTGTGGTTTGTCACCTATGCATATTAGCTTCAGCACAGCGTGTTGCCGGTTGGCTGAGGCAGTGCTGCAGTGCTTCCAGTTTCTTACTGATGTGGAGGGTGAAGAGGAGGAGGAGACGGAGGAGGATGATGTGCAGGAGCTGTAGACTGTGGGGGCAACCCTGACTGAGTTAGAGCCCGCAATCCTTAGCGTCGGGAGGACGTGTTCCATCCCAAGGTCCCACTGGGCCCAGCTTCCACTATATTAACCCAGTGTGCCATCAGAGAGATGTACCGTCCCTGCCCACAAGCACTTGTTCATGTGTCCGTGGTTAGGTGGACTTTGCCGGAAACTGCATTGTTAAGGGCACGGCTGATGTTTTGAGAGGGCACAGTGGGATAAATAGTGGCGGCTGGGGATTGAGTAACAAGGGACGGCCACCTCCATCAGGTTGCGGAATGCTTCAGTCTCCACTAGCCTAAAAGGCAAAATTTCAAGTGCAAGCAGTCGCAAAATATGTGAATTGAATAGTGTGGCCTGTGGGTTGTTGGCTGCGTATTTGCTCTTGCGTTTCAAGGACTGGGGTATGAACAACTGAACACTGCACTGGGAAAAGGACATGGACGTGATTGCTGATGGTGATATGTCTGATTGTGCAACAACAGGTACAGGACAGGAGGCATCTTTGTGTGCACTGTGGACAGGGGATTGCCTTGCAAGCACAACAGTGGAAGAAGCAGTGGTGTCACCTGCAGACACTGATCAGTAGAGAAATTCAGTAGTCCAGAAAATAATCAATAAAGGCAGCAGTAAGTGTTTTTGCTGTTTCAAAGGTGAGAAAAGGTCAGATTCTGGAGATGTTTGTAGTGCAGGTAACATGAGCGAGTGAGTGATTGGGTGTAGGGAATAAAGGAATGTTCTGTGTCAAGTATGACCCCAAGACAGCAAACATGTTGCTTTGGAGTTATGGTTGAACCACCAAAGGTAATTAAAATATCAGTTAAAGGTGAATTAGTACAGTGAGGAAACACAAGAGATTCACTTTGAGAAATTAGTTTCAGATACAGGGAGGACCTTGTGTGAGACGGCAAACAGACATTTTGTGATATGTTGTATTGGATGAAGGTGATGTCAAGAGAAGAGAAGTATAATTGTGTTTCCTCAGCATACAGATGGTATAAGAATCTAAATCTGCTGATGGTATGTCCAATAGGGGCAGTGTATAGAGAGAAGATGAGGGGATCCAGGACTGAGCCCTGAGGAACCCCTATAGTATGGGGACGAGGAGAGAAGTAAGAGCCGACTATATAAATACACTTAAGGTTTAACATCTCTTGTGATCGATCCTGGATTCAGATATCTTAGAACGTTAAATTAGTCTCTAGCTCATCCAACGCCTATCGCCATGTTTCTAAAAATGCATCAAATCGGATCTCGGTAAACATGTTGTTATGGTAACTTTAATCATGTAACATTGCAAGGTTAAAAGGAGATGCTGGTGAATCAGAAAACTTCTTCTCCTAATGTATACAAGTAGTTGGCACAGCGTGGGCAGCATGACTTTCCTATACACACATGACAAATTCTATCACCAAGCAATACTTAGGGAATATGGATTATATGGGCCAAAGTAGAAAAGACATGGTTAATATTCTACTTATAATTCTGCCTACTGAAGTCTTCCAGGTCATATATATATGTTGAGTACTGTCTGCTATAACACAACAGTATAGGTTATTTTATCAATGGACTTTCCATACATATTTATCTCTGCATTCCCTGATTTCTAAGGGCTTTTTTTGTTCTCCTCAGCACTATTATTGACATTTTAGCAAGCTTAAAAATCATTTCTCCCAACAAATGTTTTGCTTATTTGTCAGGTGTTTTCAATGGCCAACTATCGAGCATTCCTAAGGGTGAGTTCCCACCATCAGGATTAGCAACATTTTGAATGCATGTTTTTGTTGCATCCAAAATGCTGCATTGTACAGTACAAGTTCAGTGGTTAGATTTATAGAAATCACATGCACATTGTGCTTGTTTTTTACATGTTGTAGCTTGACTTGCGGGGTTGTTTCCTGAGTCGCAGCATGTCAATTTATGCTTGTGGAGATGCTAGTGTTCTCAGTGGGAGAACACAGCGGAAAATACGCTATACCCAGGATCCTGATCGTGGGCACTTACCTTAAGAACACTTGTTCATGGTAATTGGCCAATGTACATGTAAGAGGATGAAGGAGTAAATTAAGTAAACGTTGCCATCTGCTGACCAAAGATGCTAACAGAGAAATGTGGAGAAAATAACAGTAGAAGAAGCCAAAGTGCAAAGGACACGTTTGTCCAGGGAAGAGAATAGAGGAGGCACCAGGTTAGGTGACAGCTGTGGCGCGGTTATTAATTATATTAACCTGGGAGAGTCAAGAAGTGGTGGAGATTGTGCCTGAATCTATAGGAGGGAAGGTTGGGGGCAGCAGAGCTGCTTACAGCTGAAGATCTGCCACCTGTTCCATATTAAGTTACTTGACTAGTTCCAGAGAAATATGTGTGGCCAATTCCAAAGGAAGATCTGCTACCAGACCTGAGTGGAAGACTGAGACCAGTTCCAGGAGAAGATTCTTTGCCAGAATCAATAAATAACTTGACTGTAGCGGAAGACCGTTTTTGTGAGCCATCGCTTCCTGTACAGACTTATGATACCAATTTGGGACTTTGGCCGCACTCCAGGGAATAAAGGTGGCCAGTGTAACGAATCTGTGAAGTTACCCGCCAGCTTGGACTTGCAGACTAGTGGGCAGCATGTCAACCCATGTTAGGGTCTGTGTGCTGTTATGTGTTATTTAGATACTTAACGATAGTGATGGATAGAGCAGTGACACTAATGCTTCAGGGGTTGGAGGGTTAGAAATTTAACACTGTGGATGGTGACCATTAGTAAATAATAGGGCTAGAATAATAGTGTTGTGTATATGTCCTGTATCTTTATATTGCCATGTTAATTTTTGTAACATAATCTTCATTATTTTCACCAACTGTGCTACCCTGTTTCACCTAAATAAATTAAGGCAATCTCTTATCTTACAATTTGCTCCAAAAAATGCACTATGTCTTATTTTCAGGGGATGTCTAAATTTTCCATCATCCCCTTCCGCGCCCCAATATTTCCATGCAGCCCCCAATATCCCCATCATCCCCTTGCAGCCCCCAATATTCCCATGTAATGTTCCTCCCCTCTGTCTTATTTTAGGGAAAACAGGGTATTCTCTGACCCTGTACCATAGGCACCTTTTCTTTACCTTTGTAAAATATATCAGCTGTTGTTGGTTCAGTTATCACTGTCTGCTCATTCTAATCTTAGCAACATACTGAAGTTTACAGGTGACAAACTATTGATGCGGGACTGAGTGGAACATCTAAAGAGCATATTTTGGATGCACTCTATGACACCTGCGATACAGGCAGAGATAGTGTTGTTGACTTTAGCCGGAGAGGTCCAACAGACGGTCATGTTCAGACAACCACAAGACTGTGACACCGTAGATAAAATTATCAAGATTCCTGAGGTTATGCACAGTGAAATGACTGAAGAAAGATGGGACTCTGAGACTCCGTGTGGACTATCGGTGGTTGAACGCCTGTACGGTAAGAGACTTGTACACCCTGCCAAGAATAAAGGAATTTCTATCGGCAATAGGGAAAACTAAAGAGCCCTCCTCTAGATTTGGCCAGTGGCAACTGGCAAGTGTCCACAGATAAGCAGAATCAGCTGAAGATTGGTTTCATCCTCCCTATGGGACTATTTGAGTTAAATCCGATGCCATTCGTGTTGACTAATGCCCCAGGGACATTCTAGCAATTGATGGAGTGTTGTCTTGAAGATGTGAACTTCGAGACGGTGCTAATTTACCTGAATGACATCATCATATTCTCCAACACATTTTAAGAACATCTTTTCAGACTTGGGAAGGTACTAGAGCGGCTTCAGAGACATGGACTGAAGAAAAAGCTTTAAAAGTGTAATTTGTTCCAGAAGGAGATCAAATACCAGGGATATACAGTTTCCAAAGAAGGAGTGTACCCTGTCTTCAGGAGAATCAAACATCAAAAGGAAGTCAGAGCTTCAGCTGCCCACTCACTTCCTCTTTCTCTTGATGTTTACTGCATCCAAAGGAAGGGAGACTGAAGCCAATGATGATTGGGGACAGTGCTTGTGTGCTGGAACAATGTCACGTGAGCCTCAGGAGAGAGAGTGATGACAATGACTGAACAGTAACACTGGAGGTATTAGCATATTTATCACATTTGAATATAGAAGAGAGCACCACTCCCCAAAAGCTATTTCTTCACTTTATTTGGCATATACAAACGTGTGCAGGGAGGCGAAGTAGATATGGCAGCTGATGGTTTGCTCAGAGCAAGTGCTTCAATGGGTCCTCACCAGGTACGAGAGGACCATTGAAGTGCTTGCAATGTGCAAAACTGCGGTCGTCATGCACTGACCCCGCACCTTCTCCATGCCGCACATTTGTAATACTAGCTGTGAGCCCGATGCAAATGCATCGGGTGTCTAGAATATTTTAAAATTTTTTTTAAGATTTTCAAATAATAATCCAATTATTCCAATGACATCTTACACCAACTACATATATTTGTATGGTTGATATCATTTAAGGAAAATTATATATATATATATATATATAAATATAGATTAATATACAATATATATATATACTAATCATATACATATATTAATATGACATCTATATATATATATATATTAATCTATATCTATATATCTATATATCTATATCTATATATCTATATATATATATATATAATTATGAATATATCAATAAATAATCGATTATATTGGCCCAAAAAGATATCTAATTAGGGCCCTTTCACATCAGCGTTTTTTGAAATTCGCGCAGATGCGGTGAAAAAACCGCATCTGCCGCGTTTGCCGCATAACCGTTACACTTGCGGCGCGGTTGCGGTAATCCCCATAGAAAGTATAGGGGGACTTGCGGCAGGTGCGGCAAGTGCGGTTTTGCACTTGCGCAGGTGCGGGCGCGAAAAAAACCGCGGCTGACTGCGGTTTTCATCGCGGCCGCACTTGCGGCAAGTGCAAAACCGCACTTGCCGCACCTGCCGCAAGTCCCCTATACTTTCTATGGGGATTACCGCAACCGCGCCGCAAGTGTAACCGCATCTGCCGCGTTTGCCGCATAACCGTTACACTTGCGGCGCGGTTGCGGTAATCCCCATAGAAAGTATAGGGGGACTTGCGGCAGGTGCGGCAAGTGCGGTTTTGCACTTGCGGCAGGTGCGGCCGCGAAAAAACCGCGGCGATGGCGGACATATGGGGTGCGGACATATGGGGGGGGTGACAGCGGGGGGGGGGGGGGGGTGTGTGTGGACATCGGGGAGTGTGGTTACAGGAGAGGCTCCGGAGCACTGTGTCAGCATGTGCTGACAGCAGCGGCTCCGGAGCGGGATCGGAGCGGGGGTGTGCGGACATATGGGGGGGGGTGAGACATATGGGGGGTGTGTGGTGACAGGGGTTGGGGGTGTGTGCTGACAGCGGCGAGGGGTCGCAATGCCGCTACGCGGCAATGCTTCGCTCGTGGTGACGTCACAGAGTGACAAAGCCACGGTCTTTTGCGGGGTCCGACACGGAAGTGCCTACGGCAATTATATAGTAGATAGACGAAATAAAGTGAGGGATCAGCTTTCGGTGAGTGCCGTACTTCTTTTTTCAATTCTGATTCATTTCCTGTTGACTGTGTGATTGTGCAACGCTGACCAAAGCCCCGCTGCATCGAAGATGAACCTGGGGATTACCTGTGACTTAAGGTCCTGTCACACATAACGAGGTCGTTAACGAGATTGTTGTAACGTCACAGATTTTGTGACGTAACAATGATCCAGCTAACGATGTCGTTATGTGTGACATGTACCAAAGATCTGGGCCCTGCTGTGAGATCGTTGATCGTTACATACTGCTCTGGGTCATTGCCATGTCGTTGCGCTCCCGCTGGGAGCGCTACATCGTTGTGTTTGAAAGGGACAATGACCAACGATCTCAATGCTACGCTATGGTGTGACAATTCCCAATGACCTCGGTATTATTTTGGATCGTTGCTGAAGTCGTTGGTGACATCGTTGGTGAGATACCTGTTTGACATCTTACCAGCGATATGAAAACGACGCACCAGCGATCCCGGCCAGTTCGTATTGTTATCGGTATCGCTGGTGCATCATTATGTGTGACGGGGGTTTTAGGTTACGTGGTGCCCGGTATCCTTTTTCTTATCATATAAGCAATGTTATTTTAACAGAGGCAAACATTGTAATTAAGAAGGGGTTGTCTGAGAGGTGGACAACCCATTTAAAAGATTTTTTTACACTGCGAGATTATTTCTTATGATGAGAGTTGTACAGTTTAAACTAACTAGTGATTATCTGGCAAAATGCTCTTTTGTCGAGTTAAATTATATTTTGTGTTGCGCAAATGTGGCACCTCAGAGTCCGAATGCCTTAATGTCATTGCCTCCTTCAGGGGATAGTGTCATACCTGGGAGCAAAGAAGGGTATCCACACCAGGTGAGCCTAAGCACACAACAATTTTTCTACCTCCAGGCCGGGTTCAGGGCAGCTCCCCTATAAATTCTGGTCTGGGGTGGAGTTAGTTCAGTACGGAGCAGTACTGAGGAAGACATCCTGTGGACTTGAGTAGTGCTAACCTTGTCCCAGGGTAGTAGAACCCTAGCTAGTGAAGCGGTACCGAGTTCACCCCAGCGCAGAGCGCCAGAACCAGACACCGGAGTCTGAGGCTGTGCAAGGTCCAACAACCCGGCAGCCAATACCGGAGGATGGGAGATTCCAAGTCTCCCAGTCACACTACAATGCCTGCAGGCAAAGTGGCATAAGGAATCCAGGAATAGCCAGGGAAGTGGGGCTGGATATGGGCTTAAGCTGCCTGCCATACCACCACAATGCAGGAAGAGAGAGAGGGCCGCAGCTCAGCTTTGGGCAGAAGCAAGGACCCGCTGAAGGAGCGCAGCAGGGAGGCTTCAGAACGTGCAGGGTGAGGAGAGCTCCGACTTGATTCCAGGTTGCACGGACTCAAGTACCATCACCTACAGTATCAGTGTCCCAGCTTATACCTGCACTACCAGTAAAGGACTTGAGGAGACAACAACCGTGAGTCTGTCTGTTACTTTGCGCCCTCCGTCCTGTATCCCAACGGCCTTACAACGCCATAGACTTTTTGGTTACCCTGGGGATATGCTCCACCCGTGGGGAGCGATACCACCATAGCTGCCCATCCATCATCCCCAGTGGTCCCATCTGGCAGCGTCGGCTCAAATACCCAAATACTGCAGGTAGCGTCACGATCCTTTATCCCTAAATCATTTCCCCACATTTTTAGCGACTCCGCAGGGCCAGGTCTCAGCCCCATGCGTTCCCCGAGAGACCAAACCAGTCCAATTCCGAGTACCCCACAGCCATGGGGGTGAGTCACAAGAGATGACCGTTCTTGGAATAACATCGTCCTGTGTAAACAGGACTTGCGCTGCTTATACTTACTGAACAATCTACAGGGTGGGCTATTTATACGGATTCATGTAAATAAAATGGGAATGGTTGGTGATATCAACTTCCTGTTTGTGGCACATTAGTATGTGGGAGGAGGAAAACTATTCCTAGATGGGTGGTGACCATGGTGGCCATTTTGAAGTTAGCCATTTTGGATCCAACTTTATTTTTTTCAATGGGAAGAGGCTCATGTGACACAAACTTATTGAGAATTTCATGAGAAAAACATTGGTGTGCTTGGTTTTAACGTAACTTGATTCTTTCATGAGTTATTTACAAGTTTATGACCACATAAAATATGTTCAAAGTGCTGCCCACTGTGTTGGATTGTCAATGCAACCCTCTTCTCCCACTCTTGACACACTGATAGCAACACCATAGAAGAAATGCTAGCACAGGCTTCCAGTATCCGTTGTTTCAGATGCTGCGCATCTCATATCTTCACAGCATAGACAATTGCCTTCATATGAGTGATGAGGCAAACTTTTTTGTGAATGGTGAAGTTAACAAACAAAACCAGCGCTATTGGTCTGACACTAACCCACAGTGGATAGATCCCTCCAAGACTGTTGGAATACAAAAATTGATGGTATGGTATGTTATATGGGGTACAAAGATAGTGGAGACATTCTTCATCAATGGAAACCTCAATGCCACTGGATATCTGAATCAAGTAGCAATTTCAAATATCCAGTGCCTCTTCCTATTGAAAAAAATAAAGATGGATCCAAAATGGCCAACTTCAAAACGCCACCCCATGGTCACCACCCATCTGGAAAGGTTTTCCCCCTCCCATATACTAATGTGCCACAAACAGGAAGTTGACATCACCAACCATTCCCATTTTATTTAGCTACATCCATATAAATGGCCTACCCTGTAGATTAAAGATCGTACAGTGTGCATCGATAAAAGTGGTGTGTCAGTCTAGTAAATAACCAATAATCTGTAAAAAAGCAGCTGATCAACAGTCTTGCTCCCACGCTGTGTATTTGGTGCAGAATAATCTGCAATTTGGTTGCAGAAATTTCTGCAGCAAATATGTATCTTCTTGCAGAAAAAAACCACACAAAACACATTGCATTTTTGACACGTAAATGGTGCGTTGAGATATCAATGATTGGAGAGCTGACAAAAACACTGTAAAAAACAGATCATTAATTGACATGCTGCAGATTTTTTTTGCATCCAAAACCTGCAGCATTGGCACAGCAATTTAGTTTAGTGTATTTAACGCAAGATTAAAGTCTAATCTGCTTCGGGACACTAATGCTTTACATTAGAATTTAGAGTAATTTGTCCAATGAATGACATATTTATAAATGCCACTTTTTCTTCTTTTCTTCATTGAGTGGCATACATTTGCTTTTGCACACTTTCACTCTGTAGGGAGCGTTCAAATGAAAGAAACATCTCTGGATCAGCTTAAACACACGGCGCATTCATCCAAGACATTTTTATACATTTGTCTAGTGGGACAACCTAACTAAAAAGTGATAATCTGCTACAGTGTGTATTGTAAAGACATACTAATAGGATATTTAGATTGTGAGCCTCAATGGGGACAGCATTACTGATGTATGTAAAGTGCTATGGAATTAATAGCACTATATAAATGAATAAATGTTATTATTATTATTATGAATTCTCATAGACTTTGCTGACTTCAGGATACACTGTACATGCAGATTTGATGCAGAATCTTCTGCAAATACGAACTAAATATGCAGAATGGGCGCAAGGCTAGACTTCATACCAGACAGCGCAGTATTGGGTATCTCTCACAGCTATTGTGCCATTGCAGTGGTAAGTTGCTATTGTTTTGTGGTTCCATGGACAATACCATTAAATTACAATATAATACGGTAGATTATTTCAGTCATGTTAGTAGCCCTTTGTTATCGCTAATTATGTCTCTTTTCATTGACATTCACATTCAACCATCTTTTGTGACAATACTTATGACAGTGAGTCTGATTTCTAGGACTTCAAGCAATTTGTTGGCATCTGCCTGAATGCCTGGAAACATTTTCCTAATTCACCTACAGCAAGCACCACCGCAGGGCAAATAAAACATTGTTCAGCACCTATTAAAATTAATGAGCTGGCCATGTACGGTAATTCATAGACACTTAAAGGGATTGTCTGGTTTAAAACTGATAATTCGGCAGTGACTTGATGTGACTGCAGATTTATCAATCCTCCCATCACATAGGTAGCCTCCAGAGATAAATGGATTCCCAGTGTCGCGATATTACCTACCCCAGCAGTGGCAGGCCATGAAGGTGTAGATGAATTGTGGATGATGTTAGTGATAGTCCAGGGAGATAGATGGAAGGTGCAGAGGCAAATCAGACACAGGAGTCAATCTCTCAGTTCTTTACCTTTTACTGTGCAGCTCAGCAACTCCAGGGCATATGTAGAGAACCAGGTATGTGGTTTGGCCAGTCCAGAGAGAGTTAAGTCCACCCTGCTGGAATAAGGTGTATTAGCCTTCTTGCTGACTTCTACTCTCAGTTACTAGTTCCTCTTTGCTTTCTTTATATCTTTCTTTGGGTTGTGGTTACCCTCCAGCCGGGCAAGTGACGCAAGACCTGTGAGCGACTGCTTCAGTCCCCTGGCTCTATTTGCCACTGTACCCTGTGCAGACCCACAGGGGTGGGTACCGGGAGTGAAATCTGATAGCCTCCAGGTTCGGTGGCCAGGTCCTATAATCTGGACACGTAGAGCCTGGTACCCTTTTGCAGCTTTGTTCCTCTGCCCAGCTTGTCTGAGCTGGCAGCAGATGTAACCAGTCAGCTTCGTGGCCCGACATACAGCCTAGAACAACTCCTGTTGCCAACCTCTACATCTCCTAACTCCTCCCTCCAACCAGAACCTGTCACAACCCCAAGCAGGACTCTTGTGCCCAGCCCTCTGGTTAGAGTTCAGATGCTTTGGATGTGTGGGGGAATTCCAGCAATATGATCCTAACCTCTTTCCAGATATAACAATATAAGAATATTAGATGCATTCCCAATTGTGGCACCCAGACCACAGGGGCGCCACACTACCCTGTCTAACCCACAGATGCCATGGTCACAGTTCACCATGGCATCTAAGAGGTTAAACTGCTCAAAGCTAGCTCCAGTTGCAGCAGTTAACAGCAGATGTCCAATGTGTAAAACAGCTGTGGGCATCTGCTGTACATATACAGGAAATGCCAGGAGAAGTGGGCAGATATTAAGTAGGGGCAGAGCTGTTCGAGACTCAGCCACCTCTGCTTTGGCTCCGTAGTGATTAAGAGGCCAGCTGCCATTGTAGGTATGCCTCTGCCTATAACATGAGATGCTTTTATTGCTGCTCTTTACTCTAGCTAATATATGGGGCCCTCAAAACATTATTAATATCATCTGTTAACTAAAGCTAGGGCTTGAATTGATGAAACAAACAAAACAGTATTACCCTCCCCAATCCTTTGTAACGGCCATATTAATGCTTACCTGATAACTGCTTGTCTCTAGCTTCTAGTTCCAGCATCATGCACTGAAAATGGCCAAACATGCTTGTTCAGCTAAGCACTGGCAAAGACCAGTCACCACTATGGATAGTGGTTGACCAGCTGGTATTTCTGGCCAGTTCCAATAAGAGAAGACAGTATCAGGTAATAGAGGCCTTCAGGGACAGCCCTAACCCTGAATCTAACACTACCACCCTTAGGGTACCTTTACATGCGGCAACTTTTCTAGGAATTTCACTGGCAACTTACTGGTTGCAGTGAAATCATGGACACATTGTTCTATCTTGTTGCTGTGTACAAATGGAACAATATCTCCATGATTTCACTGCAACCAGTAAGTTGCCAGTGAAATTCCTAGAAAAGTTGCCGCATGTAAAGGTACCTTAAAGGGAACCAACCACCACCTGCGCTCGGCTGTGGAAGTCAGAGCGCGCGCTCGCGACCCGGCTGTAGCTGATGACGTGTGCACGGGCATGAGATCCCGTGCACCAGGCTCAGCAGGCTGTGACGACAAGAAAGGGCTGGCCGTTACTGCTGCGAGGGGAGACAGGAGGATGACTGGTAGCTGCAACCCGGCTTTAGCCCCAGCTAAGTAACGCCCACCCGTCCCTTCGTTAAATACTTTATAAATCATTATCTCAACTTTTAAAAAGCAGTTTTTTTTTAGCAAAAAACCTTGCAGCACATGTATGTGCTGGGTGTAGGGAACCATATTAATAGTCCGGGGGGGGGTCATTTGGGGTGGTTGGTTCCCAACCCTTTTAGAAAACTCCTGCAGCCCCTGAAAACATTCAGCATTACCCACTAACATTACCTACATATCTTAGGAGCCCATATACTTTAAAGGATTCTCTGCGGAAACCAAGTAAGGCTGGGGTCACACATAAGCCCTTGGTCCGTTTTTGGCTTCATTTTTGTCTTTTTTTTTTTCTAAGTCCAAAAACTGACAGAAAAACGGATTGGATGTAATAAACACCCTGTCCGTTTTTTTCTGGACCTCAAAACATTGCTCTGACCGTTTTTGAGCCAAAAACGTTGCTAGCAACGTTTTTGGCATCAGTTAAAAAACGCATGCGTTTTTTTAACATGGGGCCCTATGGGAAACGCATGCGTTAACGCATGGCACATATAGGCACTTGCGTTAACGCATGCATTAACGCACATGCGTTTTTAATGAAAAAATGACTAAGTCCAAAAACGTTCAGGGGTGCAGGAGGCTCAAAAAGCACCCTATAAAAAACGGATTGGTCATGGAAATCACTTCCAAAAACGGACTTCTATGTGTGACCCCAGCCTTACTGTTGGGACTTATGGAAAATATTGAAGGTCAGTATTATTTCTTTTTAACTAGTTCTTTAGAATAATTTTCAGCTGCCATATCTTTTTTATATCATGTGAACCTGAACCCTAAACCTTTGTTTTCAGGAATATATAGCTAAAAGCGTGGGTTTATTGCTCTTAGTATTGTCATAAGTTTGAAAAGTACGGACAGTCTTCAGGGAAAAGAGTACACATATTCAGTGACTCCCATAAGTAGAGGGATAAAGTGGTGAAACTTAAAGAAAGGGTCATCGAAAGTGTATCATTTCTTTTAGAAGGGTTGCCGAAGAAACATAAGACAAAACAGAGAAGTGCTACTTCAGTAATTTCACACTCCATCCTTTACTATCTCAGCTTTCAGCCCAACTAATAACCCCCATGGGGCCACTTCTCAAACACCAGGACAAGTACCAAACCAACAAAGTGAACTGTCTCAGCAAAAATCAATGTGCTGCAAAAAGGCAAACGTTGCGGCTATTTAATGAGCCTTATAGTGCACAGTAAGCCTGGAAGACAAACTCAGTTTTGAACATACTATGAAAGATGTGATGGAAGTAGAGAACTTTTGAATAGTTTTATCAGTCCAGTTGTTCTCACCTCGCTCATTACATTTTCTTGTCTAGGAGATTTAATGTGTGGATTTCCCTTTGAGGTGACTTCTTGCTCGTTTTTTTTCATCAATGATGAAATCAAAAGCCTCAAAATGATTTGTAAGAAATAAACATTTTAAGTACTGAGCGCTTTGATCCTGTTGTTTTTGGCAGGAGTTTCAGGGTGAGTCTGGTCAGCAATTCTAAGGCCAGGGTCACATTTCAAACATGAATTGCATTCACCGCATCCGGATCCGGATGCGGTGAACGCAATGGCGGGCACACACATTTTTTGTCAAAAATGTGTGCATAATACCGCACTGCAGTTGCCGGATGGCTCAGGATGTGTAATCCTGAGCCATCCCGCAACTGCATAGTTTGCAGATCCCGGCTATTGCCGGCATGAGCAAACTGTACTTACTGTTCAGAAGATTGATTTTTAATAAATAAAAGAATGGTCGAGGTCTCTAGGGGGAGCTTAGTCCCCCCTAGAGACCGGACGCCCACTCAGGTGGGCTTCTACTGTAAAGTCCCCATGGCATGTTCCCCTACCTCCCGCCCCCCGTATCTGTACAGAGGGGTGCCTGCACCCCTCTGTTAGCATTATCCCTAAATGTGGCATCAACAGATTGCTTACAGTAATACAGTAATAAAGTTCTATAGTTACGGCAGTCTTCAAGTTCTTGCAAGATCCCTCTATGGGCGGGGCTTTGTTCTTCTGCCGACGCCCGTGAAATGATGATGCCCGCCTCCTCTGGCCTTCACCCTGTGTTTTCAGGGCGGCCGCGTCATGAAAGGGGCGGGGATTACGGTATGACGCGTTAGCCCCGCCCCTTTCATGACGCGGCCGCCCTCACAACACTGGATGAGGCACAGAGGGGGCGGCCATAAGGAATAAGGGGGCGGAGGCTGCCGCAAACAGCCCCGCCCATGGATTTCCCACAACACTGCCGAAGACAACACGTAAATATGAGCTAAAAGCAATACTTTCATAATTCATTTTCCCCACATACAGGAATAACTATGCAGGAGGGGTGCAGGCACCCCTGTATAGTGATACGGGGAGCGGAAGTTGTGGGGACTTGCACGGAGCTCCGAGGAGCCCGTGCCATGGGAAAATTGTAGAAGAAGCCCACCAGAGTGGGCGGCCGGTCTCTAGGGGGGTCTAAGCCCCCCTGGAGACCGCAAACATTCCTTTACTTTGTAAATTTAACTCTTTTATATTCATAGGACAGTTTGCTTATCCCGGCAATAGCCGGGATCAGCAAACTATGCAGTTGCCGGATGGCTCAGGATGACACATCCTGAGCCATCCGGTTACTGCAGTGCGGTACAGAGAACCGCTGCAAAAACTGCTGCCTGCATGATTTTTAACGCAGGCAGCAGTGCCGGAGACGGACACTGGATGGCTTGTGAAGCCATCTGGTGTTTTGCATTGGCTCCTAGGAGGAGCGTTTCCTGGTCCGGTTTTGAGCTTTTTGAAAGCTCAAAACCGGATCAGGATTCTAAAAAAAAACCGGAAATGTGACCCTGGCCTAAGACAAGATGAATGTCCATAATGTTGACAATCAATAGTCACATTGAAACACTGTGATCTCCATGTCACACACACATTGCACCATGTAGTCCACATGTTCCCATGCTTTTTTTACCATTATTTCTCTCCTCAAGAAAACCCTTGATTACATGTCATGTTAGGAGGACACATAGAGTTCTCCATCTCCAGCCATGATGAACTATAGGTGACATGTAAGACCTTGTGCCCGTGCTGCTTATTTTGATGCGTATTTTGATAAGTCCGCCTCCAATACGCATGTCCATCCTGAGGCCAGCAAAGTCTATGACAGTTGAGAAGTGCTATGCCCATGCTTCATTTTTTTTTCTTGCATTTTTCAGCCCATCCAGGCATTGACATCGTTAAAAAAAAAAAGTCTGTTAAAAAACGCAGCAAATATTCGCCAAAAACATGATGCGCTTTTGGGTGCGTATTTCTGCCAGATGATGCGCATTTAGTACAGAAAATTTCAGCACCAAATTCGCAGCGTGGGCACAGCCTAATGCTACATTTCAATGTGGGGCTGGACCTAATTTTCTCTTGGGATAGCAGCTGTTCACCTGGGAGTATGTAAAGTGTACTAGAGGTGATCTGCTAAGGACCGGGAACTAATTGTTTTCCTTTTTTAAAGGGGTTAACAAAATTAAACAACCATTTTAGCAAAAGCAAATTAAACATTTGAGAACTTGACAAGTGCCATGACATACCTATATACTTCGTCTCCTTAAAGGGGTTGTCGGGTCTAAAACTGATAATTCTACAGTCACTCTATGTGACTCCAGATTTATCAATCCTCCAGGGCATGCACTGGGCGCTGCGAGGAGTCATCATTTTGTAATCCCGGAACATTCAGCAATTATGCAGTATGCATGTTTCCGACAACAATGCAACTAGTGAGCGTGGCCTCACCCAATGCAAGTGTATGGAGCGGGTGTGTCTGACTAGTGGGAATGGCCATCTAGTGGGCGTGGCCTTGCTCCATACACTTGTAATGAGTGAGGCCATGCCCACTAAATTGTATAACATAACTGCGGTTCATTCCTTATTTGGAAACTGCAAATTCTCGCAGCACATAGAAGCGTTATAAGTCTGCAGTCACATAGAAAGACTGCAGAATGATCAATTTAGACCTAACAACCCCTTTAAAAAGGTTGTACAAATAATTGGCTTATTTTGAACAGCCAGGAGACCAGCAAGGTATTCTTCATTAGGTAATGTCACCTCAACAGACTTATGTAAGCAGATACAAACCATATGGCATAGGGTAATCTCTGCCTAACATGTTTAACCGTAAATATAAAACTTTCCTGTGGAACTGTCAGACATTTTTTCGACCTGCTTCCAGTAGTTGCCCACCATATGACTAGGTTGGCCCCAATACATATTAAACTAACTTTAGCCAAACCCACCAATATTGGCAGACTTGATGAAAAAGTCTAATATGTATGAGAACTGCCTGACTTTGTTGGCAGCAGATTATTCAGGATACTCTCCAAGCGTGTGACAACAGAGCTTCTTTATTCAGCAACAAACAGGAACAAATATAAGCTTAAAGAGGACCTGTCACCAAACCAGGCATGGTGATCTAATTACAGCGCTGGATGCAGCATGTCTGCAGCATGCAGGCAAGGGGTCACCCAGCACTTGAGCAGCCCTGTACCCCAAGATAATACACTTAGAAAACTTACATGCTCCAGCCAAATAGGAGGTGGCTAGGGGCTGCAGCCAAGGGCAGATTACACCCCCTGCATGTTTAATCTGTCCACTGCTGCCAATCATTCTCTCCCTCTTCAGTAGCATTGAAACAGAGTTTTTTTTCTCTCCCAGAAAGTCTGTTTAGCCCCACCCCCTGATGGGTAGGGCTAAACGGAGAGGAAAAAAAAACCTCTGTTTAAATGCTGCTGAAGAGGGAGAGAATGATTGGCAGCGGTGGGCAGATTACACATGCAGGGGGTTTGAATCTGCCCTTGGCTGCAGCCCTAGCCACCTCCTTAATGGCTGGAGCATGTAAGTTTTCTAAGTGTATTATCTTGGGGTACAGGGCTGCTCAAGTGCTGGGTGACCCCTTGCCTGCATGCTGCAGACATGCTGCATCCAGCGCTGTAATTAGATCACCATGCCTGGTTTGGTGACAGGTCCTCTTTATTGAATCAGGAATAAAACATATCTTATGTGTCTCATTCTGTGTTCAGCATCTATAGCTGCTTCTCGCTCATACACAGATACAGGAAACTGGAAACAGTCACATGCTCTTCCTATGTGAGCCTCAGGGAGTTTTTTTTTGTTCTAACTTTATCTACAACATACAAATGTCGCACTAAACACTCATATACAGGAATTAAGTTGTTGCACTAAACACATTCCAATACTCTTCCAACCAATGATGGTGGGGAATGTAATAAGATACCTTGGTCAATTTCTGTCTGCAGAACCCTTTGCTCTCGGTGAAATAAGCCACTGCCAAACGAGGTTGACCCCTTTATACAGAACATGAGAAAGGTGGAGTGCTTCTGCAGATGGAGGAATTGGGAAAAAGCTTTTAGTCGAATGATCGACCAAACTATCGTTCAACAGCTATTTATTATGGATGGAGGCTATAGTCTTTTTAATCAGATTTTCTAAAAATATATTTTAGCTAAGAACATACTGTAAAATAAAGTTTCAATGCATTTCCTCATTCCTGGGTTGGTATTCTATTGTGCCAGTATGAGGAATATCTAATATTTCTGTTAGTATTAAACTTTTATGAACATTTCTACCAGTATATAATGTACCAGCGTCTGAATGGAAGAGTCATTGGAGATCATGTTTTATAAATCTCTTTTTATCCAGAGTGTCAGGTCTTTGTGATAAACTGTAAGGTCACATTTAATACTGTACAATGAGAGCTCAATTGGCTGTAAGAAGCAGTACGAGAACATATGGCATCTCTGGAGGTTATACCCCGCTGGTGCCCAGAGACACCATCTACCAGCCTCCTGCCAGATGTACTGCAATGTGTTTATAGATCGCACTGGAACTATTCACTCATTAGCATACCAAAAATCAAATACTGAATTACATAAAAAAAAGTTTAAATATAAAAACAAACTAAACTATATGCTATTCTTTTTATTTCTTCATTCTCCATCAGGCTATATACAACAACTGTATTTGGTAACCGAACAATTTCACAAACCGATACACTAAATGATAAAAAAGCTGAATTGCTTACAACTATATAACTAATGAATTTCACATTAATCCAGTTATATTTTAGAGAAAAACTGAGAAAAATGAAAGAATTTGGACTAAAAATAAAATTTTCAGTAGCCCGAATGGGAACCAAGGTTCATATTGGAGACTGGCAAACTTTCCAAATTTGCCATCATGCCACCCAGGGGCGGACTGGCTCAGGTGACAGGGAGGCATTTGTCCCCCAGGCCGGTGGTATTGCCCTAGTTTAGGGCCGCCCCCTGCAATGATAGGGGCTGCACGGCGGTGCTTCACCCGGCTTGCTCCGATAGCACCCAAAGGTCCTCACTTGTGCTCAGGCTGGAAGAAGTAGACTGCCCCCCAGGGCAAGATCTACCAGCCAGCCCCTGATGCCACCCTTGCATTGTGTAATTGGCATTGAATTGATTTGATATATCAGCAAAATACTTTTTTGACAGTAACATCTCTATTCCCTTATTAAGAAAATCACTTTGGAACTTCATAATTGTACAGAATGTTTTGATGTTATGTTTTTTTTTTTATAGTATGCTACTATTCACGCTTCTTTCCATATATACGAAGCTGGTGGCTTCTTCCAAACAGTCAATGGTGGCTTCCTTCATTCTCAGGAGCCTATTACCGTAAATCCACCATGTTTTAATGTTACTTTATGACATTATGCCATTAGCTTCTTACAATAGAAGAGACCAGGATCTCAAATGAGTACAGGTAGCATTCCTAATAGTTAAGATTGACTACATTGCTGCATATTACGAGAGAAAGCCAATCTAGAATCCCTTTGCATATGCTAGTTTTGGGATTCTTGCCCCCTTATCGTTGCACAGTAGGAAGCTGGTTGGCTGGGAGAGAGACTTTTATTAATGACATGGGATTGCTAATTCCAACATGTTTACTTCCTCTATGAAGAGCCTATGGTTTTTTCAAGGGACATGGTTTATAATTCTCCTTACTTATTCAAGTTCTTGTGAAGGACAAATTTTACCTCTTTGGATTGTGTTAGTACTGTAAGGGTACCTTTACACGCCGCTACTGGCGGGTGGATACAACCAGCTACTTCACGTGCACGAGCACGCACAAATGGTTACAAACGGTAAACGCACCATCTTTACACGATGCCACAAGGTGCGCTACGCTACGTGACATCTATCTCCGGATGCACCGCCGGGTGTCTCAAGTCACCTTCTGTAGCTCATCTTACCTCATTTACATACCGCTACAACCAGCTAATATGGGTGGACCTGGTGCAGCAGGGACAGCACATAGGCGTGCCACAATTGTGGATTACGAGACGTCCGTACGCTGATAAGACAAAGCAAGAAACCCATGATTGGCCCGGCATCGCAGGAGGCTGTTTAATACATGACGCTCGAGCAATTGTGTAGTGTGACCAGTCTGACCAGTCGGTCAGCTCCTTAAATATGCCGCCCTATGCAGCGACTACCAATCGTAACGCAGGAGCTTCCACCAATGATCGCTGAAGGGGGGCGGTATCCCGGAGCCTGTGTCACGCCCCAGCTACATACCAGGTACATTGCCTGGTGTCGACACATCCCTTCTGTTGCTTCTTTACATGCCGATACAGCTCACTACAATCGCCTGTGTAGCCACCTGTTTCAGGGCAGTGCTCGGAAACAGATGCATCTACTGGCGGGTGCCTCCTACCGTCTTCACACGGGGTATTTTGCCGCTACAAGCTACATTTGTAGCCTGTAGCTGGTTGTATCCACCCGCCAGTAGCGGCGTGTAAAGGGCCCCTTAAGGATAACTATACCTTACTTTTGTCAGGGCTCAGGGCTGCATCCTCTTTTTTATGAACATCTCACAAATTGGTCCCTTAATTAAAAAACTCTGTAAAATCTTTTCTGCCCTTCAATATAGAATGTATACATTTATTTACTTCATATAAACATTCATGAGAGATGTCTCTAGAGATTTTTGTTGATTGCAACTGGGGATAAATAAGGATAAATCCTTGTAGGGGAACTGGAGCTCCATATGAGAATGCAGCTTTAAAGTGTTCCTGTCAGCAGATCAATGGTGTCCAGTTTTTGCTTTTATCTTAAGGTACCTTTACACACAGAGATATATTGCTTGCAATTCACTGGCTGCAGTGAAATCATGGACGCATTGTTCCATTTTGTTGCCATGTACAAGTGGAACAATGTGTCCATGATTTCACTGCAACCAGTGAATTGCAAGCAATATATCTCTGTGTGTTAAGGTACCTTTACTCTCACTGCTTTTTTTTTGTTTTTCTAAATCTGCTGTACAGTTCCAGAGATATGGGGTTTTTATTTAGTGCATATTTTTATGTTTTTTACTGAGGGGGAATGTTTGACAGGATTCAGGGCATATCTCACAGGACTCTCTGGGGTCGTGTCTCACAGGACTCTCTGGGGTCGTATCTCATAGGATTCTCTGGGGTCGTGTCTCACAGGATTCTCTGGGGTCGTGCCTCACAGGATTCTCTGGGGTCGTGTTTCACAGGAATCTCTGGGGTCGTGTCTCACAGGATTCTCTGTGGGTCCTGTCTCACAGGAATCTCTGGGGTCATGTCTCACAGGATTATCTGGGGTCGTGTCTCATAAGATTCTCTGTGGGTCGTGTCTTACAGGATTCTCTGGGGTCGTGTCTCACAGGATTCTCTGAGGTTGTGTCTCATAGGATTCTCTGGGGTCGTGTCTCACAGGATTATCTGGGGTCGTGTCTCATAGGATTCTCTGGGCTCGTGTCTTACAGGATTCTCTGGGGTCGTGTCTCACAGGATTCTCTGGGGTCGTGTCTTACAGGATTCTCTGGGGTCGTGTCTCACAGGATTCTCTGAGGTTGTGTCTCATAGGATTCTCTGGGGTCGTGTCTCATAGGATTCTCTGGGGTCGTGTCTTACAGGATTCTCTGGGGTCGTGTCCTACAGGATTCTCTGGGGCCGTGTCTCACAGGATTCTCTGGGGTCGTGTCTCACAGGATTATCTGGGGTCGTGTCTCACAGGATTCTCTGGGGTCTTGTATCACCAGATTCTCTGTGGGTCCTGTCTCACAGGATTCTCTGTGGGTCCTGTCTCACCGGATTCTCTGGGGTCATGTCTCAAAGGATTCTCTGGGGTCATGTCTCACAGGATTCTCAGGTGGCATGTCTCACAGGAATCTCTGGGGTCATGTCTCATAGGATTCTCTGGGGTCGTGTCTCACAGGATTATCTGGGGTCGGGTCCCACAGGATTCTCTGGGGTCGGGTCTCACAGGATTCCCTGGGGTCGTGTCTCACAGGATTCTCTGTGGGTCCTGTCTCACCGAATTCTCTGAGGTCGTGTCTTACAGGATTCTCTGAGGTCGTGTCTTACAGGATTCTCTGGGGTCATGTCCTACAGGATTCTCTGGGGTCGTGTCCTACAGGATTCTCTGGGGTCATGTCTCACAGGATTATCTGGGGTCGTGTCTCATAGGATTCTCTGAGGTCGTGTCTCACAGGATTCTCTGGGGTCGTGTCTCACAGGATTATCTGGGGTCGTGTCTCACAGGAATCTCTGGGGTCTTGTATCACCAGATTCCCTGGGGTCCTGTCTCACAGGATTCTCTGTGGGTCCTGTCTCACCGGATTCTCTGGGGTCATGTCTCAAAGGATTCTCTGGGGTCATGTCTCACAGGATTCTCTGGGGTCGTGTCTCACTTGAATCTCTGGGGTCGTGTCTCACAGGAATCCCTGGGTCGTGTCTCATAGGATTCTCTGGGGTCATGTCTCACAGGATTCTCAGGTGGCATGTCTCACAGGAATCTCTGGGGTCGTGTCTCATAGGATTCTCTGGGGTCGTGTCTCACAGGATTATCTGGGGTCGTGTCTCACAGGATTCTCTGGGGTCTTGTATCACCAGATTCCCTGGGGTCCTGTCTCACAGTATTTTCTGGGGTCATCTCTCACAGGATTCTCTGGGGTTGTGTCTCACAAGATTCACTGCAGGGCGATTGTCACAGGATTCTCTGGGGTCATGTCTCACAGGGTTCCCTGGGGTCAATTCTCTCACAGGATTCTCTGCGGGCGTGTCTCACAGGATTCTCTGCGAGTGTCTCACAGGATTCTCTAGGAGCGTGCCTCACAAGATTCTCCATGGGCATGTCTCACAGGATTCCCTGGGGTTGTGTCTCACAGGATACTCTGCAGGCATTTGTCACAGGATTCTCTGGGGGCGTGTCTCACAGGATTCTCTGGGGGCTTGTCTCACAGGATTCCCTGGGGTCCTCTCTCACAGGATTCTCTGCGGGCAAGTCTCACAGGATTCTCTGCGAGCATGTCTCAGGTTTCTCTGCAGGCGTGTCTTACAGGATTCTCTAGGGTTATGTCTTTCAGGATTCTCTAGGGTCATGTCTCACAGTATACTCTGGGTTCGTCTTTCACAGGATTCTCTGGGGTTGTGTCTCACACGATTCTCTGCGGGCGATTGTCACGGGATTCCCTGGGGTTGTGTCTCACAGGATTCTCTAGGGTCGTGTCTCACAGGATTCTCTGGGGTCATGTCTCAGAGGATTCTCTAGGGCCGTGTCTCACAGGATTCTCTCGGGTATGTCTCACAGGATTCTCTGAGGTCATGTCTCACAGGATTCTCTGGGCTTGTCTCACAGGATTCTCTGCGGTCGTCTCTCAGAGAATTCTCTGTGGGTGTATCTGACAGGATTCTCTACGTCGTGTCTCACAGGATTCTCTGGAGTCATGCCTCACAGGATTCACTGGGGTCGTCTCTCACACAGGGGTGCATCATGCCCCACTGACACCCGAGCCACAAGGTGAGGACCGGGGGGGGGGATAGCTGTGTACACCGCTGCCCCAGCAGCCGCGGGTGAGGAGCAGTGGGTGGGAAGGTTGGGGGTGCTGTCAGAGTCCGCCGCCCCTGCATCCACGGGGGGAGGGCCGCCGCTCGGCGGGTCTTACCTGCCCCTTGCCGCCGGCGCCATGACAGGGAGATGCTGTGTGGATATGGTGCCGCCCCCTTCTGCACAGCCGCTCCCCCTGCCAGCTTGCCGCCTGAGTAAAAGGGCTCACACTGTCCAATGGACGGTGCAGCCCTGCTCTCACAGGATTCTCTGCGGGCATGTCTCACCAGATTCTCTGGGGACTTCTCTCGCAGGATTCTCTGGGGTCATCTCTCACAGGATTCTTGAGGGCATGACTCACAGGAATCTCTGGAGGTATGTCTCACAGGACTCTCTAGAGGCATGTCTTACAGTATTCTCTGTGGGTGTGCCTCACAGGATTCTCTAGGGTTATGCCTCACAGGATTTTCTGTGGGCAAGTCTAACAGGATTCTCTGGGGTCGTGTTTCACAGGATTCTCTGCGGGTATGTCTCAGAGAATTATTTGGGATTGTGTCTAATTTGATTCTCAGGTGGCATGTCTCACAGGATTCTCTAGGGTTGTGTCTCACAGGATTCTCTGGGGTCGTGTCTCACAGTATTCTATAGAGTCATGTTTCATAGGATTCTCTGGAGTCATGTTTTTAGGCTGCTCTGCATTAAACTCAGTGAGCAATGCCCCTTAATAATAAATAGCACTAAATAAGAAGTCCCATATCTCAGTAACCATATGGCAGATTTTAGAAAAAGAAAAACATAACACTCAGGGGAGCAGTGGGAAGAAAACAATGTAAAAAACTGACTTTCTAGGGGGCATGTGAAGAATACTTAATTATAGATGCTTTGGCTTTCAGCCTTTCTGGTTCTGGTGATATAAATGTACAGGATGGGCCATTTATATGGATGCACCTAAATAAAATGGGAATGGTTGGTGATATCAACTTCCTGTTTGTTGCACATTAGTATATTGGAGAAGGAAAACTTTTACAGATGGGTGGTGGGACCATGGTGGCCATTTTGGATCCAACTTTATTTTTTTCTAAGGAAAGAGGGTCATGTGACACATCAAACTTATTGAAAATTTCATAAGAAAAACAATGGTGTGCTTGGTTTTAATGTAACTTTATTCTTTCATGAGTTATTTACAAGTTTATGACCACTTGTAAAATGTGTTCAAAGTGCTGCCCATTGTGTTGGATTGTCAATGCAACCCTCTACTCCCACTCTTCACACACTGATAGCAACATGTAGCAATTTCAGATATCCAGTGGCATTGAGATTTCCATTGATTGAGAATGGCTCCACTATCTTTGTACCCCATATACCACACCATACCATCAATTTTTGTGTTTCAACAGTCTTGGAGGGATCTATCCACTGTGGGTTAGTGTCAGACCAATAGTGGTGGTTTTGTTTGTTATCTTCATCATTCACAAAAAAGTTTGCCTCATCACTCATCTGAAGGCAATTGTCTGTGCTGTGAAGATACGAGATGTGCAGCATCTGATACAACGGATACTGGAAGCCTGTGCTAGCATTTCTTCTGCAATATTGCTATCAGTGTGTCAAGAGTGGGAGAAGAACCAGCCATTACTTCGAGCACTAACAGCCTCTGGAAGCCGTGGTGAGCAAAATACCCCCTTCCCCTTCCCTTATACTAAGCCTTGATTGTGGGAGAAGAGGGTTGCATTGACAATCCACCACAATTGGCAGGACTTTGAACACATTTTATGTGTTCATAAACTTGTAAATAACTCATGAAAGAATAAAGTCATGTTAAAACCAAGCACACCATTGCTTTTCTTATGTAATTTTCAAAAGTTTGATGTGTCACATGACCCTCTTCCCTTTGAAAAAAATAAAGATGGATCCACAATGGCCAACTTCAAAATGGCCACCATGGTCATCACCCATCTGGAAAAGTTTTGCCCCTTCCATATACTAATATGCTACAAACAGGAAGTTGATATCACCAACCATTCCCATTTTTTTAGGTGCATCCATATAAATGGCCCACCCTGTATACTTCTTGTTCTGCTTTTCCCCAACTAGCTATATCATGTAGTCATGTGACCACAGATTTGCACACTTATGTCTTGAATGCACTTGAGTGCATTGACTACATGATGCACCTATCAAGGAAAATGTGCAGGGGAGAGATAAACATAATGTGAGGAGGACTGCCTTCCCATCCTGACAATGTCGGCTAGGAGACTGAGACAACGTCTGGGTCTCTTAGTACTGTGATGTCTTGAAATTAGGAATGAGCGAGTAGAATCGTTACTATTCGGTACTCGCCGAATAGTAACGATATTCGGGCTACTCGTTACTCCCCTAGTTTCTTGTGATTACTCGGGAGTAGCGAATAGTCCTTTAACTTTCGTAGTGTATCTATATATACACTGCGAAAGTGTACTATAAGTGAATAAAAGTTGTTAAAAAATAAAAAAATATAATACTCACCTATCCGACGCCTGCACAGGAACAGCAAAGAATCCGATCAACGACAAGGACGTGTGAGTCTGACAGCCCATCAGATGGCCACCAGATTGGACAGATTGCCAGGTCATTGATGCACATTCAAGACCTGGCAATCTGGCCAATCAGGTGGCTGGTAGCAATCAAGTGGTTTGTGACGTCTGGCCATCTGATTGGCTGTCAGACTCACAGGTCCTTGTCACTGATCGGACGTCTTCTTTGCCGGTCCCGGTGCAGGTGTCGGATAGGTGAGTATGAATTTTTTTTATTTTTTAACAACTTTTATTCACTTAGATACACTGCGAAAGTACTCGCCCACCCATTCACTGCCATTGGACTCGCTATACTCGCAACGAGTACTGAGTACCGGGACCTACTCGTTGCGAGTATAGCGAGTCCGATTCTTGCAGTACTCGCTCATCCCTACTTGAAATGTGTTTCCTCCTGTGTCGAACATCTTGTACTATGCGAAAAAAATTGCTGCCAAATTTGAAATTTATCCCCCAGAACGCTCCTTCAAAGACGAACCTTTTCCCTAAAAATGGAATTCATGAATTCCTTAGTTAAAAATCCTAAATAAATGTGAAATATTTACAACTGAAGAATTTTTACCAGAGCTAGTGTGTGTAGTCTGTAGTGTGTGTACCGACTCCATCTGATAGCATTGAGCCTAAAGGGCACAGATTAGCCTTTTTATCTAATGCACCAACTTTTACACTACTTATAATATTTTGGTCCATCAAGATAATGAAACAAAATGTCACTTGGTCAGAACTAATGGCGCAGAGGTCACTGCATTTGTGCAACGCACAGGAAACTAAGTAGAAAGCAAAAGCAGAACATTTAGTATGGGATGTAAAGGTTAAAGGCTCTTAGAATATGATGGAATTTATCTGTCAGACTACAGCCAGTCGGTTAATGCACAAACAAGCAAAATGCTGTTCGATAAAAAGCTCATCAAGCCGTGCGTGATTCATTTAAGTGCGTGGCACATTCTCTCAAAACACACACTCCAAATTAATCAAGAGCAAATATATAACAGGGGTTATTCAATTAACTATCAAGTGTCAAGGAGAGCAATTACTGAAGTCTGGCGGCATTTTATCAGGCGAGTTCTCAGGGGAAATTTCCCATATTATAGGTAAAAGACATGAAACAAATGAGAAAAGACTTCAGCGGAAAAAAATCCAGAGCAGGTACATCTCACACACTCAAGGTTGTCTTCTTTGTTCGTCTTCTGACATTTTGTCCATATTCACACGTAGCATAAATTGCGTTTTGTTTTTTATCTGTATATTTTCTGCAGGGGTTATGTTTTTGCTGCATTTTTTTTATTCGTTTTCGGCTACGTTCACACATTGCGTATTTTGCTGCGCTTTTTTACGCGCGCTTTTCAAAATATGCAATGTGCCTTTTGTCTGCCAGCAAAGTGAATGTGAAATTCACTTTGCAGTGCAGACATTGCGCAAAAATACGCACTGCGTTTTCCGGGAGAAAGCGCAGCTCTGTAAACAATTGATATGTCAATTGTTTACGCAGCTGTTACTGCGTATTCTCCCAGAGGGGAGGAAGAATCCTGCTTCCTCCTCCCCTCTGTGACAGCTGTGGCCGCCCATTAGATTTCACAGTGTATTAATATACACTGTGAAATCTAAATTAAACAGAAGCAAATGTATGTAAAATAAAAAAGAATCAATACTTCACCTGTCCGACGCCTTCTCCCGCTGTTTGGTCTCCGGTTCTAAGTGAGAGATGTACTGACAGGACCTGTGGTGATGTCAGAGGGGCGTTCCCGGGCACTCGCGGTCATGTGATACATATCACATGACCGCGAACAGCCAATCAGCGCCGGGAACGCCCCCTCTGACGTCACCACAGGTCTTGTCAGTACATCTCTCATTAATACACTGTAAATTAGTCTGTGGAGCCTCGGTTAGGAGTCTCAAAACACACAACTTCTGTGTTTGAGACTCCTAACCGAGGCTCCACAGACTAATTTGCATATTCATAATTCCCAGGAGGCAATGCGCCTAGGAATTCACTGTGTTGAGCGCTTTAGCCAGCTGCCCGCAGTGTTTTCTTGGACTGGTCTCCCTGAGATCAGTGAATACTTTGTGATTAATACACTGTGAAATCTAATGGGGCTGTCACAGAGGGGAGGAGGAAGCAGGATTTTTCCTCCCCTCTGTGACATCACTGCGCTTTCTGGAGTAAAGAAAGAGCAGTGTGTGAAAGCCCCTGCGTATTTTGTTGCGCTTTTTTGCGCGGCCAAAAAACGCGGCAAAAAGCGCGCGCAAAATACGCAAATGTGTGAACGCAGCCTTCCTCTGTATTTGAAATGTTTGACATGCAGCTTTGAGACAGAGTTTTTAATGTTTCTTTTTTTTCTTTGCACAGAACAGCTCTGATTCTACGCTTAAAAAAACGCTGCTGCGTTTTTTCAGGCTCCTATAGAAGCTTAGAAAATATATACATAAAAAGTGAAAAGTCCAACAGCATCTTCAAAGAGAATCTGTCACCACTTTAACCTTAGTTTCTAAACTATTAATATGGGCATACAGGTTATAGAATGCGGAAAATAATCATACCTGTCTGCCTCATATCAGATGCCTTTTTGTGGATAAATCATCTGTTATGTAAATGTGTGGTGCCCCTGCATATAGGGTGGCCACAAGAGGGAACTGCAGTCAAGCAGAGGGTAGTCAGCTTATACAAATAGCATCCCCATAACACACCCACAGAATACAACACCCAACCCGGAGCCCGGGACTCTAGGCGGGCAAGGGGTGGTAGGGTTTAGAGGGAAGTGGGTGGACGTAGTCAAGGTGACAGCATTGGGATAAAAGGAAGAAACCAGGAAGTAGCGGTAGTAGGCCAGAGGGTGCTGAGCAGTAAAGACAAGGACTAGGCCAGTACAGCGGGGCCAGAGAGGAAAACGGCAGAATGACCAGAGGAAGACTTTGAGAAGGAGAATCCCTTTTGATGCAGAAGTCATACGGGTAGGACAGAGTCTGGTGGTTCCCTAGCGCAGAAAGGACACTGGAGGCTAGGCCAATACCAGAGCGCTGGCTATGAGGTGAGTGGAGTTTCAAGCCCAGATCACAGACATCCCAGCGGGGAGATGCAGATTCCATTCTGATTTCCTAACACAGTGCTATGAAACACAGCAGCGTATAAGTGCTCAAAACACTAATCCCAGTGATAGGGTCACAGTGAAAGAACCCGTGCTGCCTGTCATACGGCACACAGGAACGAGAAAAAGAAGGGCCTGAAAAGAGTCAGAAAGAGGGGATATGACAGGAAGGAAGGCTTGACTGCAGGTGGGGTACCGGCAAAGAGTAAACTGTGTGTGAACTGTGAACTGTATTGAGAAAGTTGTGAAGAATTCAAGTAAAACCTGGTGAACCCTGCCAGAGTCTCCAGTGTTTGCTTCTTTGCATGTTAAACTGTTATTCACCCTGTCAGAAGCAGCCCGACCCACGGCGACCTCATCCATCCAGCTGCAGCACCATCCATCCTCCTGGCAGAAGCAAGCAGCAGCGGTGGTCCCCATTGACCACAACCCGTGGGTGGCATCACGACTATCCCTGTAAATAACCCCTTTACTTGTGGGCTCGGGACACGATCTGGACCAAGACCGGCATGATAACCCCCGGGATACCCCGGTCCGGTACCGAGTACCCCATCTCAGTGGGCTCCACAAATGACCTCTTCGAGGCTCTGGAACTGGAAGATATCTGCCTCCAGGTCTTATCTGCTTACGTTATTGTCTTGGTGTGCTCAATAAAATGCAAGATGATTGACCAGCTAACTGCCACCTCATTAAGTACCTGAATACAATAAAACAAAAAGCGTCCGCCATAATTACACACCCAGGTGATGGTTGTGTCAAAATGCTGCTGTCACGTTGGGGGGGGCCGGGGTACCTAGAAGTAGGATGGAGCTGGGTGTAGGGTGTCAGGGGAACCTGCTCTGGCCCTGATACTGGGGTCCCTGACTTGCCCTTTACTCAGAGGTACCTCTGAAGGAGAGGAGGTCCGAGCCGCCAGTCTAAGACCCTAAAACTCCTGAGAAGCCCTAGGCCACCCACGGACCACGGAACTCAGCAGCTTCCAATGGAGAAAGAAACAGCAGATTCAGATCAGCATGTGCTCACAACAGGTCACAGTCCAGAAGTGAACTGAATCAGCGACATCAGGTGGATGTGAGCTGACCCATTTATGGCCGAGGGCTGGGAAGCAATCAGCCCAGGCACGCCCCTAAACTCTCCCTAGCATGAGTCATATTCATCACACACACACACCTGCACTCTCAGCTCCTGCTCATTAGCTTCCTCTCTCCACACTGAGAAAAAAAAGGTTAATTTAAACCACAGCAGCAGCACTTCCATACTGCAAAGCAGTCAATACGTAACAGCTGCTGGGTGCACGTGGGCTGATGTTCTCCGGGTCCACTTCCATTGCCACCTCCGCTGCCGCCACCGCTGCTGTGCCACCTGTGAGCCTGCCCCCAACGTGACGTTCCACACTGTTAATGCGCATGCAATCGCCATGTTTGGATGCCTGCACTACTATTGCACATGACAGGTGAATACGCTATGTTTGTACACCCTGTAATGTGCAGTAGCAGTGCAGATGTTAAAACATGGTGGCTGCATGCGCATTACAGTGTGTGATGTCATGATGGGGGTGGGTTCTGAAGTGGTGTTATGATGAGCCTGCCTCCGTCTCAGGTCACCGCACTCCAAATAAAGGATGCCACTGCCCATGAGTCCACCCCCAGCGCTACAGAGCCCATTCCTCAAATAACTACATCACCACCTCAAGGACAGTCCGGGCTGTGAGTTCTAAACAACCCAGAGCTCCTCACAACCTCTTATAGGCCACAGCTGTAAGATAACACTAAGTCATACACACTGTTGCTGCCGCCCAACCTCTTATATTATACTGGAAGTCATACAGGCCAGCGCTGCTGTAGAAACTGTCACGTAAGACTGTCAGTAAGGGCCCTTTCACAAAAGCGTTTTTTTCAAATCGCGGCAGATGTGGTGAAAAAACCGCATCTGCCGCGATTACCGCATACCGGCTGCACTTGCGGCACAGTTGCGGCGCGGATGCGGTAAACGCCATACAATGTATAGGCGGACTTGCTGCAGGTGCGGCAAGTGTGGTTTTGGCACTTGCGGCAGGTGCGGCCGCGAAAAAAACCGCGGCTGACAGCATTTTTTTTCGCGGCCGCACTTGCCGCAAGTCCGCCTATACATTGTATGGCGTTTACCGCATCCGCGCCGCAACCGTGCCGCAAGTGCAGCCGGTATGCGGTAATCGCAGCAGATGCGGTTTTTTCACCGCATCTGCCGCGATTTGAAAAAAACGCTGATGTGAAAGGGCCCTAACATACACGCTGGCGTTGTTGCCAGCCAGGCCAGCGCTGCTGCAGACCCTCCTATATAAGGCTCTCACTTATATACTACCACAGCTGGCTGCTACAGAACCACTGACTGACAAGTGTGGGGTGTGTATCAGCTCACCACACTGGCCTGGCATGCACGGACCATCGTCCCGAAACCGCCTCAGCATAGAGCAAACAAAAATGAAGGTCCAGCTTCCAGTATAGATGCAGAAGAAATGTATTGAATCTTCAACAGTGTTCCTGTGGCACCCGTGCAGACTGGTCGCCATAGTGATGCTGCACCCACTCCACAGGTGTGGTGTCACCATTCCAAGGTGAGAGGGATTGCAAACCTGAGACACATAGTTGCATACAACACCATCCAAATTCCTGGCTGGGGGATTCGGGCAGACCCTGGTTAGGGAGGGCCTCATGTTCTGGTCAGGATGAGGGGTTAGCAGTAGGTTAGAGAACATCGTAGGGGAGAGTCAGGAGGAGAAAGGCGTCCAGAGTGGACGCTGGACGGAGAAAGTCCTAGGGGACACGGGAGTGGGGGATCCACCCGTGTTCCCCGATCCGGTCACGATCCGAGTTGGGCGATGGGACTGGTTGCCAGAGGGAACCGGCCCCGATCTCCAAGTCCTGACCAGCAAAATTGGAGGCCACTGAGTCTGGAGGAGCAGTGGCCACTACCCGTGAATAATCCTCAGGACAGTGGCTAGAATTAGGGTCAGGGGACGTGCTGCTGCAGTCGCCTGACAAGGCCCACAGCCATCAGCCTAGGACCCTGTTCACAAAGGTGCAGGGCAGGCAAAACGAGAATCCAGTGCAGGGAGAGAGCAACCCGGGAAGGCTATGAAGGATGTCTTGGCAAAGCGATCCTGATCTCCTGGGAACTAACCTGGCCACACTTTAGAGCAGCACAGCACTTGCCTGATCAGCAAGTAAAAGGTAAAGAACTTCACGAACTGTGTGTGTCTGCTTCTTCCTTGCTCTGCGGCCCTCTACATCGCCAGAGCCCTGTCTCTGCAATAGACTGTTCCATCTGCCCTGGGGCCCCGCTCCGCCTGTGGGAAGCGATACCATCCCGGCTGCATTACCATCTGCCCCAGAGGTCCCAAATCTGTAGTGTTGGACATCCCTGGCCGAACAACACAGATGGCGTCACGAATATCCCCTGGAAATATCCCCTTTACTGCAGGGGCACAGAGCTGGGTCACCGCCACCGTCATCTCCCAAAGAACTGACCGGCCTGGTCCAGAGTACCCCACAGCCCTGGTGGACGTCGCAACTTGCACCACAAACAGGATTCGGACCCCCGCTGAAACTGGGTCCCGTACGCCTAAAAGACTTTATGCTAAAAATTGTGCTTAAGGAACTGTGTATGGTGACCACCATGTGTTGATGCCATGTGCTGGCCAGGAGGCGTGCCGCAGCCTCCCATCATGGGAAGGATCAACACAGGGTGCGAAAAATGGAATCCACCCCCTGTACCAAGAGAGACCCAAGGGGGCCCGCTCGTAAGCCCTGCTGCTCCACCTCCTGGTGTGGCCGACAGCAGGGAGAACGAGAGACGCCCACGAGAGGAGGGAGGAGAAGGATGTGTGTGCGGCCATAAGAGCTGTGCGGAGCTTAAAGAGTGTGATGATGGAAGGCCTAGGAAGAGTGTTGGCACCTGGGGTCAAGGAGATTGACTCCTGAGGTGGCTTGCGAATGTCTCTAGACCCGTTGCCACAGGTCAACCCGGAGCTCCTCAAGGCAGAGTTGGAGGAGCTGAGCAAGCAGCTCCTCATTGTCCAGATGACTGCCCTTAACAAGTGGAGGAAGGCCTTGCTGAAGAAAGCGGCACAGCCACCGAACAAGCCGCAGCCACCACCCCTGGCTCAGGAGAGGCCCTAGTCCGGACCAGCAATGACCACAGCAGGTATCGTTGCCCTAGAAGCTGGAGGCACACTGATAGGGCCCCTGAAATCACCTCCAGTTCCTAACCTAGATCAGGTACCCAGAGACAGACGTAGGGTGGGACAAGAGCGAGATCCCGACAGACCAGTTTCCTGCCCCATTGCAGCCCGAACCATCGCCTAATAGAGAACCAGCCAGGGCAGCGGCCATTCACTTCCGCTGGGTGCATTGGGGAGATGAGCTTATGGGATTCCCAGGGGAGGCCCAGGCGGGAGAAGTCTGTGTAGGCAATGTCCTTGAAATCATCCCAGAGGAGGAATATCGCCAGTAGTGGTGGGAGTTGGAGGAGCGGAGGTACCAGGCTGGGCGAAGGGCCCACGAGGACATGAACCTTAAGGCTAAAAGCCGAACTCGTAAGGCTCAGGCCATTGATCAGCCTGAGCAGAGATGAGGATCCGTTGTAAACTTCCACTTACATAAGGGGTGGGGCTTTATCCAGGAGCCCAAATGATAAACGAAATATTCGTGTACCAGAAGGACGTTGAGTCCCATTTGCCCAGGGCGTCCCCTGGCCGAGACTTGTACTCGGGAGAATGGGTGGAGTACAACCGGCACATAGGCCACCGTGGATGGTATGCACTGAATGCGAGGAATGTGTCGGCGGAGGTGCCATCTCCAAAACCAGCAGCCCTTAAAACTATGGCACCCCCTGCAGCACCAACCCTGGCTTCAGCACCCATCTTGCTGGCAGCACCTGGCCTGGCTGCAAGGCCAACACCAACTACCCTACCATCTGCTGCCTGGTCCAGCCGACCACCTATATCTACATGGGACAGGTCGTCTCCTCATCAGCGAGGCTGTGGGTGAGGACTGATGTGGTCCAGCGACTATGGAGGAGGAATGTATGTACCATATATACTCGTGTATAAGCCGAGTTTTTCAGCCCAAAAAAAAAAAAGTCTCCCCCTTGGCTTATACACGAGTCACTCGGTATGCTGTGGGGGGGGGCTGCACCGGTGGCTGGAGGAGGCAGGAGGGGGCCGCGGTGACCGCAGGCGGTTACGTGGGGCCGCCTCATTAGTGCAATGAATATGCACAGCATCCCCCCGTCCATCAGCGGCGGGGGATGCCGTGCATATTGCACTACACAGGCCCCCACCAGTAACACACAGCCCCCCCTCCTTAGTATGTCCCCCCCTCCTTAGTATGTCCCCTCCCCAGGCTGCGGCACCTGTTAAAATAACAAACTTTAATACATCACCTCTCCGCCGCAGCTCCTCCGCTCCTCCGGTCCCGGCTTCTTCTTCTTCTTGCTTCCGGTGTCATGTGACCGGGCGCAGGAGATGACGTCATTTCCTGCGCGCGGTCACAGAAGCCGGCACAAGAAGGAAGAAGAAGCCGGGACCGGAGGAGCGGAGGAGCTGCGACGGAGAGGTGATGTATTAAAGTTTGTTATTTTAACAGGTGCCGCAGCCTGGGGGGGGGACATACTAAGGAGGGGGGAGCATACTAAGGAGGGGGGGACATACTAAGGAGGGGGGGCTGTGTGTTACTGGTGGGGGTCAGTATACCACCACTGGGGGGCCAGTATACTACCACTGGGGCTGTATATACCTCTGGGGGGCCTGTATACTACCACTGGGGCTGTATATACCTCTGGGGCTGCTGTATACTACCACTGGGGCTGTATATACCTCTGGGGCTGCTGGATACTACCACTGGGGCTGTATATACCTCTGGGGCTGCTGGATACTACCACTGGGGCTGTATATACCTCTGGGGCTGCTGGATACTACCACTGGGCTGTATATACCTCTGGGGCTGCTGGATACTACCACTGGGGCTGTATATACCTCTGGGGCTGCTGTATACTACTCTGGGGCTGCTGTATACTACCTCTGGGGCTGCTGTATACTACCTCTGGGGCTGCTGTATACTACCTCTGGGGCTGCTGTATACTACCACTGGGGCTGCTGTATACTACCACTGGGGCTGCTGTATATACCTTTGGGGCTGCTGTATACTACCTCTGGGGCTGCTGTATACTACCTCTGGGGATGCTGTATACTACCACTGGGGCTGCTGTATATACCTCTGGGGCTGCTGTATACTAACTACTGGAGCTGCTGCTGTATATACCACTGGGGCTGCTGCTGTATACTACCACTGGGGCTGCTGTATATACCTCTGGGGCTGCTGTATACCACACTGCAGGGGGTTGTATACCTGTGCTGGGGTCCACCCTCGGCTTATACACGAGTCAATAGGTTTTCCCAGGTTTTGGGGGCAAAAGTAGGGGGGTCGGCTTATACACGGGTCGGCTTATACACGAGTATATACGGTACTCCCCAGTAGATGAGGATGCCAGTCAGCAAATGCATTGCCATGGAAGAAGCAGAACCAGTAGAGTAGAACAGTAATAACCTGAATAGGTTTGAAAATGTATATAGTTGATTATTATGTCTTTGATATAGTTTATAAGTAACCTGGCTAGGTATTAGAATTGTATATAGTAGGATGTAAATAGAATTTTAGTTGCCGGTCAGGCCCTGTGTGTATATAAGTGTTGAATATGATGCCAAAGGACAATATGATTATGTAAATTTACTGTAAATAGTTGCATTTTTCGACCTGCCCTTTGTTGGTTTTCAGGCCAACACGGTGAAGTGCATGTGTGAACATTATTGCACTTCACCTGGACAAGCTGTGCCTTGAGACAGCCCATCCTGGTGTAAATATAAACCGTCGGTGTGGCCGAAGAGCCAAATGAGGCCAGGCCTAGAACCCTGTAGCCACGCCCAGGGCCGCACAAAAGTGGATTGGGGCGATTCCCACTGAAGGTACTTTAACCCTTGGTATAGGTGACCTTGCAGAGACTGTAGTGAACATTTAATTAAGTTGTAGTACTTTTATGCCTTTTTGTATTTTTACATATGCTAGAGTAACGTTCAAGTAAGCGCCTCCCATAAAGGGAAGAAATCGTTAACTTGTTGAAGTGTGCACATGAAAAAAAAATTGTAAGTTCCTTTGCATAACATCTTATACCTGTTTTGCAGCACACGGACATGATGTCCCTTGCCAAGGGGGTATGTGGCGCCCCTGCGGACTGGTCGCCATAGTGATGCAGTAACCACTCCACAGGTGTGGTATCACAGTTCCAGATGAGAGGGATTGCAAACCCGAGACACATAGTTGCATACAACACCATCCAAATTCCTGGCTAGGGTATTCGAGCAGACCGTGGTTAGGGAGGGCCCCCTCTTCTGGCCAGGAGGAGGGGTTAGCAGTAGGTTAGAGAATATCATGCGGGAGAGTTACAGCATGGAAGCAAGGGAAGGCTCCCACCTCAGATAAAGCACACACACACACGCACACAACACCTTCCCAACTCCAGGCCAAAAGGGGGAGCTCTAATGCCCAGGTTTTGGGCAGGTCCCCTATAAATTCTGGTCTGGGGCAGGGTCAGACAGTTCAGTTCCTAGGAGGACTGTAGAAGACATCCTACAGACGGTAGCCACGCTAGGGTCGACCTAGGAGACTGACTAGCCCATGTGGGTGACCCCCGATAAGTGTCTGAGGAAAGTGGAGAAAAGGTGCGAGGAGCAGTGCCAGCTTGCTGACGCACACCAGGGGCCAGGGTTACTCCCGGTTTAGACAGGCGATTCTTCTCCTTCCTTGTCACGGGTGGACCGCGCCTGCCGGTAGTGGGGCCCGGTGTAGTGCAGATCAAAATTGAGGTCGTCTTACGGGAACAGATTAAAAGGGGTTTTAATTTGTTTTCTTCGTGACGCCACCTATGAGTAGATTCGGTAAGGACTACCGACGCTGCGGAACCTCCCGGGGTGATGGACAGCAGCAAGATGTTACGCTCCCCACAGGCTGAGCGGTGATCCCCGGGGGCTGGAGCTGCTCAAGATGTTGTGCGGCAGCTGCGGTTACCTTCAGTTAACGACGGACAGTTCATAAGGAGACACGGACACAGATAGTCTCTGCAACGGTTCTTTACTGTAACCAGCAGGCAGTACATGGCTTACAGTGGTTGAGTAGAAGACCGGGTGGACATAGCAGTGATAGTGCTCCTCAGAGATCCGCAGTGTACCTCCTCTCTACCTCCTTAGCTTCTCTTGCCAGCGTCGCCCAGGAATACCAGGTCGGGTACGGGGAGGCTGCTTCAATGCCCTATCCATGATGTACGTTCTGGATTCTTTGGGGAGCCTTGGGTCCCTCAGTGGGTACACCGCTGGTTAGACGACTGGAAACTGGCTGGTGGTGGGGTGCTCCTATAAAGCTGCTCCTCCACGGGGCTGGTTCGCGTGACAGAGGTGAACTGCTGCCAGCTTCGGTACCAGTGAACCGGCTGTAAGTTGTGGGCACGGGAGTCTTTTGGGAACCCGTGTAGAAATGCCCATTCCCGGTAGTTAAGGCCTCAGGTGCTGACACCCGACCGGTGACGGCCCAGGGGCCCGCACGGAGTGCGGAGCCCCCGCTCCTCGTTCTAGTCTGCTCTTGTCAGGTTCTAGATTCTGTCTCCTACTGTCTAGATTACTGTGTGCTCTTCACTACCCTAACACTCCACCCACCAGGACCTAGGATTGGTCCTCTGTTCTAGGTGTTGTATGTTGGGTTGGATCTCTGAGTTAACTATTGCACTGCTTTGTCAAGAGAATATTGCGGCTGCAATACTCCCTTGTGACGCACTCGTTGCGGGGCGCCACACTCCCCCTTGGTTAAATCAGCTTGTCCCCAAGCGTCAAACTACTCACATTACAGAGGTTTTTACATTTTTATACATATATGACACACTTTTATTAAAATAGAAAAACAGGTAAAGGTATGCTTTGGTGATATAAGCAAAGAAACAGGTAATCACTTTGTGCGGACCCGGCGGGCGGTCGGCTGTACTTTAAACTAGAGTCCAGGCTGTAGCCGCGAGATCACACAGTCAATGATTAACGGGAACAGAGTCATTGATGAAGTTCAAGTTTTAAAGTCACTGGCTCTGAGGGTGATGGCGTACCCGGATAGCGAACCACCCATCTGCACAAGCATAGCGCTCGTAGGTGATAATATCGCCCCGGTATAGGTCGCGATCGGGATGTCCTCTTGGCAAGTTTGACTCAACGTCCCGGCGCCCCACAAACACCTCCTCATTCAAACCCACCTCCCAAGCGAACCCCCACCCGGTACTTAAGTTAAAGGTGGAAATTCTACCTTCACGGCGGAGTTCATCAGGCAGCGGCGGCTGGCGGCGAGCCTCGGCACGGGCCTCCATGTTGGCGCGTTCTCGGGCTTGCCACTCCTCTCGTCGTCTCTGGCATATATCTCCGTCGTTGCGGCTTGGGGTGTAAAGATGAGTAATGGAGCTGGTGGTTTGGCGGGAAGCTTGAACTTGGCGGGCTGTCTGTATCGGAACCCGGTGGAACGGCACAGGGGAAGGTGTCGGCAGTGCACCCGACCAGTGTACCCGAGCTGTGTGTCCGGAAGGAAGTTCTTTGTTGTCTCCCCAAGCGAACCCGGTGTCGAAATCCTCAGCGGTGCTGTGGGTCTCGTCGTCATCCTCTCCGACCTCTTCCTCGATGACCACATCAGGCTGCTCGATGATGAAAGACGTTAAAGCTTGTTCCGTTGTACAACAGGGCGGTGGTGCTGCGGATCCTTCCGTAGGGACGTCCTGTAGGGCTTCCAGGCTGCCTGCCTCTTCATCTGTTTCCGCAGGTAAAGGTGTTTCAGTCCCGGTTACCAGGTAGGCCTCTGTAGTTGCAAAGGAAGCCTCCGGTTCAAGGGAGAAACAAGCGACAGTCTCGGTAGTGTGGAAACTAGTCGCGGGTTCCGCAGGTGGAACCTGGTAGAGATCGAGTTCTTCTATGGAGCGTGTTATGAGCTCCGGCTCAAGAACGGAATCGGTTGCGATGTTGGTCGCTGGAACGGGTCGAGTTGCGGCCTCCACCGGAATGACACAGTCTATTGGCTCAGGTGACGGAGCAGGACAGGTGGTAGGCGAGGGTGAGGCGGTCGAGAAGCTGGTGACGTCGTCTGGGCTTGGAGAAGCTGCACCCGGTCGGCTCTGCTGCATCGCATGGTGTAGTCGTCTGCCTAGGGTCGCGCTCCAGCTACGGATCGTCCATTCCACTGTCTCTAGTAACCGCACCCGGAGGTCTTGTAGAGCCTCTAGCCAGAAGTCGGGGCTGCCGTCTATGGTAAAGGCAGGATCCGGACCCGGTTGGCTGATGGCTGCTCTGGCCTCCGCCTCGACCTCCCGCATCAGGTCTTGGAGTCTCATGCTGGCCATTCTTCTTTGGAGGGAAACCACACCCGATCAACCGGTAAGACGTTCTGGTAGAGCTGGTGAAGATGTCTTCTCTCTCTGTCGGTGTGTCTAGGTATGACACTCCCATCTCCTCTGGGCTTTTGTAGTCCAATCGTGGGAAAAGTCTTTGGGGTCCGCCCCCATGGTTGACTCGAGCAATCAGGGCGGACAAAGAGTTTGGCGCCTTTTGTCTTTAGCCCTCCCACAGTGAGGGGGGGGTTGACTCACTCTTGGGCTTCACGTGGCGGCTTCTTGTGGCGGGAACGCCATCTTGGGCGCCATCTTGACCCAATGGTGTAAAGGCGGGAAAGTTCTTTTAGGGACGAACAAAGTCCAATTGTAGACAATAAAGTCCAGTTTAAGCACAACATACCCGTTGGGTAACGGGCCTGCTCGTATCCTGTTCGTGACGCCATTTTCTGACGCACACCAGGGGCCAGGGTTACTCCCGGTTTAGACAGGCGATTCTTCTCCTTCCTTGTCACGGGTGGACCGCGCCTGCCGGTAGTGGGGCCCGGTGTAGTGCAGATCAAAATTGAGGTCGTCTTACGGGAACAGATTAAAAGGGGTTTTAATTTGTTTTCTTCGTGACGCCACCTATGAGTAGATTCGGTAAGGACTACCGACGCTGCGGAACCTCCCGGGGTGATGGACAGCAGCAAGATGTTACGCTCCCCACAGGCTGAGCGGTGATCCCCGGGGGCTGGAGCTGCTCAAGATGTTGTGCGGCAGCTGCGGTTACCTTCAGTTAACGACGGACAGTTCATAAGGAGACACGGACACAGATAGTCTCTGCAACGGTTCTTTACTGTAACCAGCAGGCAGTACATGGCTTACAGTGGTTGAGTAGAAGACCGGGTGGACTTAGCAGTGATAGTGCTCCTCAGAGATCCGCAGTGTACCTCCTCTCTACCTCCTTAGCTTCTCTTGCCAGCGTCGCCCAGGAATACCAGGTCGGGTACGGGGAGGCTGCTTCAATGCCCTATCCATGATGTACGTTCTGGATTCTTTGGGGAGCCTTGGGTCCCTCAGTGGGTACACCGCTGGTTAGACGACTGGAAACTGGCTGGTGGTGGGGTGCTCCTATAAAGCTGCTCCTCCACGGGGCTGGTTCGCGTGACAGAGGTGAACTGCTGCCAGCTTCGGTACCAGTGAACCGGCTGTAAGTTGTGGGCACGGGAGTCTTTTGGGAACCCGTGTAGAAATGCCCATTCCCGGTAGTTAAGGCCTCAGGTGCTGACACCCGACCGGTGACGGCCCAGGGGCCCGCACGGAGTGCGGAGCCCCCGCTCCTCGTTCTAGTCTGCTCTTGTCAGGTTCTAGATTCTGTCTCCTACTGTCTAGATTACTGTGTGCTCTTCACTACCCTAACACTCCACCCACCAGGACCTAGGATTGGTCCTCTGTTCTAGGTGTTGTATGTTGGGTTGGATCTCTGAGTTAACTATTGCACTGCTTTGTCAAGAGAATATTGCGGCTGCAATACTCCCTTGTGACGCACTCGTTGCGGGGTGCCACATTGCCTCTGCACCTAGTGTAGTACGGACACCGGAGTCTGAGGTTGCCAGGGACTTCATACCCAGCAACCAAAACCAGAGGGCGGGTAATTTCACGTTGCTCATCTACCCAGAAAGGCAAGGAGACACAGCCGCAACCGTGACCTTGGGAGAAGCAGAGGGAGAGTAACCCAGAGAGAGCTCTAAACGCCTGTCATACAGCCAAGACATAGAGTGAGAAGGGAGCCTACGCATAGCTTTACGCAGCCCAGGCCCACAAGCAGTACAGTACAACAGGGAAGCCTAAGCACTTGCCGGGTGCGGACAGCCCAGCTTGCTTCCAGGCTCCAGACCTATAACACCACTTGAACTGTGCCCTGGATTAACCTATTTGACTTCAGTAAAGGTAAAAGAAACTGTTACCCCTGTGTCTGTCATTCCTTCGGTACACTAAGTCCCTGCACCCCCAACGATTCTAGCCTAACTACAGACTATTCATGTGCCTTGGGGAATTGCTCTTCCTGTGGAGAGCTGATCCACCTACGCTGCTACTCCCATCATGCCCAGAGGTCCTGATTGCAGCAGCGGTCATACTAGCGTGGTGTCACAACTCTTTTTCATTTTTATTTTATTTTTCCTTTCATCCATTTCTTTAATCCCTTTTCTACTGCTCGCCACGAGGGGGATCACGACAAGAAGGCCTGGTTCCGAGTACCCCACGGACCCCGCCAAAGGCGAGACAGGAGCAGTGGCCACTACCCGTGAATAATCCGCAGGATGATGGACTCTCCCCTGTAAATATTTCACCTTTACTGCATGCCCAGGGTCATGGAGCCAGTCACTGGTGGTACTGGCACTTTGCATTACCAGCAGTGCCGCCTCCACCTGAGACCACCACCAGCCTAAACCACCGTCCGCAGCTGCCACTGGCACATCACGTCCTGCGTAAGTGCGCATGCGTATACTTGACACGCATGCGCATTTACTCACTCTGCCACATCTTTGGACACCACAGGGGGAAAAGGCAAACACAAGGGGGAGAGACAAAGCACAGAGGGGCAAGCGGACAAGAGCGCAAAGAGAGCACACAGAGGGAGAAAGCACACACAGGGGGAGGGGCAAGCGCACAGGGGAAGAGAGAGAGTGCCCACAGGGGAGGCAGCCCAAAGGAGAGCACACAAGGGGAGATGACGGCACAGGTGAGGAGAGAGACTGCATACAGGGAGGAGAGTGCACAGGGTTAAGACAGCTCAAAGGATATAGCACATGAGGGGATTATACTTCACAGGGGTGAGAGACAGCACACAGGAGGGAGAGAGCGAACAGGGGGTAGAGAGTGTCGAGCCCCAGGCCCTGGGGTACTCAGGTACCAGGCTCGGTGGGTTGTCTTAGGGATGTCACGGGTGGCAGCGCCTGATCCCTTGGCCTGGGTGACACTTCAAAAAGGGATATATTTACAGGGGATAAGAGTTTTTGTCACGTGACGCCACCTGTAGTATCTGGTGATGGGTCACCAGCACCGCCACAGTCTGCTGAAGGTGGATGGAATTGCGGTTGAGTTGGCAAAGCCCTCTACAGGTAGGGCGATCTCTCCAGGGCAGCGTTCCTGTAAAATAGCAAGTTCATAAAGATAACAACGCAGAGGCAAATTCACTTTCTCCCGGGTACTTTACTGTCAACTTGCAACAGCATCAGATACAGTTCACAGTTCAGCAAGATATTATGATAACAGGTAGCTTTACAGGTGGCTGCAAGTGGATCCCAGGTGGTATGGTGGAATACTTGGTGTACCTTCATTGACAAACCCGTGTCCTTTCTTCCCCACCTAGAATGTGCCTATACCCATTAGCTCTGTGTAGGTAGTACCAGGGGGTCCTCTTCCTTGTGGTGAGGAAGCAGGCAGATTGCTCCGTCTGGCAGGGTGCCGCGGCTGATAAACAAGCCACAGCAGCCGGTTGCCAACTGCAAAGATGAACTCTGAACGGATCCTCGGGCCCGGCGTTCCCGTGGTGGACTGGAGTATCCCCTGGAGTATGGACGCTCCACTCTGAGGATCTCCCTTTCTCTCTAGGGCCCGGACTTCTCTCGTCAGGCGCCCTCTTTCAAGACCTCCTCAAGGACCCTTCTTCTTCCCTCCGAATCGGCTTGAAGCCGTCCGGGTAACCTTTCCACATCGTTCCACACTCTTTCCAACTTTCCTCCTTGTCCGACTGTTCCAACCCTCTCTCACTATTGCCCACTAGAGAGAGACTATTCTTTCTCCTAGCTTGCCATTCTGCTGACAAAAGACCTCCTTTATCCCCCTAGAGGTGAATATATCCCCTCCCGGGTAACCTCCCACCGCTCAACTAATGTGGGAGTGCTGGGAATGGGTCCCACCCACCATCCTAGGGTCCACCTGCAGCTGGGGCAATTACACCTCTTTTATGGGTGCAATAAAAGAAATGTGATGCCTGCACATGCGGGCCACCACATACCCCCCTGATGGAATATACTCGTCCGCGAGTATCTGTACATGTTAAACGGGAAGTGAAAAAGCATTTTTCATATTTTCTATAACAACATCAACGGGTAAACTATTTACAATCAAGTATATTTGGATTTCTTCCTATTGCTAGGAGGCACTATTCTTTAAACGTTACACATAAGTGGCACCCCTGCAGGGATTGCCACAGGATCCACCAGTGCAAGGAGGGAATTACACCTTGTTTCACACAGCACACAACACCTTCCACCCCAGACCTGAAGGGGGAGCTCTATTGGCTGCCTTAAGTCAGTTCCGCTTTAAACATCCAGGCCTGAAGGGAGGAGTCAGTTAGTCCATGTAGTGAGTGTGAGGAGAGAGCTGAGTGAGGGGCTGGTCGCTGGAAGGGTCCAGGACCAGGGACCACTGACAGCTGTGCTGCACCCTAAGGAGAGGGTCAGAGGTCAGTGGAGAGCAGGGAATCAAGAAAGGGAACCAGTTAAGGTCTCCCTATAGTACACCCGGAAACCAGAGTCCGACGCTGTCAGTGTGGCGCCCCGCAGGCGTCACAGAGAGGTACTGCACCCGTAAAAGAGGTGCAGATGCTCCAGCTGCAAGTGGACCCTAGGATGGTGGGTGGGACCCATTCCCAGCACTCCCACATTAGTATAGGGTGGGAGGTTACCCGGGAGGGGATAAATTCACCTCTATGGAGAACAAGGATGTCTTTGGCTGTTGGTCTCTGCCCGAGAGTGGAGGAAGAGGAGAGATTCTAGGAAAGAATAGCTAAGTGGAACGAGGCGGAAGGTCACACCGGGTCGGTTACAAGCCGCACCGGAGGAAAGAAGAAGGGACCTTGAGGGGGTCCTGAAAGAGGGCGGCCGAGTCAGGGCCCTAGAGAGAAAGGGAGATCCTCAGAGTGGAGCGTCCGTACTCCAGGGGATACTCCAGTCCAACCAGGGGAACGCCGGGCCCTAGGAACCGGCAAAGTCCAGGTTGCAGTCAGCAACCGGCTGCTGTGGCTTGTTCATCAGCCGCAGCACCCTGCCATCGGAGAGGTCTGCCTGCTTCCTCACCATCGAGGGAGGGGACTCCCAGTACTACCTACAAGGAGCTACTGGGTATAGATCGATCCAAAGCGGGGAAGAACGGACACGGATTAGTTAACGAAGGCATACTAAGGGTTCCACCATACCACCTGGGATCCACTTGCAGCCACCCGTTAAGCTACCTGTCTTTCTAACATCAAAAGTGCTGAGCTGTGAACTGTAACCACTGCTGCTACAACTAACAGTAAAGTACCCGGGAGAAAAGTGACTTTGCCTCTGCCTGTATTTCCTTCTGCATGAACTTGTTCCCTTTCCAGGAACGCTGCCCTGGAGGTCCAGCCCTACCTGTAGAGGACTTTGCCAAACTAGCTGCATTACCATCTACCTCCGGCAGACTTTGGCGGCGCTGGTGACTCCTCACCAGAAACTACAGGTGGTATCACGACAACTGTAAATATAATCCCTGTAAATAATTCCCCCTTTTCAAAGAAGTCCCCAGGACACGGGATCAGGCGTGGCCACCACTCCCAGTGACACAGGAGCGTTAACCCCTTGGAGCCTGATAACCCAAGTACCCCACAGCCTGGAGCTCGACATATCTTTTTCTGGCGTCACGAACAGGATCTCGTGCCTGGTATTACCGGTACTGTGCGCCTTGGTCTTGTGCATTGAAACAAACTTTTTCCGCCATTACTTGGCGCCAAAAATGGGTTCCCGCCATTACTGCAGGAGGACCCAAGATGACGCTGTAGCCATGTACTAAACGCCATGTGCAGGGGTGTGCCTCAGCCCCTAGAAGAAGGATGGCCAAGACGGAGGCGCCAAAAAGTGTGGCCGCCCAGATTGCCATCAATCAATCAGGGGGCGGCCCACAGGAAGTTCCCCGGGAGTGGCCACCCATAAAGAGACAAACCGGAAGAGAAGGACAAAAAACACCAAGGCTCCTTCGTACCCGGCATCATGGCGGCACCCCGATGGAGAGATGTACTGCGTGAGCTTGAGGAGCAAACCCGAGCTGCGCAAGGCGACCCGGCAGCGGCGTCCCTCTTAACACTAGAGGGTGATGCTGACTACTGGAGGGACGCATTTGGATGGCTCCGCCAGGACATGGAAGAAGCCCTGGTGTGGGTGTGCCGACGGTGGAGCGGGAGAGGACCCATGAACTCTCGTTAATGAGAGCAGGCGGCGAAGCGCAAGAGGCAGCAGTAGCAGAGCGAGCAGTTATGGAGTACTGTGCCTCCTTACCACCCGTACCACCACCTGTCCAGACCCGGGACACGGGAGTTCAGACCGCACCTCTGGCAACACCACCATCCCGTACCGGCAGCTGCCTCCGGCTGGAGGCAGCGCAGACATCCCCTACTGCACCAAACGTCATCGTCGAGGAGGAGTACGACGAAACAGACTACGAGGAACCGGAGGACGTAGAGAGAGCCTCGGAAGGGAGCACCCCAGAAGCTGCGTGGTGGGCCGCGTGGCAGCGGCAGCAGCAAGGAGCCCCCGCCATAGTGAGCTCAGCGGAGACGAGAGTGAACTCCAAGTCCCAACCGGCAACTCGCCACCCCCACAGTACCAGTCACCCCAGCAGTCTCACAGTCTCACTCCACTTTAAATGAAAGAGACCAGGTGGCTAGACAAAGACACCGAGAGGAGTGGTTCCAGCGAGAACAGGCAACAACACGACTATGGGACGAGGCAAGATCGCAGCCCCCTAGAACTACGCCGCCAAGGAACCATCATCTCCGTGTACCAGGACGAAGGCTGGGGATTTTTACGAGACCCGGACTTTTAGATGATGTCTTTTTCGCCCGACGCGATGTAGAATCCTACCTGCGGCGAGGACACGCGGACAGAGATCTTTACTGAGGTGAGCAGGTCACTTATGAGCGGTACCCCAGCCCATTAGGCTGGTTCGCCTGCACATGCGGGGCGCCATAAGAGCATGGGAGGGAGAGGCGGATGCTGCCCCCAGCACCACAGAGCCTGCCCCCATCATGATGTTACCATCCTTTCGATAGTATTGGTATTGGGCTCCCATCTAGTTTTAAATAAAAGGGGAGTTACCAGTGTGATGTGTGATGCCTGCCCTCTGCCCTCCTGATCTCACTTCAGAGCTGTATGTGATTTAATTGACACATCTGCAGATTCCTCTGTGTTTTCAGCTTCCATCTCACTGGCAGCCATGGTGAAACAATGTTTCAATACAGCAGATCTCAGTAAGCTGCAAAAAATGTTTTTGCAAGAAATCAAATTTAATTTCTCCTGTTCTGTGTCAGTTACTTGTCTCACATTGGTAACTCTCCTTTTATTTAAAACAAGCCCTGGAGGCGGAGTTATTTGCCTGGCAGCATCCGCCCCATAACTTGGAATGGCTCATTTACATAAAGTGATAAAAGATGATTTCTCGGCCACAAGGCATCTGATGTGAGGCATACACATATGATTATTTAGATCAGGGGTCACCAACCACCGGGCCAGGAACCTGCACCGAGATGTTTGAGACCCTGTGCCAATCCGCGGCATCACTGCAGACCAACACTACAAAAGTGAAAGTGTGGTCTGCGTGCAGTGGTTCAGAGCCCGTTTCCCCGCCACTCAGTGACAAGGCTCCCAGCAGATGAGAGAATCAGAGGCGAGCATCTAAGGTTATGTGATGATGTTACATGCTCGCCTTTGATTAGGCTGCTGGCTCACCTGCTGGGAGTCTTGTCAAGGGGATGATGGGGTTATTGGGGGCTGCTGCAAGGGAATGATGAAGTTATTGGGGTCTGATGCAAACGAATGATGGGGTTATTGGGGGCTGCTGCAAGGGGATGATGGGGTTTTTGTGGGCTGCAAGGGGATGATGGAGATATTATGGGATGCAAGGGGATAATGGGGATATTTTGGGCTGCAAGGGTATGGGTTTGGGCTGCAAGGGGATGATGAGAGATACCATATTGTGGGCTGCAAGGGGATGGAAAAATAAGACATCCCCTGAAAATAAGATGGTCAAAGCCCCTCCGCTGTGCAACCCCGCCCTACCGGGCCCTGGGAAAGTGGTCATGCATTGAGCCGGTCCCCGATGCAAAAAAGGTTGGGACCACTTGATTTAGATAGGTCAAATGAAGTGACAGATTCCCTTTAAACATACAGTGGGCAGGAGTTTTCATGAAATCACATCTGCTTTGCTTGGACAGTAAAATACAAAGTTTATTTGGCTCAAAAAAATGCAGCATGAAAAATGAACTATTTATGTGTTTGTTTTCTTTCTACACCTTTCCAAAAACGTGGCAAAATGTACCCTTTTTTAACCAATTTTTCAGATAATTGGTGAAAACAAAGCATCAAAGGTGGATTGTGAGAAACACAGTCTAAGGCTACGTATACACGCAGCATATTTCCCGCTCTTTTTTAGGCCTCGCTTTGGCCTGAAAGCACATCTGTGTTTGTGTTTCCCAGCAAAGTGAATGGACTTTCACTTTTGCCGTTCAGACACTGCGTAATTTAGTGCCCCATCTTTGGGGCCAAAAGCACATGCATTAAAAGAATGAACTTGTTAATTATTTGCACTTAATAGCACGCGCCTCTCTCCATATAAGCGCTGGATGTGTCACCTGACAGCATCAGATGAGTAATTTAAACTGCCTGCCAAAATCGACCGGATTTGGCGGGCAGTTTAAAGGGATCCTGTCACCCCCAAAACACCTCCTAAGCTATTAAAAGCTGTCCCTAGAGCATATTAACACTTACCCTACACTCCTTTTAGCTCCTAAATGCATATAGTCAAACTGAATATAAACGTTTTATAAGTACCTCATTACTGATGATAATGAGTGACTATGGTATTCATAGTCACTCAGCCAGGCTGCCCCTCTTCATCATATCACGCCTGTATAGGCGTGATCTTCATCATAGATTCAAATTCGCCACCTCCCTGCGCGCCTCCCCACTCTCCCATTCCATCCGGGCTTCAGTGTTGGGGCTGTATGACGCGATTCGCGTCATTTCCGGCGCCGGGTGACGTATGTACACCCGCGCCGCTGTTAGAGCTTCAAGCCACGTACTGCGCATGTGCATGCGCAGTGCGGGACTTGAAGCTAACAGCGGCGCGGGTGTAACTACGTCACCCGGCGCCGGAAATGACGCGAATCGCGTCATACAGCCCCAACACTGAAGCCCGGATGGAATGGGAGAGTGGGGAGGCGCGCAGGGAGGCGGCAAATTTGAATCTATGATGAAGATCACGCCTATACAGGCGTGATATGATGAAGAGGGGCAGCCTGGCTGAGTGACTATGAATACCATAGTCACTCATTATCATCAGTAATGAGGTACTTATAAAACGTTTATATTCAGTTTGACTATATGCATTTAGGAGCTAAAAGGAGTGTAGGGTAAGTGTTAATATGCTCTAGGGACAGCTTTTAATAGCTTAGGAGGTGTTTTGGGGGTGACAGGATCCCTTTAAATTGCTCATCTGATGCTGTCAAGTGACACATCAGCTGATCGGCTTGCCGCCTGGCCAGCTGATTAGGTCCTTGCAGCGATCGGACGTGGACGCCTCGCATCCTGGGAGAGTCTGCTGAGAGGTGAGTATTTTCTTTTTTTATTTTTATTACCATTTTTCACTTTTGTTTCACTTTAGCAGTATATGCACATACACTGCTAAAGGAAAGTACATGTGGCGCCCCACTGGTCAGGCGTCACAATTGGGGTACTGCACCCATAAATGAGTGTGTGGTTACCCCTGTCGCAGTGGGAATGCAGGGGTTTGTAGGAGGCTCCCATCCCAGCACTCCCACACACCCACCTAGGATGGGTAAGGACCCATGCCTGGGGGGTGGAGGAAGTTAGGGGAGGAGGGAGGTAGAAAAACAGGGAATTCTAGTTTTGACTCGAGGGAAGAAGAAGTACGGGAGCCCTGAGAGAGAAGGGGACTCTGAGAGAGGGGGCCTGGAGAGAGAGAGACAACGGCAGCCCAGACTGAAGGAGGAGACCCCTCAGATCGAAGCGACCAAACTCCAGGTGGGAACCCTGGTCCATACACCGGAGTGCCGGTTTCAAAGACGCGGCACAGGGAGTTTAGCCCCTGAGTTGTAACACGGTCGTCATGGGTCCGTATACAGTACACCCTGTCAGAAAGGAAACCAGTCACACCAGGATAACCCACCTGGGTCGAGTCCCAGTGCAGGAGAGAGGGAGAGCGGGAAGCGGGATACTCACAAAGCACCTCAACCAGGCCTGGACTAAGTGGGCTGTTCCAGGACAGGCAGCTGCAATGGGACACAGGTATACCACGGGAGCCTCCGAGAGACTCTGCAGCCCACTGTGACTACCCGGCCGGCTACCCTTACCAAACAACTGTTGACTTCTGTGAACTGTACCACCAGCATTGTTCCAGTAAAGTACCCGGGTAGAGTGACTGAGCCTTCCATGTACTTATTTCACCGCTGCACTGCCACTTATCTACCTCCATCATCAGCACTTTCATCACTACAGGTGTTTCCTTGCCCCGGAGGACCAGCTCTACCTGCAGGGAGTGTACCATCTCAGCTGCTGTACATCGATTTCCGGAGGTCTGAAGCGGCCCTTGTGCTCAATCACTAGAATCTGCAGGTGGCGTCACGATAAACTTATAAACTTTTATTCCTATTCCAATTACCCCTTTTTAGTTGGCCACCAGAGACATCCCTACCGCAGCAGAGGGCCCAGATACCCAAGTCACCATACCCTGGGCTAGTCATACACACATGTTACACGGGAACAGGATTATTCCTGCTTCTGTGTGACATCACTTCCTCCTGCGCTTTTGGGGAAAAAAATGCGCCTGTAAAAAAAGTGGAGTGTGAATGCCGTGCTAACGGCGCTAAAAAAACATGGCCGCAAAATGCAGTAAGAAATGCCCGCAGCAAAAAAAACAAAGAAAAAGCGTGGCGTGTGAACGTAGGCTAAAGCCATTTTCCCATGGCGATGATAAACCACAACTCCCCAATTCTATGCAGTAGTACTCCATTGAAGGGGTTTTCCTTCCATTAATTTTAATCAATGGATCTTGGAATAATAATACCTTCCACAATCGGATGTATAATTTTCCTGTGCTGAGAAACAGTTGAAATCAGAAGTTTTTCTCACTATCTGACATGAAATTAGAATAAACCTTTCCCATTTTAGATCAGTTAGGATTATCATAATTATTTATATTTGCCAAATGCCAGAATAATGAGAGAGAATGTTTTAAGAAAATTTTTATTACTTTCTGCAAAATCACAAGTTTATATACACTAATTACTATGCCTTAAACAATTTGCAAATGAAGTCCGTGGAGCCTCGATTAAGAGTCTCAAACACGGGATAGCCAGATATCCCTCCAGGGAAGTACCATCCAGGGGGCACAATGCACTGTGTTTGAGCGCTTTAGCCGTCTGCCCGCAGTGTTTTCCTTGACTGGTCTCCCTGAGATCAGTGAGTACTTTGTGATGTTAAAACAATTTGCGACAGCCCATATGATGTCAACTTTAAAATTAACTTTGTTTGTGGGGAAAACCTTTTTAAATTAAGATTGTATACTAGGAAAATCTCCCAACAAGTGATGGATGTCATGGACTTCTAGGGACCAGTGCACACAAAAAGCCTTGGGGTCAATGATTATCTGTTTAGCTCTGTAGGATCGTATTGGTCAGGCTATTACAGCTGTAATCAATGTCTGAAACCATCCTTAGGGTACCGTTACACGTCGCAACATTGCATGCAATTTCACTGGCAATTTGCTGGTTGCAGTGAAATCATGGACACATTGTTCCATTTGTACACATCAACAAATAGAACAATGTGTCCATGATTTCACTGCAACCAGAAAATGCCAGTGAAATGCAGCAATGTTGCACGTTAGGTATTTCAACACATGCGAACGGCTGACGACCCAGTTCAGCATCGCCGTTACATGTTTACATGCGGCGACACCTCCGGCTTCAGGACAATTCTTTTTGTGTTTTTTCATTGAAGACAAATTTAATGAAGATAATAATACCAAAGAATTTGTGATTGCAATTATTTTCAGGAAGAAACTGAGTATTATCTGACAGAATTGCAGGGGTGTCAACACTTTTGGCGACAACTGAATGTGTTCAATTTCCAGGAGGAAGGGGTTTAATGGTGGCCAAGTCCGCAATGTGCAGTGTAGTGTGTGCATGATCTTACCATGTGATGTTCCCTATCTCTGCACCTTCACACAGGTGTAACAGTGCATCATCTACAAATATGAAATCTATACTGTTATACATATGGAATCTTGGAGACAGAAAGGTGTAATTCCATTTATCACAATGGAAGTACCGCTATATATCATGTAAACCACTTTCTCTGATGAGACTTTATGCATAGGCATGTGTGAGAGTCATGTGTGGTTAGTGGATGAGGGCAGGTATATCTCTCCCAGGTATCTGTCCTATGTGACCTAGTCTGGTCAGTATCACCTGGCTACTGATGAATTAATGAGAGGTGGTGGGCAGAGGTAAAGGCCACTTTACACACACCAACTTATCTGTCCAACTTCTGACCAACTTGCTGGTTGCAGTGAAATCATGGACACATTGTTCCATTGTACACAGTCACAAAATGGAACAATGTGTCCATGATTTCACTGCAACCAGCAAGTTGGTCAGAAGGTGGACAGATAAGTTGGTGTGTGTTAAGTGGCCCTAAAAGGAAGCTAGGAGGTTGGGTGTTGGTCTCAGCCTGGGAACACAGAAAGTCTGTTCTGAATGGAAGCTTTGCTCAGTGTTTGTGGTTTGGCTGGAAGGGGGAAGCCCTCCAGTCTGCAGTTAGGATTTCATCCTGTTTAGTTAGCGCCGGAAAGGCAAGGATTTAATTTGTTGGTGTTTTTTTGTTTGCATTCTGTTTTTGCTTTCACCTAAATAAATCTGACCCAGTGTCAGTTGCGCCCAGATCTCTGCTGTTCGCTTGAGTGGAATGCAGAAACTACGTGCCCTCTCATCCCAGCAAAGGCAATACCCGAGCATGTTATCACACATATTAGGGTGTGTGCCCACATAGTGGTTTAGTGACGTTCAAATCGTCAGTAAACCACTGGAAAATTCAAGGAGCCTAGACTCCTGAGCTCAGAAGTCACCAGCGGTTTTCCAGCGGTTTCTCAGCGGTTTCCCAGCGTTTTTTTCAGTGTGTGCACAACGTTTTACAGTCGGTTTTTCCAGCGGTTTTTCCGGCGGTTTTCTATGGAGGATTTTGTCCATGGAAACGCTCAAAAACCGCTGAGAAGAATTGACATACTGTATGCTGCTAAACCACTGGGAAACCGCCCAACCGCTGGCGGATCCGCTCACATAAACCCACTATGTGTGCACAGCGTTTTCTAAATTACATAGGGTTACTTGTAAGTCCTAAAGCTGCTAAGGATTTACATAAATTTAAATAAAACCTATGCTAAACCGCCGGCGGTTGTCGCTGCTAAACCGACACTAAACCACTATGTGGGCACACACCCTTAAAGTCTCCACAAACCAGTTTGTAACCATGGTGAAATAATTGCAGTTTATCTAGGAGGGTCTTCAGAATTCGGAGCGTATATTGATACTAGACTGTATGGGTATTATTAATTAGACAATGAGATAGCGGCCCTCAGTATCAGGGATAGAGTCTTTGAGCTGGAAGGATATGGTGTTCGTAATAAAAATTCCAACTCCAGCTTTTTTAGAAGGCCCGTTTGAGAAAATTGGTGGGGGAAAGTTTTGGATTGCATTCTGATATTGTCTCTGGCCAGCAGATGGGCCTCTTGGACAAAAATGATGTCACTCCTTGATTTACTGAAATGTCGCCATGCTATAGATCTTTTGGCGGACAAGTTGAGGCCGTTAACATTTATTGAAAATATGGATATATTCATGATACCTGCATAATGGAACAGTAGATGTGAGCTCTGATAAGCATACAATATCGTTATACCAGTATTTAGGGCAGTCAGAAGGCATGAGGGAAGGGAAGGGTAAAGGAGAATAAGACAGAGACAAAGTTTTTCTAACAAACATAAAAAACGGAGTCCCATAAAATCCGGGAAATGAAAATTAAAAAAAAGGAAAAAAGCAAAAAAATGAAGCTAAAAGTAGCTTCATGCCATAGCAAATGAGCGACAAAAACTCACTCCTAGGGTAAACTTCCAAGAGTAAAGATCTAAACCTTGGAAGCAGGTACACCAATCAAACAGGCAGGAAGTTAAGTCAAAACGTCAAAAGAACAAAATAGTGTGGTAGCCAGAAGGATGGAAAAAAAAAAAAAAGTGAACCCATCACAGGAAAATGACCCCCACAGGCTGTGTAATGTTCCCAGACCGTCGTCCACTCGGGATCCACATGACGACTATGAGAGTCAATGTTTGGAGAGCTGGCAGTAGGAGTTTTGGGAGAGCGGAGGCCCCACTGCGATAGGAGCTTGTCAGCATGGGCAGGTATGAGGCATACATATGTAGAGCCATTTCTCCAAATAATGAGCTTGGTTGGAAAGCCCCATCTATATGGGATATCATGATCTCAGAGCACAGCAGTGTATGGCAGGAATTCTCTACGTAGTGCCAAGATGCCCATCCGATAGGTCTGAAAACACTGCCAATGAAGAAATCTTTCTGGTAGGACAGGTTTTCCCCGTAAGCAATACAAAAAATCTTCTTTAAGTTCATAAAAATGAATTCTTGCAATGACATCTCTAGGCAAGCTTTGTTTGATGGCTTGGGAATTCTGTGTATTCTATCTATGATGATGTCTTTCCTGTCCACAGAAGGTAGCACAGCCGTTATAAAGTCTTGCAGAAACGCACGTAAATCCACCTGCTGCACCGATTCATTTATCCCTCTAAGGGCCCTTTCACATCAGCATTTTTTTCAAATCGCGGCAGATGCGGTGAAAAAACCGCATCTGCCGCGATTACCGCATACCGGCTGCACTTGCGGCATGGTTGCGGCGATTGCGGTAAACGCCATACAAGGTATAGGCGGACTTGCGGCAGGTGCGGCAAGTGCGGTTTTGGCACTTGCGGCAGGTGCGGCCGCGAAAAAAAACGCGGCTGACAGCATTTTTTTTGGCAGCCGCACCTGCTGAAACCGCACTTGCCGCACCTGCCGCACCCTTACCGCAAGCCCCATAGACATTGCATGGGGCTTGCCGCAAGTGTGCCGCAAGTGTCGCGGTTATGCGTTAAACGCGGCAGATGCGTTTTTTTTCACCGCATCTGCCGCGAATTTCAAAAACGCTGATGTGAAAGGGCTCTAAGGCGTGTATTGTTGCGTCGGGATCTGTCTTCAAGGTCCAAATGTTTAGTTTGTGTCTTAGCCATATCTAGTTTTAAAGACTCATGGGCATCGATAAGGTCATTATGAGACCTGATAAGCTCCTCCATATTCTTCTCCAGTTTATCAGTGCTGCTGCCGATCTCAGACACTTCTCTTTTAATGTCCACTACTATGTCTTTCATATCCTCCTGCAAAGAGACCCGGAGCGAGGAAAGCAGCTCCTTCATGCTACTATAGGCACTTTCTCTCTGTTGGCACTGGTGGAAGCCGAGGAAGCTACAGATCCCCGCCGCGATGTGTGAGCAGAACGGGGGGACGACGCGTACCATCTTAGCTGCAGCATCGATGGTCCTGCTGCTGGCAAAGAAATCGGTGACCTACTGCAGGGAATTGTGCTTGGCGCTTTTGGCTTTCCCCATGCACTCATCCGGGGCTCCGTGTCCGTAGCGGTCAGGCAGCGTGCAGGATCAGGTCTGTATCTTTGTTTGAGCCGCTATAGAGCCCATGGGATCAGGAGCTCCTGAACTATGCGGCCATCTTCATACCTCGGCAGGCCACGCCCCCCCCCCATAATGTTTTAACATCCATAATATCCAGTGTAATAAAACATCCATATACTTCTTCCTAAGTGGTGTTCCCAGTCACCATACCAAGCATATTCTTATTCTCTTAATGGTATAGAAGGTCCATCCGGATCAAAACCATTGTTCCTTAAATATCCGGGTATTAATATTGCACCTTAGTTTGAGTTCACATGTCCAGTAATTGTCTATTAGAACGGATCAGAAAAATCTGATGGTAAAAACGTTGAGCAAAAACAACCTTTTTGTCCGTTGTTACATTGATATCTGCAAGATCCTTTTTTTGACATTGGAGTCTATGGAGAACAGATGTTAACTGATTGCTATTTAGACACCAGTTTTTCTTTCCTTTCAAATAGAAGATAAATAGCAATCAGTTAATGGATCTGTTCTCCATAGACTCCAATGTTAATATAAAACTGAATCTTGCAGAAATCAATTTAACCACAGACAATAAAGGTGTTTGCACAACATTTTTCGGCAGGATGCATTCTAACGGATGATTATTGGACATGTGAACTCATCCTTATATGCAGTTTGAATAATGCAAGTGATTCTATCTGCTTGGTCACAAAGTCTATGGCAATATTACGATAGAAGACGCTATAGATTGGGTTATATGCTGCTGTTACACTCCAGCATAGTGCACATGAATCTGATTGCAGATACAGCGTTAAGCAAGATGCGAAAAATCCAACTGGTTCTGACTTTTCGCGACTCTAACATAGAGCCATATTTGGCCAGGTGACCTTTATTCAGGCCAAAGTTGCTGTACAAGTCCAGTCTTAAGCAGGTGGACATAGATGACAGATTGAAACATCCAGGGGCGGACCTACCATGGTGCAGCTGGTTCAGCTGCACCAGGGCCCCAACCGGCTAGGGGGCCCCTCAAGCCTGCAGGGGGGCCCCCAGCCGACCCCCATGACCCTGTGTCAGAGGAGAGGGGGTTAACTGAGGGAAGCTTCCTTGCCTCCCTTGGCTGATCCCGCCCCTCCTCTCCTCTGCTGCCTTGGCTCCCAGGACTGCACGGCCAGAACCTATAGCACCCCCACGCTCCTCCCGAACGTCCACTAGCACCCCCTCTCGCCAACATCCGCTAGCACCACTCCCCTGCTCTTTGCCGACAACCGCTAGCACCCACCCCCCATCCAACTCCCTTCCCCCGCTCCTCACCATCAGCTGCTGCACCAGGGCCCTCTTGGCACAAGGTCCGCCACTGGAAACATCTCATAAAGTGTCCACACACCAATAATAAACTTATGGCTGGGGACATCTTCCTATATTCTGACTTCATCAATGCTGTTGTCTTCAGAGTTTTCCTAATAACTATTTCTATCCACAATTTCAGTCTGTTCATGCCATCACACAATGAATGTTTTCCTCCATGCTGCTGTATTATTTGATGGATCGCTCATTACGTGCACATGTAAAATAAACACAGATTGCATATTGTGTTAGCACAGAATGGTGATAATTATGCATGCCCACAGCATGGCACAGCAGATCTGTTACACAACAAGCTTGCTTTGTAGTATGAATGGTGCTTTACATTAGACTATTTGTTAAACCCACATTGAAATACGGTATACAGAAGTTTACCCCAACAATGGCTTTGCATATGTGGGCTACATGCAGATATAGATAAATGATGTCGTGACTAAGTAGACTGTGAGCAATAATGATCTGCAATTGAGATAGAAAACACTGAATTATTGCCATCCTTGCCTTAAAGAAGAGTCGTTCTGCTGAAGGGCCCAAGGTTTGCTCACCATAATCCCTGTTACCATGGCTATGGTGAATGTAATACTTTATCTTCTATTGTAAGTCTTGGCTGTTCGATAACGTTTACTTGGAATTGAGTAACATTACATGAATCCTACAGGTCAGGGTAATGATGAAGAAGCTTCAATACAGAAGCAAAGAGCTCAGTAATTAAACACATTACGAAAGCAAATATTGTCCCTGGATGATGTATTGCATTCTCTACCCACAATAAATACAAACCCAATAAAGATCAATGACCTGTACTGTTGTTTTAGTCTTCCTACGCTTTCTACCTTTTCCTACTTTTCATCTTTGTGTCACCATCTATTGATATTGGACAATTTCAAAGCATATCTAACAGAAGGTAACTGCATTAGAGACCTTTACAATGTAAAGAGGCCATTTACTCTTATTTTACTTCATGGTCAGTCTTATGACCACATCTCCAGTTCAACCATAGGTCTCTTGCCCTGAACTAAAGGCTTTATATATGTCTGAGGTCATTAGTTTACGTCAGTTAGGTGCAGTCGGTCTTGGGGTATATGTGGTTGTACCACGGAATATAAAATATAGCCACTATATTTAGTGTGAATGCACTCCTAATGTGCTTAGACACAGGGCCGGCCTCAGGCTACATTGCGCCCTGTGCAAAATTTCCCTTTGGCGCCCCCAGACCACGTGACATGAGACATGCAGCCAATCAGTGGCACCTTCACTCTTTCCTCATATAAAACTGACATCCCGAGGAAATCAGGGAACAGCAGCAGCTCTCATTTATTCTGGATCACAGTTTTGAAGGAAGGGATAATGAAACAGCTACTGATTGGCTGCAGGTCTCATGTGAAATAACGTCATGTGAAACCATGGAGACCTGGGGCACACATTGCTAGGATGATGCTTGGCTTTATCACTTGTCTAGTGTGGGTTTTTTTATCCATATAATGTAAAACGCCTAAAAATGCCTCACACAAAGCATGCTGCAATATAAGTATTTATAAAAAGAAAATCACCTGCAAAAAAGATCCTGAAACGCTATCTACATGAGGCGTCTTTACTTTTACTTTACTGATAGGTTGTTTACATTGTGAGCCCCAATGGGGACAGTGTTCATGATGTATGTAAAGTGCTGTGGAGTTCATAGTGTAATATAAATGCAAAAAGTATTATTCTTAATATTATGTCACAATACCAGGATCTGAGGATCTTCTATTTCGAGGTCAGGGACTCTCTGACGCCGTGTCGCTGCCTGTCTCGCTGTCTTCCTCTTTTGAAACTGCAGTGCGGTGGACAAGAGGGCATTAACTGGTTAATAACAAGAAGTATGGAGTGTGTACTGAGCCATAAACCCTCCCCATACCATGAAGTATGGAGTGTGTACTAACTGAGCCATAAACCCTCCCCGTACCATGTCCAGCAGACATTGTAGGATTACTACCCGTATATACTCGTGTATAAGCCGACCTGTGTATAAGCCGACCCCCCTACTTTTGCCCCCAAAACCTGGGAAAACCTATTGACTCGTGTATAAGCCGAGGGTGGACCCCAGCACAGGTATACAGCCCCCAGCAATGTGGTATACAGCAGCCTCCCCAGTGGTATATACAGACCCCAGGGGTAATACAGCAGCCCCAGGGGTAATACAGCAGCCCCAGGGGTTATACAGCAGCCCCAGGGGTTATACAGCAGCCCCAGGGGTTATTCAGCAGCTCCAGGGGTAATACAGCAGCCCCAGGGGTTATTCAGCAGCCCCAGGGGTAATACAGCAGCCCCTGGGGTAATACAGCAGCCCCAGGGGTAATACAGCAGCCCCTGGGGTAATACAGCAGCCCCAGGGGTAATACAGCAGCCCCAGGGGTAATACAGCAGCCCCAGGGGTTATACAGCAGCCCCAGGGGTAATACAGCAGCCTCAGTGGTATATACAGGCCCCAGCACTATATACAGCAGCCCCAGTCGTATATACAGGCCCCAGCAATATATACAGCAGCCCCAGTGGTATATACAGGCCCCAGCAATATATACAGCAGCCCCAGTGGTATATACAGGCCCCAGCAATATATACAGCAGCCTTAGTGGTATATACAGGCCCCAGCACTATATACAGCAGCCCCAGTGGAATATACAGGCCCCAGCAGTATATACAGCAGCCCCAGTGGTATATACAGGCCCCAGCAATATATACAGCAGCCTCAGTGGTATATACAGGCCCCAGCACTATATACAGCAGCCCCAGTGGTATATATAGGCCCCAGCAGTATATACAGCAGCCCCAGTGGTATATACAGGCCCCAGTGGTGGTGTATACAGGCCCCAGTGGTAGTGTGTGTATACAGGGCCCACTGCTAGTGTATACAGGGCCCAGTGCTAGTGTATACAGGGCCCAGTGGTGGAGGTGGTGTATACAGCAGGGCCCAGTGGTGGTGAATACAGGGCCTAGTATGCGGACTGGGGGGGAGGGGCGCGCCTTTACACACTCACCGGTCACCGCGCCACCGCCGTCACCGTGCCCGTGCGTCTGCTGGGCGCTGGCTGTACGGAGGAGGAGAGGAGGGGCGGGCAGAGCCGCGGGACAGGAAGTCGGACTCCCGCCCTCCTCCCTCTCTGGCTGACGCGCCGCGGCCGCCGGCGGCCAGCACGGGGCCTCCCAGGGGGCGGGCAAAAATGCGCCCTGCACTAGATGGCGCGCCTAGTTGTCGTCCCGGTCCTGCCTGCGGGTAAACCCGAGTGTGACTCGGGGTTACCGCTTCTGTCAGCTAAAGTTAACCCCGAGTCACACTCGGGAATACCGGTAGGGAGGGAGCCGCAGAGAGACCATAAATATCCGTCTCTCTGGCGCCCCCTTTGATGCATGGCAGGCGGCGCCCTGTGCGACCGCACAACTCGCACAGCGGTAGGGCCGGCCCTGCTTAGACACCTCTAATTTTTTGCAATAAATGCCACTGCGATATATTTTTCTTTTGAGCCAAAGGCATACACAGATTAGGTAGAAATGAAAAATATAGGTCCTTAATATTTCCCATCTAATGAACCATTGGCTGAATTCTGCTAAAAAATACTAGTAATGAAAGTGGCCTGAAATACTGCAGCATTTTTCCATACAGTGTTGCGTGAAGCCACCCCAAACAAAATGTTTTTTTTATCAAAGCTCATATCAAAAATCTAAGTAAGAATATTGTAGATGCCTGCTTTATTTATTTCTATGGGAGCTCTGAATATTTATGACCATGCACAATCATCAATATTTCGTAAAAATAAAGATGTGTGGCCACTTTTCCATTACTGACAGCTTGCAGACAGGGTCTCTTTTTCAAGATGGTGTGAGACCCACCTCTATAAAACATTTGATATATCTCTTATCCATTAAATGTTCCAGATGGGAAAAAAAATTCACACTACTCTGGCCCAGAGTCTTCTACTTTCTTGGCCGACAACAGCCACTCAAGCTCTGGAATCCTGGGCTTCATATCCAGTGGCGTAGCGTGGTGGGGGCGGGGGGGTGGTCCGCCCCAGGCGGCACCTGTGTGGGGTCGGCAGCAGGACTGTATTTACATGGCAGGGGAGCTTGAGCGGGTTTTTGTTTTTTTTCTTTACCTCCCTCCCCCAGACTCCATATGAAAACTGGAGTCTTTGTGGGGGAGGGAAGGTGTCGTCGCTGGCAGTGCATTGCCGCCCAGCCGCGACGCCCGCATGTACTGTGCCCCGCTCCCGGCCCCCCAGCGCTGAGAGCGATCACGCTGACAGGAAGCCGCTGGGAGCTCTGCTGCTTCCTGTCCTGTAATGGCTCCAAGTGCTGGTGCGGTGGAGGCGGCTGCGGTGCTGGCGGCTCCTCCACCTAGCCGGCCCCCCATGGACCCGGAGAGGTGAGGGAACTGTGCAGGGTTAGGACAGGGGGCAGAGGAGAAGAGGAACAGGGGCAGCAGAGACACATGGCAGAAGGACAGGAACAGGGAGACAGAGGAGAAGAGGACAGGGGGCAGAAGGACAGGAACAGGGGGACAGAGGAGAAGAGGACAGGGGGCAGAAGGACAGGAACAGGGTGACTTGATGAGGACAGGGCAGAAGGACAGGAACAGGGGGACAGAGAAGAGAGAGCAGGCTGGCAGGGACAGAGGAGAGGAGGACAGGGGTGCAGGAGGACAGAGGAGCAGCAGGAGGGACAGGGGAGAGGAGGACAGGGGTGCAGGAGGACAGAGGAGAGGAGGACAGGGGTGCAGGAGGACAGAGGAGAGGAGGACGGGGGTGCAGGGGAGGGAGGAGAGGAGGACGGGGGTGCAGGAGGACAGAGGAGAGGGGAGGGGGTGCAGGAGGACAGAGGAGCAGCAGGAGGGACAGAGCAGAGGAGAACAGGGGTGTAGGAGGACAGAGGAGAGGAGGACGGGGGTGCAGGAGGGACAGAGGAGAGGAGGACGGGTGCGCAGGAGGAGTGGGGCTGTGTGTGGTGATAATGGCAGCTGTACCAGGTGTCTCTGCCTCCATGTGGCAGCCTCCGCCTTCCTGTGTTGGCAGGGTGTGGCATGCTGGGAAAAAATAGTTCTCCTGCCTGTTCTGGCATTACTGTATGGTTTCTGGGCAGTGTGTTGGGTGCTGGCAGTTATAGTTCTCCTGTGCGGGCTCAATGTTCTCCCGCCTCCTGTCTGTGGTTATTGTGCCTCTTCTGGGATATCCTCAGCTTCGTGCTGTGCACAGACAGTGTACCACCATGTCCCCAGCTCCGTGCTGTGCACAGCGTACCACCATGTCCCCAACTCCGTGCTGTGCACAGCGTACCACTATGTCCCCAACTCCGTGCTGTGCACAGTGTACCACCATGTCTTCACCTTCGTGCTGTGCACAGACAGTGTACCGTATATTGTCTGTGCACAGCACGGAGCTGGGGACTTGGTGGTACACTGTCTCCCGTCGCCTTAAAATCGGTCCGTTTCTCATCCAGGAGAGTCGGACGAGTTACGTCCGTTTTTTGGTCCGTTTGGTAACTGCTGTGCGAGTCTCCGACATTTTTCTCAGATCACATCCGTGTGCAATTCGTGTTTTTTCTCAGCAGCTATTACTGTATAATCATTTACAGGAACATTTTACAGTTGTCTCAGCTACAGAATGAGAATGTATCAGTGAAAAAACACATGACTCTCAGATGGTCCGTGTGCTGTTCGTGATTTTGTCGGACCCGTAGACTTGCATTGGTGAGTCTCACGCGGGAATCGCAGACTGTCGCAGCATGTTGCAACTTTTTTCTCATCCTGAATCTGGATGAGAAAAAAGCGTCCAACACTCGCCAATCTGCTCTCAGAGATTGATTGCAATGCGAGAAAATCACACATTGCACTCATCAGAGCTTCACACCAGTGTGTTCGTACCCTAATACTCAAATCCATATAGTAATCCTACTGGTATGGGGAGGATTTATGGCTCAGTTAGCACACACTCCATACTTCTCGTTATTAACCAGTTAATGCTCTCTTGTCCACCGCACTGCAGTGTCAAAAGAGGACGACAGCGAGGCAGACAGCAACATGGCATCAGAGAGCCCCTGACCTCCAAATAGAAGATCCTCAGATCCCGGTATTGTGACATCATATTAAGAATAAAGTTTTTTGTATTTATATTACACTATGAACTCCACAGTACAGCGGCGAAAATTGCTCCGGGCCCTCCTTTGGTCCTGCTTGTTGCCATATACTGGGGTTGTGCAGAGGTGGAGGTGCAAAGTGACAACCCCAATAGGTGAGTGGCCATTTGGCCCAATACTTACCCCCCAATTGCACCCCTTCTCTTTGTGTTTTAGTATAGTAGTTATATTCTTTTATATAGGGGCAGACAGTGTATACTATGCAGGCCCAGCATCAGCACCCGGCGCACCCGGGCAAGTGCCGGGGCCCGACTGCTTGGATGGGGCCCACCGGGCCCCTGAGGGCTAGGGTCACACTTGCCCTGTGACCCTAGGCTGACGCAAGTATTGTCTGCTGCAGCGCAGAGCGTTTAATGCTATGCGCTGCCAGCAACGGAGCCCATAGAAACCTGATGTTTACCTTGACAACCAGTGGTTGTCAAGGTAAACATCGGGTTTCTATGGGCTCCAGCGCATATCATTAAACGCTATACTCTGCAGCCGAAAATACTTGCCTCAGGCTAGGGTCACAGGGCAAGTGTGACCCTAGCCTCAGGGGCCCCTGAGCACACTGCCCCCACAGCCAGGGCCATATCCAGGGGGCAGCTGGGGGGTCATTTTCAGCCTCCTGCAGCACCGGAGGTCTCCCTCCTCCCCCCTCCATGGGAGCCGACAGAGCTGCACACTCTGGGTTGAGAGGACCTGTGACGATGTCACATGGAGGGGAGGATGAATATAGAAGAAACAGACGTGGCATAAAAACGGGAGCACACCGGTATATAGTAAAGAATATATGTATATGATTTTATTCACACTTATACAGACAAATATATTAAAACCAAATTAAAACCACAAACCAGGGTTCCCATACTATATAAATCAAGCCAAATGTGCTCAAATATCAAATCCAAGGCATACAAAAATTGCGAGATGTCACAGTACTATATGGTAGACAATGAAGTGCAATTATCAAGGAAGTATACATACAGTAAGTCAATTACAGCTGACACAGTTCTATGTCAGTAAGTCTATACATATAATATACATACATATATTCTTTACTATATACCGGTGTGCTCCCGTTTTTATGCCACGTCTGTTTCTTCTATATTCATACTACTAGTACCGTGGCATGGTGAGCACTTGGATTTGATTTATCATTGCATTGTGGTGCTCCTCTTTGTCGTTTGTAACATGGAGGGGAGGAGTCAGGGATCACATGATCAGCATCTCCTAGTATGCAGGACTCTGCTGTGCTGCCCATCATGATGCTCAATTAGGTGAAGTTTGTGTGGGGTCAGGAGGGATTTGCATGTGTGAATGTAGCAGAGAGGCGAGTGTGTACTAGGTGTATGGCAATTAGGTGAAGTTTGTGTGGGGTCAGGAGGGGTTTACAGTGTGAATGTAGCAGAGGCGAGTGTGTACTAGGTGTATGGCAATTAGGTGAAGTTTATGTGTGGGGTCAGGAAGGATTTACAGTGTGAATGTAGCAGGGGCGAGTGTGTACTAGGTGTATGGCAATTAGGTGAAGTTTGTGTGGGGTCAGGAGGGGTTTACAGTGTGAATGTAGCAGAGGCGAGTGTGTACTAGGTGTATGGCAATTAGGTGAAGTTTGTGTGAGGTCAGGAGGGATTTACAGTGTGAATGTAGCAGAGGCGAGTGTGTACTAGGTGTATGGAACGGAGCCGAGTGGGTATGAGGTGTATGGAGCAGAGCCGCATGCGTACGAGGTGTATGGAACAGAGCTGAGTGTGTACGAGGTGTATGGAGCAGAGCCGCGTGCGTACGAGGTGTATGGAGCAGAGCCGCATGTGTATGAGGTGTACGTTGCAGAGCTGCGTGTGTACGAGGTATGTGTACCAGTGGTAGCCCCCCTCGGATTCCGCTCCTATAGTCCCATCCACCTTTGCCAGCAGCATTCTTCTCCAGAGTCTCTTCTGCCGCTGTCTGCATTTGCAGCTCAGCATGGAGGGGCACCATGTTGTCATCACTGTACTGATATGTGCAGAGCGACCGGAGGAGACCGAAGCGGCAAGAAGAAAGGTGAGGAGAAAGAGAGATCCAGACGGCCAGACACTCCGCTTGGCTGCGGTGCCACCCATAATGCAGTGCGGCTCCATTGAGCTGTTTGCATTATTTGTGCTCTTCAGGATGCTTGTGTATATACCAAGCATCCTCAGACGCACAAAAATGCAACATTTTGCATTTGAAGGGTATTTTTAAAAAGCGCAAGAGATGCAAACGCATTTTAGCCCGCTCCTAACAATGTGTAATATACTCACTGTCAGAAACAGCTCTTGCTGGATTCGGCAGTCACTGTTCCTGTAAGGCTGCCTTCCCATAGGAGTTTTTTTAAAAATGTGGCAGTTGCGGTTAAAAAAAACCCAGCATCTGCCGCATTTTCTGTCTAGCGGCTGCACTTGCTTCACATTTGCGGCAAGCCCCATGCATTGTCTATGGGGCTTGCGGTAAGTGTGCGGCTATAGATATATATATATAATTATAGTCCGCGATATGTACTGAAGGAGGCCCACTGAGACTTTTTCGCCCGGGGCCCACAGAAACCTGGAGCCGCCCTGATAATATGTATACTTCCGGATTATCAACAACCAAAGGGGCGGCAAATTTTTCGACCGCCCCGGTGCCACAAACAGTTGCTACGCCACTGTTCATATCAATTACTAAGCCAGTGCAACGTTATGACCTTGTCTCAAGCCAAGTCACAAGACATTCGAATCCCAGCTGAGGAAGTTAGAACTGCCCTTTGTGGCTGCCATGAAGTATTCCACCAGAGTAGTCCAAATATTTTGGAAAACTCCTTTAAATGGGGTCAAAGTTCAGTTAATAAGGTTTGATTGAGTCGATAAAATGTATTGATCAATGAAAGACCAAAAGGTACTAAGCGGCAGAAAATTACTCTTTTGCAAATGTAATAACTGAAAATTGTAGTTTAAAGCGTTATTAAAGGAAGGGATTACATAATGTTCGGTATCAAAGAATGCTTTTTAGCAAGACACATTTCCAGCAAATAAAGTATTTTACAATTTATTTCAGGTAATTGAAAATGTCATTTACCATATTCCATTCCACCTACAATGTAGTTCTCTGATGAGTCATCATTATCACTTTAACATTTCTAGTCTTGATGTATTTGCCTAGAATAGATATCACAGCCTTGATCATTTTATAATTGGAACACCGTTCTCAATTTGATAGATCGACTTAATTTAGACAATTTGGGCCCGATTCATCATTGTATTTGTACCTTTTTGGTCTATTTTCTGGTGCTTTTTGCATGTGTATGGTTTTTTTTTACTTTTTTTTAGTTTTCACCTTCTAAGGCTATGTGCGCACTGGGCGGGTTTTCGGCGGTTTACCTGTGTAAACCGCCGTTTTGTTTACATTAGTTTTATTTAAATTTATGTTAATCCAAACCGGCGTTTGGATTAACATTAAAACTAATGTACACCGCCCAAGGCTGTGCACACACCGGCGGTTACACGGCGTCATCCGTTGCTAACCCGCAGGTTTCCCAGCAGGTTAGCAAAGAATGAGCTTGTTCTAAAAAACGGCGGTTCTGCAGCGGCTGCAAGCAGAATCATGTGCTGCTTCCAGCCGCTGCAGATTCGCCGCCGAGAACACGCTGTGCATCCGCCGACTCCCGCCCGTCACCCGCCCGGCTCCCGCCGCACATACCCGCCAGGAAGCCGGTGGACGGCACCGGAGCTTCCTGGCGGGTTCCGCCAGCTGCCGCCGAGCAAACCGCCGGGTAAGTGTGCACTTACCCTTAAAGTGGTTGTCCACCACTAGGACAAGCTCCTTCTGATTCCACATGTTTTCCCCAGGTAAAATAAAATCCTATACTCACCTCCTGTTCTGGCACCTAATCATGGTTTCGGGACTCACATGACATTGTGAAGTTACGCAAGCCCCGCGTCCAATCACCGCCAGCTTCTGTCTCTTTGCCTTCAGACAAAAAGAGCAATCAACATGACGTGAGAGGCAGCCGCAGTGTTATTCTCTGTTGATTGACTCATTGAACCGAAGGCGGGGAGAGAGAAGCCAGTGATAATTTAATGTGGGGCTCATGCAACGTCACAATGTCACATGAGTCCCTGAACCGCAATTATCAGCACAGCTGGAACAGCGCCAGCCGTGAGGTGAGTACAGACTATATTTTACCAGTAGGGAGACATGTGGAATCAGAAGGAGTTGTCCTACTAGTGAAAAACCCCTGTAATGCTTATTTTGTGGCTTGTTTTTGTTATTAATCTTCATCACTGTGGGCAAATATTTCCAAATTATTTTTCTTATTCACGAGCTGCAACTTCTTAAAATTTATTCCGGCCCTCCCACTCCAAAGAGTAATTTTATGCAAGTCTAAAATTTTTGTGCAACTCTTGCGCTATACTAGTTGGTTGTGTGACCTCATGCACAAAAACAGCGGTGTGGTTTTTGTTATTGTTTTTTTGTGCAATATGTAAAGAAAAAAGAAATTCATTACTTTGGAGTTACCCGTATATACTCGTGTATAAGCCGACCCGTGTATAAGCCGACCCCCCTACTTTTGCCCCAAAAATCTGGGAAAACCTATTGACTCGTGTATAAGCCGAGGGTGGACCCCAGCACAGGTATACAGCCCCCAGCAGTGTGGTATACAGGCCCCCCCAGTGGTATACAGGCCTCCCCAGTGGTAGTATACAGCAGCCCCAGTGGTAGTATACAGCAGCCCCAGTGGTAGTATATAGCATCCCCAGCAGCCCCAGTGGTACTATATAGCATCCCCAGTGGTAGTATATAGCATCCCCAGCAGCCCCAGTGGTAGTATATAGCATCCCCAGCAGCCCCAGTGGTAGTATATAGCAGTCCCAGCAGCCCCAGTGGTAGTATACAGCAGCCCCAGTGGTAGTATATAGCATCCCCAGCAGCCCCAGTGGTAGTATACAGCAGCCCCAGTGGTAGTATATAGCATCCCAGCAGCACCCCAGTGGTAGTATATAGCATCCCCAGCAGCCCCAGTGGTAGTATATAGCATCCCCAGCAGCCCCAGTGGTAGTATACAGCAGCCCCAGTGGTAGTATATAGCATCCCCAGCAGCCCCAGTGGTAGTATATAGCATCCCCAGCAGCCCCAGTGGTAGTATATAGCAGCCCCAGTGGTAGTATACAGCAGCCCCAGTGGTAGTATATAGCATCCCCAGCAGCCCCAGTGGTAGTATACAGCAGCCCCAGTGGTAGTATATAGCATCCCCAGCAGCCCCAGTGGTAGTATATAGCATCCCCAGCAGCCCCAGTGGTAGTATATAGCAGCCCCAGTGGTAGTATACAGCAGCCCCAGTGGTAGTATATAGCATCCCCAGCAGCCCCAGTGGTAGTATACAGCAGCCCCAGTGGTAGTATATAGCATCCCCAGCAGCCCCAGTGGTAGTATATAGCAGCCCCAGTGGTAGTATACAGCAGCCCCAGTGGTAGTATATAGCATCCCCAGCAGCCCCAGTGGTAGTATACAGCAGCCCCAGTAGTAGTATATAGGAGCCCCAGCAGCCCCAGTGGTAGTATACAGCAGGCCCAGTGGTAGTATATAGCAGCCCCAGTGGTAGTATATAGGAGCCCCAGCAGCCCCAGTGGTAGTATACAGGAGCCCAAGCAGCCCCAGTGGTAGTATACATCAGCCCCAGAGGTATATACAGCCCCAGTGGTAGTATACAGGCCTCCCCAGTGGTAGTATACAGCAGCCCCAGTGGTAGTATACAGCAGCCCCAGTGGTAGTATATAGCATCCCCAGCAGCCCCAGTGGTACTATATAGCATCCCCAGTGGTAGTATATAGCATCCCCAGCAGCCCCAGTGGTAGTATATAGCATCCCCAGCAGCCCCAGTGGTAGTATATAGCAGCCCCAGTGGTAGTATACAGCAGCCCCAGTGGTAGTATATAGCATCCCCAGCAGCCCCAGTGGTAGTATATAGCAGCCCCAGTGGTAGTATACAGCAGCCCCAGTGGTAGTATATAGCATCCCCAGCAGCCCCAGTGGTAGTATACAGCAGCCCCAGTAGTAGTATATAGGAGCCCCAGTGGTAGTATACAGCAGGCCCAGTGGTAGTATATAGCAGCCCCAGTGGTAGTATATAGGAGCCCCAGCAGCCCCAGTGGTAGTATACAGGAGCCCAAGCAGCCCCAGTGGTAGTATACATCAGCCCCAGAGGTATATACAGCCCCAGTGGTAGTATACAGCCCCAGTGGTAGTATACATCAGCCCCAGAGGTATATGCAGCCCCAGTGGTGGTATACAGCCCCAGTTGTAGTATCCAGCAGCCCCAGAGGTATGTACAGCCCCAGTGGTAGTATACAGCCCCAGTGGTAGTATACATCAGCCCCAGAGGTATATGCAGCCCCAGTGGTAGTATACAGCCCCAGTGGTAGTATACAGGCCCCCCAGAGGTATATACAGCCCCAGTGGTAGTATACAGCCCCAGTGGTAGTATACAGCCCCAGTGGTAGTATACAGGCCCCCCAGAGGTATATACAGCCCCAGTGGTAGTATACATCAGCCCCAGAGGTATATGCAGCCCCAGTGGTAGTATACAGCCCCAGTGGTAGTATCCAGCAGCCCCAGAGGTATATACAGCCCCAGTGGTAGTATACAGCCCCAGTGGTAGTATACATCAGCCCCAGAGGTATATGCAGCCCCAGTGGTAGTATACAGCCCCAGTGGTAGTATACAGGCCCCCCAGAGGTATATACAGCCCCAGTGGTAGTATACAGCCCCAGTGGTAGTATACAGGCCCCCCAGAGGTATATACAGCCCCAGTGGTAGTATACAGCCCCAGTGGTAGTATACAGCCCCAGTGGTAGTAAACAGCCCCCACCCCTCCTTAATATGGGTCCCCCAGTATTAATAAACAGCCCCCCCCCTCCTTATCATGTCCCCCCAGGCTGCGGCAGCTGTCAAAATAACAAACAGTTTATACATCACCTTCCGGCGCAGCTCTCCGCTCCTCCCGTCCTCCGCTCCTCCGCTCGCCGGCTTCTTCTTCTTGTGCCGACTTCTGTGACCGCGCGCAGGAAATGACGTCGTCTCCTGCGCCCGGTCACATGACACCGGCACAAGAAGAAAGAAGAAGCCGGCGAGCGGAGGACGGGAGGAGACGACGTCATTTCCTGCGCGCGGTCACAGAAGTCGGCACAAGAAGAAGAAGCCGGCGAGCGGAGGAGCGGAGGACGGGAGGAGCGGAGAGCTGCGCCGGAAGGTGATGTATAAACTGTTTGTTATTTTGACAGCTGCCGCAGCCTGGGGGGACATGATAAGGAGGGGGGGGCTGTTTATTAATATTGGGGGACCCATATTAAGGAGGGGGGCTGTGTATTGTAATATGCACGGCACCCCCCCGCCGTTGATGGACGGGGGGATGCCGTGCATATTCATTGCACTAATGAGGCGGCCCCACGTGACCGCCTGCGGTCACCGCGGCCCCCTCCTGCTTCCTCCAGCTCCCGGTCACAGCCCCCCCCCACAGTATACCGTATGACCCGTGTATAAGCCGAGGGGGGGACTTTTCAGCCCAATTTTTGGGCTGAAAAACTCGGCTTATACACGAGTATATACGGTACTCATAAAAAATAAATGCAAATAATGGGGAATCAGGCCCTTCATTTGTAATGTAAAATTTCTGAAAATTAGCCAAAGTATGAATTTGGCCTCACGTTAGTTGTTCTCTTATGTATTGGCCATTGAATGAGGTTTCGTGAGATTAAGAAATCAGATTGTAAAGGGACAGGGAAAATGAGTCTTGGAACAGAGCGGTGAGTGTTTGACCCATCTCAATCAAGTTCCTCCTATCTGCCAAAAGAAAATATTGTACCTATATATACTTGATCCTAATGCAGCAAGCACAGAAATGTAATAAGGCATCCATAGAACCATATTGAGCTATTATGCTTATGACTTTATATTGTTTTGTTTTTTGTCTTCTATAGAAATTTAATTGAAGTAAATCCTATTTTAAATATGCTATCATATTACAAAGATTTGAAGCATTATTACTAGGTAAAGAAACTTCCACACTGTTGAGTCACCATAATCCTACAGATCCAAGTCCTGTAGTGAATACACAGTATTTTCTCTACCACTATAAGACAGTATCTAGATTTCAGTAAAGTCACTTGTAATGCCAGTACTGGTCCCAGTGCGATCAGAGAATTATGTAACTATGAGAAGGGGGAATGACTGTAACCATATACAGATATAAGTTATCAAACTACATGAGCCCAGAGTATCCCAAAAGATTTCTGCGCATTACAAGCCATCTTCATTTAATTCACACTTAGAATATAGCTTAGCAACTGGAACCTGAGATAATTCTCCTGGGCACAGAGGGATTTGGAATCTGCACAAATCTATTTTTGAAGTTTTTATTCAGGTGAGATAAATTAAAACTGCATGGCTACAAGGCTTGCTTAGGCCCCGACCACACCACAATAATACTTGGCATCCAAAGTTATAGCTGTTTTATGGTATGAAGTATTAACCGGAAGACACAATGTCATTGTGCCATAGGCCCATGCCGAGAGACCTCTACATATTCACTGTGGACGTGATCGTATATTGGTCCCCAGTGCAGTCATTAAAGGGAACTTGCCCCATCCAGAAACACCATCTACCTAAAATTTACCATAGTTAACATCATGTCAGTCTGTGTTACTTGACTACAGGGAGAAAATAGGGTTATATTGTGACCTACAGTCATCAGGTAATGCAGGGGCTGTAATATGCACCGCTGACAACATAGTCAGCGCAGCGGTAATTGCTCCTTAAGCACTTTGACAGACTTCTCTGCAGTGTATGTGTGCAGGGTAACCACAAAAAGACGATTCAAACCAAGTACGAATGCTCTCTACATCATGCAGTGGCACAAACATTTAAGCGCACCTTCCCACCGGCTTGTTTTAGTGGAGATAGAGGGACAACAAGCAGGTGAGAAAGTGATGAACCGAGCGCCAATACTTAGTTCGAACAGTCATTTTGTGCTGACCGAGTCCTTTAAAAGGTGCTTAGTGCCTCATGATAGGACTAAACATCTAAGTGCACCTTCCCACCTACTTGTTCACCCTTTATCTCCACCCATTTCTGGATCTATAAAGTCATAAAGTCAGGTCCTTCAATCACAGAAGAATAGAAGTGGGGGAGGGGTTGGAGATGTATGGAAGACAAGCTGGTGGGTAGGTGATGTGAACTTCAATGTTTGGTCCGCCATGATGCACCAAGCCCTTGTGCTTGGTGTTAACAGTCATTTTGTGCTAAAGTCTCTTATAATTTGTATATAAGACTGTAGGTTACATCTATGACATTATCTGTACTCAGACTTATTACTATTTGTTATCTGTGGTGTTACATAAGACGGCAGGTAACATCTGCCATATTATCTGTCCTCAGGTATCTACCACTTTATTATTTGTGGTATCACATAGAATGCAAATAACATTTACAAGTATTTATCTTTTCTGACTCTAGCAACGTCTCTGTGTAATACCCAGTTGTTAATTTATCCACACATTTCTAATAGTAAAATAGTAAAAGAGGAATGGCACAATCCAAATTTATAATTAAAAATGCTTCAGAATCATTTTTTCATGGAAATTCAAGATTATACTAAAATGGACATATCTGGAGCGGTAACAGATCCTCTTTAAAGGGGGTTGTCGAACTTCCGGTTCCATCATCGGCGTGGCTACAATGGAGTGAGGGAGCTCCGTGCTCCAGCCCAGCCCTAGACCACCATTACAGACCCCAGAACACCCGCTGACACCCATAATAGAATCCTCGGTATTCCTGACTACCACTGCACTGTGGAGCGCTGGCTTAGGAGCGCAGGAGGTGGACAGCAGGCGTACGCCAGATCGCACAGCCAGGCTGAGGGAAGACCCAAGATGGGGGCAGCGTCGCAGGCAGCAGCAACGAGGAGGAAGGACCGTGACACTCAAGAGGCCCCGCAACCTCAAAGGTCAGCCCGGAGGGAGCAGGGGGGAGCCCACAGGAGCCAAGGAGGAACGCGCCACAATGGTGGTGGAGTGGGGGGAGGAGAAGCCGCAGAGGCCACAACGCTGAACGACCATAGACTGCTGACAAAAGAGGTGGCAGAATATTTAAAAGCAGACATTACCTCCGCGGTGAAAGAGGCTGTGAGAGGAGCGCTGGAGGGAGTCCAGGAAATCACAGCAAGCCATGCTAACAGACTGGACCACTTAGAGCAGAGGGTCTCTGACCTGGAGGATAGGCTGATAACAACAGAGCAGGAGCTGGAGGAGTCTCATCAGCACAACGCCTGGATGGCAGACAAGTTAGAGGACCTTGAGAATAGGTCCAGGAGGAATAACCTTCATATTGTGGGGCTGCCTGAGTCCATGAACTACCAGCAGCTGAATGACATATTTGAGAGGGATCTACCTGAGGCACTGGGCATACATGACACCTGCAAGGCGGAGAGGGCACATAGACTGGGACCCCTAGGCGGAGGAAGTACGAGGAGCCAAGCCTCTGATAGTTATAACCGCAGGGATCAATCTGCTCAAAAACCCAGACAGGCGATAGCAAAGTACTTAGACTTTAAGGACAAAGACAAAATATTGCGCTTGTTCAGGGCCAGGAGATGACTCCTTGAACTACAAGGACAGAAGGTTGTACTCTTTGAGGATTTCTCAGCAAGGGTGGCAAGGAGAAGACGTGCCTTTAGCGAGGTCTGTGGAGTGCTGTATCGGAATCGGATCCAGTTTCAGCTTTTATATCCTGCTATTCTCAAGACGTGGAATGAAGACAGTTCATTCAGGATATGGCGGGATTCTGAGGAGTCATTGAAATCATTCACTTCCCCATCATATAGATCGCCTACCAGACGGAAGGATGCATAGACGCGTCGGGATCCAACTCACCAAGGGCCAGCCAAAGGTCAGATTGAGGCTCCAAGGAGGGATGCCAGGTTGTACTAGTTGTTGGAGTCGGCCATTGCGGCCGGGAGATAATATTATTGCTTTGCAAGGTTGCAGTGGACCATATAAACTTTGATACAGGATAACAGGATAAGACTGTCCTCATTTCCTCTTTTTTCTTTTTTTTTTTTTTCTTTCTTCTCTGATACAAGGACACGGGGAGGATTTTAATGGTGGGGTGAGATGTTATGTGCCCAGTAGGAGCTCCAGTTATGTCTTGGGAGACGAATTGCTATATATCACTGGTTTGGGCTGGTGGAGGGGAACGAGATGGCTTTTCCTGAAAAAAAGGAAGTGGAACCTGTGCTTAGACAGAAGGGGGAAGGTGGGGAGGGGAGGGTTCTTTGGGGGGTAAGGGGGGGTAAAGTAAGTTCTACTGTTGGGAAGTTCATTGCAATGCTGGGCTTCTGGGTGTTATGTAATGTTGAGCTTTATATGATGTTTGCAATCAACAGGGATTGGGCTTTACATGGGAGTCCGCATGTTTTGGTCCATGGCATTACTAGGAGATGTGGGGATGTACCTCACCCGCAGCTATTAGCGTATTTCAGGTGGCACACAGACCACACAATCATACACCATGGTTAGAATTATCTCATGGAATATAAAGGGACTTAAGACCCCGGAGAAGAGGCTGATGGTGCTCAGGCACCTCAAGAGATTGCGAGCAGATATAGTCCTGCTCCAAGAGACGCATTTATTGCAACAAGATATGTTCTGGTTACATAGATTGTGGGTGGGCGAGATCTATGGATCAGGGGCATGGGAGAGACAAGCGGGAGTGATCACGTTGGTGAACAAATCCTTCCCAAATAAGCTGATACAATGCACACATGATGATCAGGGGAGACATGTCCAGGTGGTGCTCGAAACTTCGAGTGGTGTCTTGGACATCCATAATGTCTATGCACCTCACTCGGAGAAACCCCATTCTTTAGAACTCTGAGCACGGAAGTAGCAACAGGGGGGTTACACAACTTGATTGTGGGTGGTGACATGAACGAGGTCATGGAGGACTCAGAGGATAGATTTCGCTTGCTGAGAGTTATGAGAGACAACCCAGTAGAGTCGAGGCTGATGCCTCTCCAAGAACTGGCTACTGATTTGGGGTTATATGATGTGTGGCAACTACATCATCCAACTGATCGCCAGTATACACACTATTCACATCCTCGAAACTCTTGGTCACGGATCGATGTGTTCTTTGCCAGCTCTGACCTGTTACCGAAAGTTGAATACACAGAGATTGCAGATTCAGTAATCTCAGATCACAGCCCGATCGTGATGACTTTGGGTAAGTCCTTTCCGAGGGGTTCTGCTAGGAGAATGGTGGACAGAGTATAGACCACAACCAACCTTCGACAATGGACTCGACATTGTTCTGGGAAACAGCCAAGGCAGTCCTGAGGAGGCAAATAATAGCACATGCCTCCACGATGAAAAAAAAGACACAGACCTATTACATGAAGACCAGTCAGCTAGTCAGAGAAGCATATCTGCGCTACCAAGAGCATGCGACAGATGCTAATAAATGGTTGGAAGCAAAGAGAAAATTTGATGCGTGGGCTCGGAGGAGGGAGACATTAGGTAAAGTAGCAAAGTAGCAAGAGACGCCGACCTCCACAGGCGTGGGGATAAAGCAGGGAGACTATTGGCACATCTGGCTAAAGAACGTCATCACACGACACAAATCACAACTCTTAAGGTACTTTTACACACAGAGATATATTGCTTGCAATTCACTGGTTGCAGTGAAATCATGGACCCATTGTTCCATTTTGTTGCCATGTACAAGTGGAAAAATGTGTCCATGATTTCACTGCAACCAGTGAATTGCAATTAATACATCTCTGTGTGTAAAGGTACCTTTAACAGGATTGGGGGGGGAGCTATGAATGACCCGACAGAGATCAACTCCATGTTGGGTGGTTACTACGCATCCCTACAGAGATCACGACCAAATGACTGGACTATGGGATGTTAGTGGCTAAAGGAGGTGTCTTTACTGACAATTTCAGAAGGGGATTTAGAGATGCTCAATGGGGAAATCTCGGAGACCGAGATTCGAGAAACTATCAAAGACCTGAACTTTCATAAGGCACCGGGACCTGATGGATTTGGGGCTTGCCTATTTAAAATACTGTTAGACCAAATTACCCCGCATTTATAAACTTTATATAATGATTTCTTAAAGGGAAAAGGTTTGCCTGATCACATGAATGTGGCTTATATAAAGCTCCTCCCTAAAGATGGTAAATCGACGGATCACCCGGCCAACTTTTGACCAATTTTGTTGATCAATCAAGACTTAAAGATTGTATCAAAAATCTTGGCCAACAGACTGGCTGGAGTGCTTCCGAGTTGGTTGAGAGAGGAACAGGCAGGTTTTGTCAGAGGGAAATCCACTGTTGGTAATGTGAGGAGGGCAATAATGGTTTTGGAGCCGGTGCGTCTAAGCGGACGCGCTCAGGAGTGGGCTCCAGCCATGGTCACGCTTGACGCGGAGAAAGCTTTTGACAGCGTGGGGTGGCCGTGGCTGGAACATGTCCTCAACAAAATGTGGATGCAAGGTGTTTTTAGACACTTCCTGGGGGTGCTTTATGCCAATCCTAGAGCACGAGTGCATACCCCGGGGTTTTTATCAGACATGATAAGGTTGGAGAGAGGCACGCATCAGGGATGCTCTTTATCGCCGCTACTATTTAACCTTGCCATAGAGCCACTTTCCAGGTACCTAAATGGAGTCCAAAGATTTCAAGGCATCAAAGTGGGGAATAAGGAGTTGAAGTCTAATCTTTTTGCCGATGATATCATACTATACATGGCAAACCCCACTAGGGATCTCCGTGAGGTGTTGGGGAAACTGGAACTATTTTAAAAGATCTCGGGATTTCGACTAAATAAATCCAAGTGCGAAATTCTACTGCTCACTAGTGAGGGTTTGAGAAATCTGAATGACATACAATTGCAGGGTAAACTCCATGGCATACCAATGGCAAATAAAGCAATCAAATATCTGGGAATTCAGTTGGGAAGAGATGCCAGGGATATATATATATTGTCTAAATTATCAACCGTTAATTGTTAAAATCGAACAAGAACTGGAGAGGTGGAGGGGGTTGCCGTTATCTCTGTTGGGGAGAGTTCACCTAATTAAGATGGTCAGCTTTCCACGACTGCTCTACCCGTTACAGATGGTACCACTTCTTCTGAGACATGTGGATGTCAATAGGCTCAATAGAGCTTTTTCAAAATTTCTGTGGAAGGGCCAGAAAAGCAGGATTAAGCTGCGGACGCTGATGCATTCAAGGGAGGAGGGAGGTTTAGCATTTCCCAATATAAGGGGGTATAATTTGGCTTGTATTATGCGTCATATAGTCGATTGGATGAGGGGCACAATCAGATACTCTGACTACTCCCTGGAGGCGGGATGGTGCAACCCTTGGAGCCTAGCGGCCGTTCTACATGCCTCGGGGTCTGTCCTCTGTCCTTCGATGAAACATGATAATATTCAAGGATACAAGGGCTGCATGGAAGGCTTTTAGAAGTAGGAATGTCTTGGAGGGTCTCTGGATACTTGTCACCTTGGAAGCATCCAGATTTTCCACAGGGGATGGAGAATGCTCTATTTGAAGTATGGAGGGCGAGGGGCATTAAGACGATTAGAGACCTCATGCAGACTTCGGAATGTAGGTGGATGACTGCTGACGAGATATTCGAGACCTGGAATCTAGATTCCTCACACGTGTTACAATTTGCCCAGATAGAACAACATTTATTCTCAAGACTTCGAGATGTACGCAAGGAATGCCAATTAACTGACTTAAACGAATTCTTGACAGGACGGACGTCTGCTGTAAATATCTCTTTCATTTACGCTTCATTGAGACACAAGTTAATTCCATCTGGGCCTTCACATTTATTTAAGGGTTGAGAGACTCGACTCTATGACAGAGGAGTAGGTGAGGCAATACTGTCGGGATGGAATGAGTCATCAATGAGAGATGGAAGGACTCACACTTCAGGCTCATTCACAGAGCTATTCTAGGGTTCAACATACTGGCCACTTCGACAAATTTCGACAGACGATTGACCTGCCTGAAATGTAACGTGTCTAAACCAGATATGTTCCATGGGGTGTGGGAGTGTGGGCCTATTCAGACGAAATGGAAAGCAGTAAAGAAGTGGACCAATGCTACTTTGGGCACTAATTTATTGTTGGACAGAGATGTATGGATATTCCACAGGCTGTCTGACACCAACATACCTAAAGGAAAGATTACCCTGTTACACAGTATTATGATATCGTTCAAAAGACTCATACTGAAACATTAGTTGGATGAACGACCTATGAGCGTAGGCCAACTACATCTAGACTTAAAGGGCACTTTATTATTTGAAAAAATGGAAGTGGAAACGGACAAGGAGAACAAAACAAAGAAATTCTTTGACGTCTGGAAGGACTTTATTTTGCATCATCTTAGTAGAGCAGAAATTGTTAAATTGGTAACCCCTTTCCGGATTACAAGTTGGTATTGCTTGGAAGACTTGAAGGGCACGTTAGGAGGGTTGCGGGTGGGGGCTACTCCACAGCAAGAGTGAATTGTTCAGAAGGGCTGAGATTGATTGCAGAGACTTATGGACCTTGAATTAAGAAAAGGGTTGGTTGGGGGGGTTGTTTGGTCTTCTTTTTGTATAGGGGTTCTAATGAAGATCTAAAAATGATTTGTTGTAAAGATGTTGGTTTTACGTTTTTCATTATTTTCATTATTTGAAATTTAATAAAAACGATTTTTCAAAAAAAAAGGGGGTTGTCTACAGCCAGACAATCCCTGCTCAATAGATAGACAACCCTAATGAAATAATAAATGATGTACACTTGCCTCCCGCAGAAGCATTCTTTCAGTGATGTCAGAGCCTCTTTTCCCAGAGTGAAGTGACTTGTGAGACCACTTATCAGCTCCAGCCATTACTATTTCATTATAGAGGGCATTTACTTTGATGGAATACCAATGGGCTGCAGTTAAACAAGCATAAAGGAAAAAAAAAAAAAAAAAAATATATATATATATATATATATATAAAAACATTTTATTTTATTTTATTTTTTAACGAGTCCTCTGCTGTACACGAACGACAATCAGATCTACTTCTCTGGCCCAGACATCACCTCTCTGCTGTCCAGAATCCTGTAATGTCTGTCAGCCATATCCTTTTTCTTCAACTCTCGCTTCCTAAAACTCAAAGTAGACAAAACCGAACTCATCATCTTTCCTCTATCACATGTATCTTCCCTGCCCGATCTATCTATTATCATAAACGGCATCATGCTCTCTCCTGCACCTGAAATCAGCTGCCTAGGAGTTACTCTCTACTCTGCCCTGTCCTTCAAACCGCACATCCAAACTCTTGCCACCTCCTTTTGCCTGCAGCTCAAAAATATTTCCAGAATCCACCCTTTCCTCAATCTACTAAAACTCTCGTACATGCCTTCATCATCTATCTCTTACCTCGATTACTGCAACATTCTCCTCTGCGGCCTCCCTGCTAACACTCTTGCACCTCTCCAATCTGTCCTTCACTCTGCTGCCCGACTAATCCCCCTCTCTCCATGCTACCCCGCTGTTTCTCCACTCTGCAAATCTCTTCACTGGCTCCCAATTCCCTGACGAATCCAGTTCAAGCTATTAATACTGACCTACAAAGCCATCCATCTCCTCTCCCCTCCCTATATCTCCGAACTAATCTCCCAATATGTTCCCTCACATAATCTTCGATCCTCCAACACCTCCTCCTCTCCTCCACACTTATTTGTTCCTCAGACAACTGTCTGCAAGATTTCTCCCGAATATCCCCCATCCTTTGAAATTCTGCGCCCCAACACATCCGATTACCCACCACACTCGGATCCTTTAGATGGAACCTGAAAACCCATCTCTTCAGAAAAGCTTACAGCCTGCAATGACCGAGCCATCGCCCAACGCCACCGGAACTGCTGTCCCACCGCCACCGGAGCTGCCACCTCACCACCACCGGAGCCGTCACCTCACCACCACCCCCAACCTTCTGTCTCCTCCCCATTATCCTGTAAAATGTAAGTCTGGAAGGACATGGTCCTCTCCCCTCTGTACCACTCTGTCAGTGTTAATTTGTTTACTGTAAACTATATCTATAATTTTGTATGTAACCCCTTCTCATGTACAACACCATGGAATTAATGGTGCTATATAAATAAATATTAATAATAAATAAGCATTTACTTTTGTCCATGATGGGTTTGCCATAATGCAGTTATTATGCTATATAGCCTGTTGAAATTGATTATTAACTGGATCACAATAAGGTCAATTTCAAAATAGTGTATGGCATCGGATGCGAGAGCACAGATGCGATATGTTAATGACATTCAGCTCAGGCCCTGCTGCGAGCATGAGCGAGGGTAATCTACTGTGCGTTGATCCTGCGATGGGATCACATGTGCGGAAAAGATGTAGAGATTTATCTCCCCATCTCCTCCATTACTAGTCTCATCGTGTATCACACTGCACTTGGATGATATCCGAGTGCAGTACAATGTTTCACACGCACCCATAGAGTTGTATGAGTGTGCGTGATGCGAGACTCGCTGACAATCACAGCATACTGAGAATTTTTTTCCTTAGCCTCACTAGGGCTGAGTTAAAAAATGGCAGTTCTGAGCTGCATCGTCTAACATTAGGCTATGTGCATTTTCTCGGATTGCCATCATGTGAGTCATACTTTTGTGTGACAATGGTTTAAGACTACGTTTACATGACCGTATTTTCGGTCTTTGAAAAAAAATACAGCATTTGGAAGTGTTATTCAATAGGACTGTTCAGATGACCTTTTTTTTACATGTCTGTGTAAGGGGGTGCACAAACATCTGCAAGAAAAGGTTGCCATCTGCTGGCCAAAAACGTGAAAATGGAGACAAAAGCCAGGGATGAGCTAACAGGAAATTAAAATCTTAGTGTCGGTTTCCTGGAGGGAAAAATTTAGAACAAGCACCGGGTCAAGTGACATCTGTAATGCAGTTACTAAATATAAAAGGCCTTGCCAAGCCAAGATGAGGAGTTGATGTCAGCACCTTCATCAGTTAAGACGGGTGTTAGTGAAGGAAGCTTATGGCCCCATCATCACAAAAGGGTCCTAGAGCAGGGGTCTCAAACTCCAGGCCTCGAGGGCCGCACACAGTCCAGGTTTTCAGGATTTCCTTTGAATTTGACAGTTGGTAGTTTGATTACAAACTGTCAAATACTATGGAAATCCTGAAAACCTGGACTGTGTGCGGCCCTCGAGGCCTGGAGTTTGAGACCACTGGTCCTAGAGCATCCAGAGCCCCTAGGAGGCCTGAGCACAGAGGAAGATCGGTGACCCAAGCTGAGAGGAAGACCCATGCCCGATGAAGCCTGAGATCTACGCCAGTAGAAGCACCCAAGAGACCCCACCTTTGTGGTCAAGCTGTAGACTACGTCGGTCAAGGCCAACCCTGACTTCACCACAAGTCATACTGCAAACTGCGCCGGGCAAGATCCAAAGTCAGGCCGTTGCTTCCTGCACATTGATATGGTATTGAATGGGGGCTTAGGCCACGCTTCAGAGCACTAAAGCGGCCAGCTTGTATAGTGTGAGAGAAATCCCCCACTTTGGACTTGCGGCCTAGCGAATAACATCTCTGACCCCGCTAGAGCCTGTACTCTGTATAATATTGTTTAGATAAGTAGACTATAGTAACAAATAGAGACACTGCCATTTCCCTGCTAGGAGGTCCTAGAGTACGATAACGCTGACGGTGGCTGTTAGATAGTGATAAAAGTAATACCGTGTAAATAATACTGTGATTGCATTCCAGATGTCTGAGTTACTGATTAAACCACTGTTAAATACTCAGATTTTCTACTGTCTCTTTTGCTAAGACAATATCTCATATTTAAATTGCTAATCCTTAATCTGTACATAGTTAATAAACCGTTGTTGGTTCAGTCACTAATTCCTCCTCATTGTCTGCATCGTTGCATCCAGTCACCTGCTTTACATCCGCGTGAAAAAGGAATACAGAAATAGTCTCTTTTGTAGTTTGGATGAGATTGCCTATTCAAGTCAAGATGAACACCATAGAATCTGATCTTTTCTGGATACATTGCAATTCTTTAACATAGTAAACTGTATTACGGTAATTCTTTTAAAATTTAATAAGTGCTATCTGTGTGTTTTTTTAATACACTAGTGTGAACCTGACCCTGCAATTCCACATCTCACAACACACCAGCTCGGCATCTCACGGCACAGCTCTCCTTGTAGTTTTACACTGAGGATTGAGACTGTCACCTTGATCATTGCCTTGAATCTTGAAAAATCTTCAACAATAGATATTATGCCCTGAGCATTCATCTGGCCTTAAAATACAAATGTTTGCCCATGTGCTCAGCCCGTGTTATCTCTGGAACAAGACCCGCAGAGAGTATACGGTTAATAGAGAGCGCGAGACTGCAGAGAGCAGGATTGGAGAAGCCATCCGCAGCTCATTGAGAATATCTAGGGCAGGTGCACCGGCAGAAAAATGATGAGTCAGCTGAAGTGCTAAGGTGTTGAGGGACAGAGTGATTTATAGGAAGCTGCAGAAGAAGCCATATGATCGGCCGTTCCAGGATGGGGGCTCGGGGGGATTATAAAAGCCATTTCATTTCTGCAAGAAGACTTTAGTTTCAGTGAAAATGGGTTATCACCAGTGTTATGGGACCACTGCGGCTAGAAATATCAATTTAGATTTTAATTTTCTCACTTGCAGCATGGTATTTTGTACAATAGTCTATTTGGCTTTTACAGAATTGCATGCTATTAACCTTTAACACACCATGAATAGAATATATCTCATCATAAACAGCAGTGAAAAGACTTTATGTTGCTATTTAAATGCATTTATAATCTGCTTTATACTTCATGTAGACAAGTGTAACAGCTAACACCCGTCGGTAATATGGTGCACACAGATTTCAATAGGAACACACTGTACCTTAGTGGGACACCAATAGTATACGGAGGTTTTTACTCAACATCCTACAGAATTTATGGGGGCTAAAAATTGCTCAGGGGCCCTACAGGTCCATAATGCATACTATCTTAGGGTACCTTTACACGCGGCGAGAAATATTGGCAGCGATATTGCGACCTGGAAGTATTGCTGCCACATTTCTGCCCAATTGCCTCCCTATTGCGGCGTGTAATTTGGGAATTTGGCGGTGATATGTCGCCTCGCCACGGTCGCCTGGTTTTAGAGCACTGCTCTGAAATCGGAACCAGACGACATTGGTGTTATTACCGCCAAATTCCTGAAATGCACGCCGCGGTAAGGAAGTGATTTGGCAGTGATACTTCCAGCGAGAAATATCGCCACCAAAAATGTCTCCCGTGGTTGTGACATGTAAAGGTACCCTAAGGTTCATTGAACAAAGACTGGGCATGCAGACTCATGATCTACTTGGATCCTTAGGGAATTCTTATACAGTAGTATAACAAGGGAAAATACATTACAAGAAAACCACTCCCCCTTGGAGTAGTGTGAACCTACATGTTTCCCCTTAGCCTGAGGGTCATTAAACCTTTCTCTTCTACAAGTAACCTATTATTGGGTGAAAAGGTTCAGGTAACTACAAGGGATAAGTGAGTGTAATCATTACTATTCGCTATTCGTATGGATAGTGCCAGTAGCGTAGCTAGCGGAGGGGCAGGGGGGGCGAGCGCCCCGGGCCCCCCCGACATGAGGGGCCCATTGTCCGCCCCCTGGGGGGCCCCGTGCCCCGTGCTGGCAGCCGGCCGTCGTGCCGGCCGGAGAGGAGGGAGGACGGGACTTCCTGTCTTTCAGCTCTGCCCGCCCCTCCTCACCTCCTTCTTACAGCAGACGCACACGGCGGCCGCGGTAAGTGTGCAACGGCACCCCCCCCCGGTCCTTCAACAAGAGGTGTGTGAGAGAGGGGTGCAGAGGGTGGCAGGATGTGCATGGGATGAAGGATACAGGGAGGCTGGAGGATGGAAACTGCAGGGGACAGAGGATGGAATCTGCAGGGGACAGAGGATGGAATCTGCAGGGGACAGAGGATGGAATCTGCAGGGGACAGAGGATGGAATCTGCAGGGGACAGAGGATGGAATTTGCAGGGGACAGAGGATGGAATCTTCAGGGGACAGAGGATGGAATCTGCAGGGGACAGAGGATGGAATCTGCAGGGAATAGAGGATAGAGAGTGCAGGAGGATAGAGGATGGAGAGCGCAGGAGGATGGAGAGCGCAGGAGGATGGAGGATAGAAAGGGCAGGAGGATAGAGAGTGCAGGAGGATGGAGAGCGCAGAAGAATGGGGACTGCAGGAGGATGGGGAGTGCAGGAGGACGGAGGACAGGGAATGCAAGAGGATGGAGGATGGAGAGCGCAGGTGGATGGAGCGTGCAGGTGGATGGAGGGTGCTGGAGGATGGTGGATGGGGAGTGCAGGAGGATGGAGAGCGCAGAAGGATAGAGAGCGCAGGAGGATGGAGGACAGAGAGCGCAGGAGGACAGAGAGCGCAGGAGGATGGAGAGCGCAGGAGGATGGAGAGCGCAGGAGGATGGAGAGCGCAGGAGGATGGGGACTGCAGAAGGATGGGGAGTGCAGGAGGACAGAGTACAGGGAATGCAAGAGGATGGAGGATGGAGAGCACAGGAGGATGGAGCATGCAGAAGGATGAAGCGTGCAGGAGGATGAAGCATGCAGGAGGATGGAGGGCACTGGAGGATGGAGGGTGCTGGAGGTTGGTGGATGGGGAGCGCAAGAGGATGGAGAGCACAGGAGGATGGAGCACACAGAAGGATGGAGCGCGCAGGTGGATGGGGAGCGCAGGAGGATGGAGAGTGCAGGAGGAATGGAGGGTGCAGGAGGATGGAGGGTGCAGGAGGATGGAGGGTGCAGGAGGATGGAGAGTGCTGAAGGATGGAGGGTGCTGGAGGATGGAGGGTGCTGGAGGATGGAGGGTGCAGGAGGATGGAGAGTGCAGGAGGATGGGGAGTGCAGGAGGATGGGGAGTGCAGGAGGATGGGAAGTGCAGGAGGATGGGAAGTGCAGGAGGATGGGGAGTGCAGGAGGATGGAGGATGGGGAGTGCAGAAGGATAGAGAGTTCAGGAGGTGAGTGGCCATTTGGCCCAATTCTTAGGGGCGGCAGCTGCGGGAAATTTTTCGACCGCCTCGGGCGCCACAAACAGTTGCTGCGCCACTGCCTCAGATGATGGGGTGGCACGAGAATTCTCTGCCAGCACCCCCCCCCCGGTCTTCACATGGGGGCCCTGGGTGCAGATCTCGCCCCCGGGCCCAGAGCAGGCTAGCTATGCCACTGGATAGTACAGTATTCGGTATACTCATTACTGACCGAGTATCGCTGGTGCTCATGAGAGATGTGTCGATTGTTATCGATCTGACACAAATTGCCAGCTCCCTTCAGTGCACAAAGTGAGCTGGCACCTCAGTGAGAGCAGCTTGGGTGTTAGGCTCTCTCTAGGGAATACAGCAAGGTGCTTTAGGCATTGAAATCGTAAAAAAGACCGCCCTCCCGTCAAGTCCTGGACAAACTCGTTTTATAGCCAAAAACATGTGGGTGGAGCCTATCACTAATTGACCCACATTGGACTCGCTATTCGGATGAATATACGAGTATTAAAAACTACTCGTTATGAGTATAGTGAGTGCAAATATTTTGCTACTAGCTCATCATTAGTAAGTACTTCAATAGGTAAGTCAATCCCATTCTCAGGCCCATGCCCTGTCTAAGATATTGAAATGAGCAGACGTCCTATTTCACATATCACTCCATACATCCGAAAACACAAAATAGTGTCCTATGCTGAGCACAAGACCAGAAGCTAAGCCCAGGGTGGAGTAGATTTCAGAGGAATAGAGCACCTAACCAGCACCTAACCCAAGGCTATGTTCCCACTATAAGTATTTGATAGGTTTTTTATGAGGCTGTTTTTCTGCACCTATTGGGTTACTTGAGTTTTCTAATGCATTTTTATTGCGTTTTTGACATTTTCATTTTGTCTTCTGATGGTATGTCATATTTTAAATAAAGCTGCTTTGGGTTTCTTACTTCCTGGTATTTGGCTTTGAACTAAAAACACTTTTGTTTTAAGAGTTCAAGCCTTGACTTGACCGGAAGAAGCGGCTTATTGCTGCGAAACGGTGCCCGTCGTCACCTGTACTCCACACTCCCTCCCCTCACCATGCTGCCTGTAACCTGGCTTGAATAAAAGTGAAGATGTATACCGGTGAGTGCCGCTCATTTTTCTACTGATTGAACTCTTTAATTAACTTTTTCAGCGTGCACCACCAGTCCAGAGTGCATACACCCGCTCCATATCAGGATCCATATATGGCAATAGACTGTAGCGGTACCGCAGTGCCCCACGCTTCTCTCCCAATATACTTTTTTTTTTAACCTGCAGACTTTTAGCATCTAATGCAAGTCTATGGGGTAAAGACACACAGAGAACTTTGTGTACTCGCAGTACATATTGACTTGTGGATTTGAAGATGTCACCTAAACTCGGTTCCCGCAACGTTGAAAAAAGCGCTATGGGCATGAGATTTCTATAAATCTCATCCACTTTGTTGAAAACACAGTAAAAATACACAGCTTCAAAAACTCACTAAAAACTCATTGTGTGAACTTAGCCTGATTGCAGCAGATCTCTAGGGACTTGCTTGTTATGGGTTTACCAAAAACACAACCCTTTGTGATGGGCTCTCTAGTTTTTAGAACACCTACTTTTAAAAAACATACTGGGGCAATCTGTACTAATAGTGGGTGGGGGGGGGGTGAGCTTTTTTTGTGATCGCCAACAATCTGCCATTGCCATTAGTGGCTACAAGTGTCTCTATTTATGGAGGAATTCGCTATTACTGTAGGGAATTTCAGTATCTGCTATCTGGGACTGATAGTTTGGGGCCCTCATCCAATTTTTCTAGAACCCTTCTAGCAAAACGGGAACATTTAAATTGGACAACCTCTTTAACTACTACAGGCTCACATTATTTTACTGAAGGAAACCTAAGAAAAAAAATGTCCCCAACATATGTCTATTGCTTGTATGTAGCTGTTGGGTATATAGCACCGCACATATCGCATCGTAACGTGGAAATTGATTCACCATTCCAGAACTGTTCTGGTAGCAATGTACTGCTTTTCATCCAACACTGAACAGAATCTGTCCCTTGTGCATCCATCAATAATATCTCTGCTCTGTACATCAGGTATAAATCATGGCATGTGCCAACATGATCCAGACCCCCCATCCTGTATTCCTCCCAAGAGCCTTATTAATAAATTATTATGCCCATCAATTCACACATCATGTGCATGAAGAGCCATGAGGATCTCAATTCTTGTTCTAGTGAATGGCACATTTAGTTATTCATTCCCCTTATTGTAGAAGATACTGCAGATTTTCCTGCCTGTCCTGATCATTGTGTTACTTGTTTTATCTGCAATGTTCAGGAAGGAGGGTGAGTGTTGATTCCACCGCTACCAACACTCCCCCCACCTTATGATGCTGTGAATGAGCTAAAAATAAAAAGGCCCACCAAAGAACGTGGCAGGTACCAGAATGAGAAACCCCTCAGGATTCATCAGCTGAGGATTTCCTGAGCACAAAATCCAGGTAGTGACCTACATAATGTGCGGGGGAAGGGGGAGCTCATTATAGGAGGACGGGAAAGTCACAAAAGGATCTTGGGAATGTCGGTGGTCTACTTAATGTCCAGTGACAATGTTGTTATGACCTCCAGGATGTTCCAGATGGGGCAGTGCTTTAGAAAGATGCTGATGACAGTAGGGTGAACATTATCCTCTCACTAAGGTTGTCCGATTACAGCTCAGATTGTCTCCGGTTGCTTTTTGACTTCCGCTTTACAACTCTTGTCCCTAGATGAACTTTTACATGTAGGTTCAGAGATGAGATGAGGATTCATGTATGGCAGCGGGTAGTCTGAGGGTACCTTTACACGCCGCTACTGGCGGGTGGATACAACCAGCTACTTCACGTGCATGAGCACGCACAAACGGTTGCAAACGGTAATCGCACCACCTTTACACGCCGCAACAAGGTGCGCTACGCTAGGTTACATCTATCTCTGGATACACCGCCGGGTGCCACAAGTTACCTTCTGTAGCTCACCTTACCTCATTTACACACCGCTACAACAAGCTAATATGGGCGGACCTGGTGCAACAGGGACAACACATAGGCGTGCCACAATTGAGGATTACGAGACGTCCGTACGCTGATAGGACAAAGCAAGAACATCATGATTGGGCAGGCATCGCAGGAGGCTGTTTAACACATGACGCTCGAGCAATTGTGTAGTGTGACTGGTCAGCTCCTTAAATATGCCTCCCTATGCAGCGACTACCAATCGTAATGCAGGAACTTCCTCCAATGATCGCTGAAGGGGGGTGGTTTCCCGGAGCCTGTGTCATGCCCCAGCTACATACCAGGTACATAGCATGGTGTCGACACATCCCTTCTGTTGCTTCTTTACACGCCGATACAGGTCGCTACAATCGGCTGTGTAGCCACCTGTTTCAGGGCAGTGCTCGGAAACAGGTGCCGCTACTGCCGGGTGGCTACTACCGTCTTCACACGCCGCTACTACGGGGTATATTGCCGATGCTAGCTACATTTGTCGCATGTAGCTGGTTGTATCCACCCGCCAGCAGCGGCGTGTAAAGGTACCCTAAGTGATCAAAAATGGATACGGGAAAGGCAAGTTTGTGACTCCTAAGGATACCAGTAAATTAGTAGGATGGCAAAGTATTCTTACACATCAAAGCTCCCTGACAAATAAAGAGCCAGGCCAAATACTGCATTTAGATGTGTAATGTTACTTTTTAGGCTACATGATCTCGTATCTTGCAGAACCTGCTGCTGAATCAGTGTCTGTACACAGAATTCTGTAGTAGGGTACGTCATGCACTATAGAGGGTTTCATACCATACCCTGTACCAAGTGATATGTATTTTATGATTTCAGTTGTAATATCAGACACAAGTGACTTTCAAGATAATGCTGATGGCTTCCAAGATCTGTCATCAATGTAATAGGAGCAGATGATGACATATTACTAAAGATGACTCAAGTGTAATTTACAGATAAATATTTAAATGCAATCATTCATGAGGTCTGTCACCCGAAAAAGACTGACCTTTTTTTCCGAATCCTGCCATGTGTTTCCAGAAATATGGGCATTTTTAGTTATTGCTTGCAATCTGCTTATTTTTAAAATTGTTACATTTGTCTTATAATAGCTATAAGGTAACATATAAATAAAATGTCAAATGGTTATTATAGGTTACAAAATATTGGAATATCAAAGAAAATTGCACAAATCACAGCAGCTTTAAGTTTAGGCATCTAACCAGGTCACATTGAATTAACGAGAATATATGAAAACTGCTGGAATATATCCACCAGATGATAAAGAAGCACCTGTTTCACACATGGAAGCCACGTAGGAGACTCATCAATTACGTCTCCCAATGTCTTCCATCATGAAACCTAAATGACATTACTTTGCCTTAGTTCTGTATAGGTCTACAGCCTCAAGATACCCAAAGTCCCCTTCAAGTCTTTTGTATAATACCTCTCAGTGTGCCATAATGGGCTATATCCTAATTTTTATGATATTTACCAATCAGGCATGGCTCACAGGATTCTCTGGGGCAGTATTCTTAGACTGCTTTGCAATATGACCCTGTGACCCTGTTGCTGACAGGTTGCAGCAGTTGACTTCATGGCTAAAGTGCATATCACCATTGCAACCTATCAACAAAGACTGAAATCACAGCAATGAGGCATCTCTGAGAGCATGAGTAACTATTGAGTTTCATATTTTCAAAATATGCAAGCCAATTGATATAGAAAAAATTATCAATGAGAAACCCTTTTTAAAAAATGGTCAAATCTATTTTTACCAGTAATTTTAGTTCCCCAGGCTTCTAGAGTTGAAATCTGGAAACAGTCAACAAGATTGAGGTCAGTCTTGAGAATAGAAGTTTAGGAATATTGAAAGCTGTAACTCAGGACTAGTATAAAAAAAAGTAATGCGAAAAATCGGATTGCTTCCTGGATAACATCATGATGAGAAATCCCGACGAGCAAACTTCAGCACCATGGACAGCACAAACTTTCAGCTCACGCCGACTTCAGCACCAAGAACAGCAGCACCATCCAGCACAATCCGACTTCAGCACCTAGGACAGAGGCACAGAACGAAGCAGGCTAAAAGCCTGATCAGTCCTGTCAGGGTGATCCTGCAAAAAACAGGATACACCCTGACAGGCAAAACCCATGCTGTGAAGCCAGCCTTAACGGCAGATTAGCCAATGCGGCTGCATTGGCTAATCTGCTGATACCCCGGGAAATTCAATCACCAGCAACGGTAAAGCCGATTGTCTGATCTGCCGGCAAATTGAAAATTTGACAGCAGCAACGGTGGTTGCCGAAAGTGAAAATATCGCACACACATGCTACTATCGCACAATGAGCTGTATAGGTGCAAGATTTTCTCGCACCCATATACTTTCAATGGCCACTCGCGCAAGGAAATCACGTTCAATTGCAGCATGCTGCAATTGAACTCGCATTTCACTGGCAATGCAAGTTCAGTGCATTGCAAATGCACTAATATGACCAGTAACATTTAGTTATACTGGTCCAAGTGCAATGCGAAATTTTCTCGCATTGCACTTGCGCGATTCCTACGTCAGTGTGCCTCCACCCTTAGAGTGAATTTGTCACCAGTGTTTTACTACCCCATCTGATGTTGCGGAAAATTCCACTTACTCTGTTGCTTACTGTATTTTTGATTTTATTACTGTTTTATTTACTGCATATCTTCAAGTTTTCTGAATACTTAGCTCTGTATAACCCTACCCACAAAACTGTGGAACTCTGTACACTGTGCATAGGCAGAAAGATGCCAATCAGTGGTGTGGGTAGGGTCATATAGTGCTCGTGAATATGAAGGACTACATTTGTGCTTAATTGTAAAACACTGGGCAAAAGTATCACTGAAAAAGATCTGGGTGTATGGGTAGATGACAAACTCACATTGGCCAGTGTCAGGCAGCTGCTGCAAAGGCAAATAAAATAATGGGATGCATTAAAAGAGGCATAGATGCTCATGAGGAGAACATAATTTTACCTCTATACAAGTCACTAGTGCGACCACACTTAGAATACTGTGTACAATTCTGGTCTCCGGTGTATAAGAAAGACATAGCTGAACTAGAGCGGGCCCAGAGAAGAGCGACAAAAGTCATTAGAGGACTAAGGGATCTACAATACCAAGACAGGTTATTAAACTTGGGGTTATTTAGCTTGGAAAAACGAAGGCTTAGGGGTGATCTTATATTAATGTATAAATATATGAGGGGACAGTACAGAGACCTTTTTAATGATCTCTTTATTCTTAGGCCTGAGATGGGCACAAGGGAGCATCCTCTACGTCTGGAGGAAAGAAAGTTTAATCATAATCACAGATGTGGATTCTTTACTGTAAGAGCAGTGAGACTATGGAACTCTCTGCCACATGATGTTGTAATGAGTGACTCACTACTAACATTTAAGAAGGGCCTGGATGCCTTTCTTGAAAACTATAATATTACCAGTTATACATACTAGATTCTTTGGTAGGGCGTTGATCCAGGGAATTAGTCTGATTGCTGTATGTGGAATCAGGAAGGAATTTTTTTCCCTAATGTGGAGCTTAGTGTTGCCACATGGATTTTTTTGCCTTCCTCTGGATCAACATGTTAGGCTATGGGTTGAACTAGATGGACTTAAAGTCTTCCTTCAACATTAAAACTATGTTACTATGTTACTGTGGCACCCCTGCATACAGGGTGGCCACAAGAGGGAACTGCAGTCAAGCAGAGGGTAGTCAGCTAACACAAAAGCACCCAAAAACACACCCACAGAATGCAACACCCAACCCGGAGCCTGGGACTCTAGGCGGGCAAGGGGTGGTAGGGTTTAGAGGGAAGTGGGTGGGATGTAGTCAAGGTGACAGCACTGGGATAAAAGGAAGAAACCAGGAAGTAGCGGTAGTAGGCCAGAGGGTGCCGAGCAGTAAAGACCAAGACTAGGCCAGTACAGCTGGGCCAGAGAGGAAAATGGCAGCATTGCCAGGGAAAGACTTTGAAGTGGAAATCCCTTTTGGTGCAGAAGTCACATGGGTAGGAAAGAACCTGGTGGTTCCCTAGTGCAGCAGGGACACTGGAGGCTAGGCCAATACCAGAGCGCTGGCTCTGATGTGAGTGGAGTTTCAAGCCCAAATCACAGACATCCCAGCGGGGAGATGCAGATTCCATGTCTGATTTCCTAACTCAGTGCTATAAGACACAGCAGCTTTCAAGGGCTCAAAAACACTAATCCCAGTGATAGGGTCACAGTGAAAGAACCCGTGCTGCCTGTCATACGGCACGCAGGAACGAGAGAAAGAAGAGCCTGAAAGGAGTCAGAAAGAGGGGATATGACTGGAAGGAAGGCTTGACTGCAGGAGGGGTACCGGCAAAGAGTAAACTGTGTGTGAACCTTGAACTGTATTGACAAAGTTGTGAAGAATTCAAGTAAAACCCGGTGAACCCTGCCAGAGTCTCCAGTGTTTGCTTCTTTGCATGTTAAACTGTTATTCACCCTGTCAGGAGCAGCCCGACCCATGGCGGGCTCATCCATCCAACTGCAGCACCATCCATCCTCCTGGCAGAAGCAAGCAGCAGCGGTGGTCCCCATTGACCACAACCCGTGGGTGGCGTCATGACTATCCCTGTAAATAACCCCTCTGCTTGTGGGCTCGGGACACGGTCAGGACCAAGACCGCCACGATAACCCCCGTGATACCCTGGTCCAGTACCGAGTACCCCGTCCCAGTGGGCTCCACATTACTATGATAGCAGGCTTACTGTCCATTGCATTGGTAATCTGACCTGGTGTCGGTAATGGCTGTTTCTTTGTCTGTGATGACAAGATTACCGTCCTCTAGCAATAATCACCTACTGATAAAATAGTGATTTTATGAAAATTACAGCAATCAGCCATGTAAGTGACTCATCAGTGGAATAAGGGTCTCTGCCCCTACATCATGCTGCTCTCAGATCTGGCAAAAACGTGGTGACAGATTCATTTTCATCAGAACTCAGCTGGTGTACAATATACAACCTACGCACAGGTGAGGCACTGTTCCTGAAAAAAACAGTTATGGTTGTCACTGTCTTGTTCTGGACAACTCATTTAAAGATTGAACATTTTTAACAAATAAATGCTGAAGCCTAATGTAGTTACTTTGAAAATCAAGTTCTGATATAAGCTATTTTTAGAGGAAAAGGCTTACAAGAAAATCGGCATCTTGGAGTTCCATGCTTTACGTGCAGCAGGGAGTCGTATTCATACAGGAGAAAGATGAGGTATCTGAGAGCAGGACATAATGCTTTATACAATAGAAGGATGGATGACATTCATTAGTTTAACATATTAAGCACACAGGTCTATTATTAGGCATTGCTATTTTTCTCCAAGCACATAACACAGAAAGCAACACACAATTTGTTTCTAGAGCCTCATCATTTATCTTTACCTCCCTATGGTGAGTTGTTAAAGGGAACCTGTCACCAGTTTCTTCTGCTTGTAAACCCTGCTCACCACCTTGATCATATGAGTGGGGTTCCTGCAACCCCTTTATACCCTCAGAAATGCCCCTGCATATGTCAAAAAAAAGTTTTATACTAGTCCTGAGCTGTATGTAAATTGTGTTGTCCTGTCCAACAGCTGTGTGCAAATTATGATTAGTGCCGCCATGGTCCCTTCAATAGTGGCTTCTTCGAATTACAAGAAAGTGGATGATGTCTCTACACCATCCACACAGTGCGTGAAGCCTTGCATCCAAGAGTGTGGAAATGCTACATACAGAGGTGTCAATAAAAGAAGTGAAGACGCCCATTGGACCAGGCTGCACGGTATTTCAGTTTTTGGCATATGCGAGGGGAGTTCGGGGCTTAAAGTTAAATTATGGCCATAAAGGCCTGTTATACTGCTGTAATGGATAGATGCTGTAATGTATAACCATAGCCTGGTTCCTATTTAATTTGCCCCAGACGTTTTGGTATAATCGCCTCTTTGTGCATCGGGGCTGGACTCTGGCGCAGGACTGTGGGTGGGGTCTTCGGCCCTGTTGTGGCCCTTCCACATTTGCATGATCATTCTGTTTCAAATTTTGCGCTAGCATTGCCCTTGCTCACACACATCTATCTTCTGGCGTTCTCCAGGAAAATGGCACTGGAGGTGGAGCATGCTCAGATCAACTTCTGGCGGTCTTCAGCAAAATGGTACTGGTGGTGGTGCATTCACAGATGGAGACCTTGGCTTATCAATGAGAATAATGGAAATGCAGAGGAGCCATGACAGAGCCAAAGACCCTACTTAAGTTAAATCCTGATGACAGGTTCTCTTTACGTACAGGTCGATGGACTGCAGTATTATAACAGATAATGATGATGGAATCTGGTGACTGATTGTCTTTTAAGAAATAAATAAAAGAATTCCCCCAAAGTTGTCCATTTTATTAAAGGGAACCTTTCAGGTCATTTTTACCCACCAGCTCTAACTGTTTGGACCTGCAGCTTTATAATACTATTCTAATCATCCCTGTCTGAGCTCAGAGTGTAATGTTAGAGGTGAAAAAAATAATTTATACACTTACATTTTCTTATGTGAATGAGGCAATTTGTAGACACCTCGGAGAACAGGAGAACATAATCACTCTGGCAGTTTAATAGTTAACATTTCTGCCGAATGTCAGAAGATGCTGCGAGACCTGTGTGATGTCACGATCACGTGACTATTAAAGGCAGAGCTAAGTCTGCATAGACCTTAATGATTTTGCTTGCTTAGCTCCGCCTACTATGGTCACATGATTGTTACATCAGAACGGTTCTTTATACGAAGATGTTTTCAGTGAGTTAACTATTAACCTGCCAGAGTGACTACATCTTCCAAGGCTCATTCACATAAGAAAATGGAAGTGTATAAATGCTTTTTTTTCACCTTTAACATTAAATTATTAACTCAGACAGGGATGATTATGTGGAGCCCACTGGGACTGGGTACTCGGTACCGGACTGGGGTACTTCTAGGGATATCACGACGGTCTTGGTCCGGACCGTGTCCCGGGTTCCGCAAGTAAATGGGGCAATATTTACAGGGGAGTTGGTCGTAACGCCACCCAAGGGTTGTGGTCAGGGTGACCACCGCTGCTGCAGAACCTCCGGGGATGATGTCTGGCAGCTGGAGATGGAACGGCTCTCCGCAGGTAGGGCCTGGGTCCCCGGGGCAGTGGTAGTTAAAGTCTATGATAGGAGCAATAGATGTTGCAGGATGGGGATGATAGTGGAGATGGTGGCTGCTTGTGAGGGAAATTAGGGCTCCAGTACAAGAATCACACACACTCACGTTTTTTTTAAGTTTTCCAAGTCTTTACTGCAGATGTTCTTTAGCAGAGAACTGTCCATGGAGTATGAACCGGGGCTGGGTTGCTCCCACCCTGTCCGGGTCCTCAGCTTCCCACTGCTGCATGGTGTGTGTGGCCCTACTGCTGCTTTAGCTGAGCTGCTGGCACTGTCTCTGCGCATAGGTATCCCCTTTGCTAGGCAACTTGAGTCCTTCCGTGTGCTTCTGACCCCGCCGTGTTGCTTCGCTGAGGTACAGTGTAGATCTACAACCTCTACTATCCCGGTGTTTACTGTGCTGCGTGCTTCGGATCTGGTATCCGGTCTGTGCGCTCCTCCGGGGCGAGTTTTGAAGTCACTCAGTCTCCCAGATGTTTTCCTTTGTTTCTTATGCTCCTTCCCTCAGGCTAGGCCTGGAATCGAGGAGCAGACTGTAGAGAAGCCTGAGGCAGCCTCTTTACACTACAGTCTCTCTCTCTCAGTTCTCCCAGGAACTGAACTGACTACTTCCTCTTGACCCAGAATATATAAGGGAGCTGCTTTAGCTCCCCTTCTGGCCCAGAGGTGCTAGTGCAGTGTCAGGTGTTGTGTGAGTAGTGAACCTGTGTTGATGTTCCTGTGGCACATTAACCCCTGGGGTGTCACAATTAGAATAGTATTATGAAGCTGCAGGTGTAGACAGTGATAACTGGGGGGAGAGGCATAAACAAGCTGACAGGTTCCCTTTAAAGGAGCACCTATATCCAGGAGAACATGTATTGGACAACCAGGGAAACTGGGGATGAAATGACAAAACAAACTCTTAAAGTATCGTCACACACCGTCATATGGCTTCCATATCGCTGGCGATTTGATGTGAGTGCGCACGTTTCGGGTACTATTTTCACATCGCTGTGGAGCTGTCACACGTAGCGATCTCGCGTGCGATCTTTGGCGATCATGCGTCCTGGAAATCGCCTGCAGAAAGCAATCTTCCCTTCACACATCGCCGCGTCACACGCCACAATCGTAGAAGCGATGTGGCCATACTGTTTCGATAGGGGCATGCTAGAGTGTGTTTCACCGTGCCCCTATCAGTGTGATTGGTGAACGGAATTGCGTTCCTATTGGTCAGCCTTGCATGAACGCATGGGTCATCAAAAAAGGCACCTCAGACACGGCCAGCCAATCGGAACGCAGTATCACCCACCAGTCACCGCAGATGCGCCGCAAAAAAACACCATCCAAGGATGCCTACGGGACTGATTTCAGGATCGCTGTGTACGTCGATATCGCCCTGTCACACCCCACGATGCGCTGAAATCGCCTGGTGGATATCGCCTGATTTCACTATAGTGCAGGGCAATCAGGCAACGCTCCACCAGCGATTTATCGCCGTAGAAACGCCCAGTCACACTCCACTATGCACATGAGATGTGGTTTCCACATCGCCGAGTTCGGGAATTGCCAGCGATCTCGCCGGTGATATGGCGGCGTGTGACAGTAACTTAATGAATGTTCTCAATGGATGTAACAAGCAATAGTTATTAATAAAAAAAAATAACAAGAACATTGCTGGTGAATGTGCATTATATCTACAGCAAAATGAGTGACTTATAACTTGATTACTAATAGTTTCTAGATATACATTTATGTGTATTTACACCCACATATACAGTTAGGGCCAGAAATATTTGGACAGTGACACAAGTTTTGTTATTTTAGCTGTTTACAAAAACATGTTCAGAAATACAATTATATATATATAATAATAATATGCACTGAAAGTGCACACTCCCAGCTGCAATATGAGAGTTTCCACATCCAAATCGGAGAAAGGGTTTAGGAATTATAGCTCTGTAATGCATAGCCTCCTCTTTTTCAAGGGACCAAAAGTAATTGGACAATGGACTCTAAGGGCTGCAATTAACTCTGAAGGCGTCTCCCTTGTTAACCTGTAATCAATGAAGTAGTTAAAAGGTCAGGGGTGGATTCCAGGTGTGTGGTTTTGCATTTGGAAGCTGTTGCTGTGACCAGACAACATGCGGTCAAAGGAACTCTCAATTGAGGTGAAGCAGAACATCCTGAGGCTGAAAAAAAAGAAAAAATCCATCAGAGAGATAGCAGACATGCTTGGAGTAGCAAAATCAACAGTTGGGTACATTCTGAGAAAAAAGGAATTGACTGGTGAGCTTGGGAACTCTAAAAGGCCTGGACGTCCACGGATGACAACAGTGGTGGATGATCGCCGCATACTTTATTTGGTGAAGAAGAACCCGTTCACAACATCAACTGAAGTCCAGAACACTCTCAGTGAAGTAGGTGTATCTGTCTCTAAGTCAACAGTAAAGAGAAGACTCCATGACAGTAAATACAAAGGGTTCACATCTAGATGCAAACCATTCATCAATTCCAAAAATAGACAGGCCAGAGTTAAATTTGCTGAAAAACACCTCAAGAAGCCAGCTCAGTTCTGGAAAAGTATTCTATGGACAGATGAGACAAAGATCAACCTGTACCAGAATGATGGGAAAAAAAAAGTTTGGAGAAGAAAGGGAACGGCACATGATCCAAGGCACACCACATCCTCTGTAAAACATGGTGGAGGCAACGTGATGGCATGGGCATGCATGGCTTTCAATGGCACTGGGTCACTTGTGTTTATTGATGACATAACAGCAGACAAGAGTAGCCGGATGAATTCTGAAGTGTACCGGGATATACTTTCAGCCCAGATTCAGCCAAATGCTGCAAAGTTGATTGGACGGCGCTTCATAGTACAGATGGACAATGACCCCAAGCATACAGCCAAAGCTACCCAGGAGTTCATGAGTGCAAAAAAGTGGAACATTCTGCAATGGCCAAGTCAATCACCAGATCTTAACCCAATTGAGCATGCATTTTACTTGCTCAAATCCAGACTTAAGACGGAAAGACCCACAAACAAGCAAGACCTGAAGGCTGCGGCTGTAAAGGCCTGGCAAAGCATTAAGAAGAAGGAAACCCAGTGTTTGGTGATGTCCATGGGTTCCAGACTTAAGGCAGTGATTGCCTCCAAAGGATTCGCAACAAAATATTGAAAATAAAAATATTTTGTTTGGGTTATGTTTATTTGTCCAATTACTTTTGACCTCCTAAAATGTGGAGTGTTTGTAAAGAAATGTGTACAATTCCTACATTTTCTATCAGATATTTTTGTTCAACCCTTCAAATTAAACGTTACAATCTGCACTTGAATTCTGTTGTAGAGGTTGCATTTCAAATCCAATGTGGTGGCATGCAGAGCCCAACTCACGAAAATTGTGTCACTGTCCAAATATTTCTGGCCCTAACTGTATACCCTCTCTCTGTAAGGTGAGCTTGAAACTAATATTCAGATCTCTCCAGTCATGTAGCCACCCCATTACAGTTTAATAAATATGTCTGCTGCCCTTATAACCTTTCCTATAATAATCTAACCTGAGGCTACAACTTCACAAATGGATGGTGGTCTCAGAAGACGTGATAAATAGCGCACATACAGGAAATGTATCATCCAACTCTCACTGGTTTATTTCCTCCTAGCACTGGTCATATCAAGATACTGTTCCTCTGTGGATCGGCAGATATGAAACTGGTTCATCTCATATGAGAAAGGTTTCCATGCTGCCCGTGTAATATTGATTTAGGTCAGATGTATAAACATGGGTAAATCAAAAGTTAAAAAAAATTACACAAGTGCAACCTGTAGGATGTTATACAAGATACAGCACCACTGTGAGGGCCGCAGGCATTATATATCGAGATATAGATAAAGGTCACTGCATCTTTCTACTATGAAGCCCCTACAGCGATTGCATTCTGGACCTTTAACCAATCATCCCTTGACATTTTTAACAGAAAAAGTCTTTATGACAAAAATAGAATTTATATTTGGATTTATTTGGGTCAGTGCCTCTTCAGAAGCCCATTTCAATTATCTATGACTGTGAAATACAAGGACAGAACCAAAGATGGAGACAATGAGAAACAAAACAAGCCCCCCTTATTAATCCAAGAATACGATATAGAAGATCCTCAAGGATGAAAGGGGTATGGATATCTCAAAGCATCAGGGTTAGCTCCTCCATTGTCATGTCATCAACACTGTGAATCATGTGGCATAAAGGTCCGTTTACACACACCGCCCAGTGGCATGATACGATGACAGATATGACCAGTAGCATAATATGATGGTGGTTGTGGCCAGAAGCATAATACCATTGCGGTTGTGACTAGTGTCATGGAATGAAGATTCCCTAATATTGGAATCAATGGAGAGACGAGGGACAGATAAGGGTTCAAGGACACCAGTCCTCTACAAAGTGGACTTTATTAGTCCAGTGGGTGGTCCTATCAGTGACTGACAACTATTTCTCTATTCACACTTATACAAAAAAAGCTGTTAATCATTAACAAGACCACCCACATGACAGGAAATCCCACAAAGGGCAGTGCCATTTCAACATTGTCAGTGACCGCCTAGCAGGTGTACAAATGGCTACCACAGACTTGGCGCAAGTCACTATAGATTGCAAGTTTGCATTGGCCTTTACCCTTTAACTCCTGTACAGGGATTTGGACTTAACCTAGGGTCCGCTGTGTATGGCCACAGAGTCATTTGCGGACCTTTGGTGCAGGCTAGTTGAAATAAGTGGTGTGGTAGCCAGGTCAGAACCAGGAGGTAGGTGTAGGAACAAAATCATAAGGTAAAAGATTAGTCAATAAACAAGCTGAGCTCAAAATCAGAAAGTCCAATGGGAATGTAAGTGAGGCACACAGAAGTTTACTGAAGTTATTCAAACTATAAATGGCAGGATTTAAAGGGGTATTCACATCTCCAAGATCCTATCCAAATATCTAATAGGAAATGCAGTAAAGTTCTTCTGATATAGCCATGTATTTTAACTCATGTGAAGGGCATCGCAACTTAGGTATCCATGGTTACGACCATGAGCAACTAACTAACTGTCACTATGAGAGGGTCGTAACCATGGATACCAAAGCTGCAATGCCTTGCACATGAGGTAACAGACATGGTTATGTCAGGAGAACTATATTACATTTCTAATTGGAGACATTTATTAATATTATTATGATTACACCTATTACATATTGGTGTAATCCTTGGAGATGGGAATACCACTTTAAGGAGTTTAAATACCTTTCAGCTCTACCCAGACCACACAACAGGGAGTAAACACTAACAGAAGTTAAAGAGGACCTGTCACCAAACCAGGCATGGTGATCTAATTACAGCACTGGATGCAGCATGTCTGCAGCATCCAGGCAAGGGGTCCCCCAGCACTTGAGCAGCCTTGTACCCCGAGATAATACACTTAGAAAACTTAAATCCTGCAGCCATTATGGAGGTGGCCAGAGGCTGGAGCCGAAGGGCAGATTCACTCCCCCTGCATGTGTAATCTGCCCACCGCTGCCAATCATTCTCTCCCTCTTCAGCAACATTAAACAGAGGTTTGTTTGTTTTTTCAGAACTTGCCGTTTGGCCCCGCCACCATTTAGTACCTTGTACATCTCGTGGTTGGCCTAATGAAGGGGTTTTAATCCTGAAATGCTTAGAAATAAACCATTAAATTCATTGCACTCATTCATTGGAATGGGAAGTCCCTTTTCTCTTCTATATATACTCCAGAAAAGAGTTTCGTATATGAACTGACAGCACGACAAGTGATATTTTCTATTATGTAGTGTGCTCTGTATTATGTATTTTATATTATGTATATAGTTCTGTAGCCATGGTTACAGATGTTTATTTCTGATGGATGCTTACCTTACAAAATGAATTTTAGTATGTGTGTTTAATATATATAGAGTTTAAAGCCTACGGGTAAACTTGCTATATATCCCCAACCACATTAAACCTTCTCTATTATCTCGACTTTTCTTTTTAGTTTGTTTCTCTGCTGCCACCAAGAAATCATTACGAACCAATGCTAGAATGAAGGGTTAATGACCGCTCTGCCAGACTTCAGATTCCAGGAGATATTAAATGTTGAAATAGAGTTGTGGTTTATTTGTCAACGCGTTTCAAGGCTCTCAGGCCTCTACCTCAGAACAAAACAGCATTATTGGTAATTCTGGTTTGTCCTGAGGAAGGGGCCTGAGAGCCTTGAAACGCATCAACAAATAAACCACAACTCTATTTCAACATTTAATATCTCCTGGAAGCTGATGTCTTCTGAAGTCTGGCAGAGCGGTCATTAACCCTTCATTCTACCGCTGGTTCGTATGTTTTTCACTGGAGACTACTACGACTGTGATATGCTTTTGTAGTGGTTGTGACTCATCATAACCACGGAAGGTGAGCCTTGATATCTCTAATGCTCAAACCGTACTCACAGATAAGACCTTAATTGAGCTCTTTAGCTCCTATTCTTTGAGTCTGAATGATCCCCAAGAAATCATTAGTAAGCCAGATAACTATTTATGTAAATCACATTGAAGTTGCTGAATTCGACACAAAACCACAATGTTATTGCTGCAAAAATTTGGAAAACGGCACTTTTATTTTGCAGTGGGAAAAATCATCAGTGTGGCCATAAATCATGATCACAACCTATTTACAGTTTGAGCATTTAACTGTCTTTGCAGCTGTAATCAATAAGGCTGGGATCACACAGGAGCCCATTATAGTAACCGGATTGCACTACATGCAATCCGGTTACCGCTTGCGGATTTGCAGCCTGCGTTAAAAATCATGCAGGCGCTGCCCATAGACCTAATGTTAATGCTTTCAGGACCAAGGCTAGCGGCTCATACACTACGTACATTATGTACTGTATTTCATACACAGTGAGGAGCCACCGGGTTCATTCATAAAAATGAAAATGCTGACAATAGCCGGCAAAACTAAAACATTAACCCCTCACATGCCCACCTGAGTGGACAGCATGTCTGTAGGGAGGGTGGGCACCCCCTAGAGACATGTTACCCACATCTATTGTTAAGATTTGTTTGACGAATGCACTGGCTTTGTGAAGGCGCTGTCTTACATTGAATGCATGGTACTACAGGTCTAAGCCACCCTAGTCTTAGTGGCTGGACAGAGCCTATGCCATACAGAGATTCTGGTTCCAATGCCTAGTCCATCACCTGTGCTGCCCACAGAATAAATATAGTGGCACCTGGTAATAGTGATGCACCCCCAGGCTATGGGGTACTCGGGAACTGGGCCGGTGCTGTCTCTCTGGGAAATCATGGTAGTCATGACCCGGTTGCGTGGCCTGGGATCAGTACAAAAAGGGGTATTTACAGGCGATTTGTTGTGACGCCCCCCGGGGTATGTTGTCAGTAGGGCCACCACTGCCATATTCCTGCTGGGGATGGTGACTTGGGGCAGCGTGGATGGTAAGTCCTCCTCGGGTACGGCTGAGGGTCCCCAAGGCAGGTGTAGGAAGTCTATGTACAGGGTGCAGGGTAACGGGCACAAAAACAGGCAGACTCATGGTTTTGTGGTTTTCTCAGTCCTTTATTGGAGCAGATGTTAAATGCTGTCCACGGAGTCTTGAGAGCAACTTGGGGTTATTCAAGTATAAGTCCAGGTTCCTATACAAGGGTTAAAGGGAGAGGATGAGGACAAAACCTGGAAACTGGTAAATGGAATGGCTTGCACTAAACCTGTGACTGGTAGCCATTTCTAGAGCTGCCAGGCAACCACTGACACAGCCACATTACATGCAGGTTATAAGGGCTTGTGGGGAGTTTCAGCTTTCCAGCAGCTAAAGAGCCACATATTGTAGAATGCTGATTTAGAGCAACAGTCATATGGTTCTATACAGCAACAATGCCAAAAATGAGACATCCATCAGCCCGTCTGTAAAATGACACGGTTTATGAATCAGGATGTTATCTTTTCATTCTCTGTTAGCTCTGACAGCTCCTTTTCCTAAATAAGTAGTTAGTGTTGACAGAATAGATGGCACTACGGATATTTCTCATCACCTCCCTTGAGTGCACATCTAACATGCACACAGATCTGGGACACCACGAAGATCTAGGTTTATTGGGAATCTTGACAAAATAAACATTAACATTTTACAATCTCTTGAAGCAAAAATCGATTTTTCTTTTCTGTAAAACTTAATATCATCTACAGGTTTATTCCAAAGAGATAGCTATCAATAATGAACGTTTCCTTTGCTGGCACCTGAGCTACACAGCATTGGAAATGTCTTGCCTGGTGTAAGGTTGGGCAGCACCTCCTTGTTTGTGTAGGGAAAGTAAATATAGCAAAAGAGATTGCAGGAACAAAAAAATAGGATGCATATTACACCAATGTCTGCCGCACTGTGCAAGGCGAATGTGAACAAGGGGTTCCCTTATTACATATGAAGATTACAATGGTAATCTTTGGGAAATTAAATAAATCAATATGCACGAGGGTCACACCAGCTGCTCTACTGGTGTTTTTCCACTGAATGATTTTACAGTCTCTAGATTTACATTAATGTGAATTTCAGAAAAATAAAATCTCATTCACTTTTTATGTGCTTATGAATGGCACATTTCTAGGACTTCCAGTACTTTTGCATATGAAATGGGTGTCGTTCTTATATTTCTCCAGCAGCGCCCCTAGAACGCATGATGCATTTCATCAATCAGCTGTCCAAATAATTCATGTACAATCTGAGTCCTACAAACCAAGAAACACTCTTTTGTTTTTAGTCTCCATTTTGGGCACACAGAAGTAATATATTTGTAATTTAACTATGGAGACAAGACTGAAATGTACTGTTCATTTAATTAAACTATAAGTGAATCCTAAATTACAGTCTACAGTGATGTGAAAAAGTGTTTGCTCCCTTCCTGATTTCTTATTTTTTCTTTTTTTGTTTCTCATACCTAAATGTTTCAGATCACCAAACAAATTTATAATTAGCCAAAGATAACACAAGTAAATACAAAATGCAATTTATAAATTAAGGTCTTTATTATTAAGGGAAAAAGAAATCCAAACCTACAGGGTCCTGTGTGAAAAAGAGATTGGCCCCACCCCCTTAAAACATATATTAACTATGGTTTATTACATTCTTGTGAAGCTAATTTCAATTTCCACACTCAGGCCTGATAAGTGTCACACTTGCTCTCAAACAATAAATCACTTACATATGACTTGCTTGACAAAGTGAAGCAAACCAAAAGATCCTCAAAAGCTAGACATCATGCTGCGATCCAAAGAAATTCAAGGACAAATGAGAAACACAGTAATTGAGATATAACAGATTGCAAAAAGGTTATAAAGACGTTTTTAAACCTTTGTTACTCCAGCGAACTACAATGAGAGCCATTTTCCACAAATGCAAAAAACATGGAACAGTCGTGAATCTTCCCAGGAGTGGCCGGTAGACCAAAATTATCCCAAGAGCGCAGTGAAAGGTCAAAAAATACCCCACAATAACAAAATCTGCAGGCCTCACTTGTCTTAGTTAAGGTTATGACTCCACCATAAGAAAAAGACTGGGCACAAATGGCCTGCATGGCAGAAAATCACTGGTGAGCAAAAAGAACGTAGCGGCTCAGCTCAGTTTTTCAGAAAACAGTTGATGATCCCTAAGCCTTTGGGTGAATACTCTGTGGACTGACAAAACAATAGTTGAAATATTTGGAAGGTGTATGTCCTATTAGATGGCGTAGATGTAACACAGTATTTAAGAAAAAAAAACATACCAACAGTAAAATATGGTGGTGGCAGTGTAATAATGGATTGTGGCTGTTTTGCTGCTTCAGGACCTGGAATACGTGATGTGGTAAATAGAACCGTGAATTCTGATGTCTACCAAAAATTCCTGAAGAAGAATGTCCGGCCATCTGTTCCTGACATCAAGTTGAAGCACACTTGGATTATGCTGCAGGGAAATGATCCCAAACACACCAGGAAATCCACCTCTGATTGTGTTAAGATAAACAAAATTAAGACTTTGGAGTGGCCTAGCCAAAATCCTGACCTTAATCCAATTGAGATGCTGTGGCATGACCTTAAAAAGGTGGTTAATGTTTGGAAACCCTCCAATGTGACTGAATTACAACAATTCTGCAAAGATGAAAGACCAAAACTCCTCCAGATCGTTGTAAAAACTCACTGCCAGGTATCAAAAATGCTTGATTGCAGTTGTTGCTTCTAAGGGTGGCCCAACCAGTTATTAGGTTTAGAAGGCAATCACTTTTTCACACAGGACCCTGTAAGTTTGGATTTCTTTATTTAACTCTATTTATAATCTGCATTTTGTATTTACTAGTGTTATCTTTGTCTATTATTTAAATTTGTTTCATTATCTGAAACATTTAAGTGTGACAAACATACAAAAGAATAAGAATTCAGGAAGGGGCAAACATTTTTTCACACCACTGTACATAGTTTGATGACTTTTGAAGCTGTAATAGGCTTTTTTATTGAGTGGGATTGTAAACCCCCTTAGACTTTGAAAGCAGAATTGAGCGCAGGCAGAAATCATACTGTTTGGGTTAATCACTAGTTCTTATTGTTGCTGCCTGCCTCTTGTTGCTTGCTCATATGGAAACTGCAGAGGTCAATTTAACAGTTTCCTATAAAAGTAGTGATGTGAGGACAACTGTTATGTCCATACATGTCTTAGATTACTTGTGTTACATTTTCTGTATATTTGACACATAGGATCCATTGCTGGCCACAGTATGCAATTATGTATCCCTCGAACAGGATTTCTTCTCATTTGGCCTCATACACTCTCTCTCCAGGAGGCCTCGCCCTACATTCCCCTTTTTTTCCAGTTCTGAAGACCAAACCGTCAGGGAGCACAGAATAAAAATAAATCTGGTGTTCAGAAGTGGCTTTTCAGTGGTGCCTTTGCCAATGGCTATCCAGCTGTGCTCAGCTGTAAATCTGATGCCCCCAAGAGCTAGGATGAATTGTCACACCAATACTTATCACACGCAGTGTAAACAACCTAAAAATAATAACCAGCTCGATTATAATCACTGGAGCTGACACAACATGTTGACTTCAGGATGCTCAAATTATCTTATGATAAATGAGATAATGTCCTACTATATTCCTTGGCATTGAGAAAAAAGTTATTAATTACATATAGAAGAATCCTTATAACCTCTGCTGTTTAATACATTTCTATGCAGATTTCTTGTGGATTTTTATGCTGAAACATTTGCTATCTAGTTGACGTTACTGTAATATACTGCATATTTTGTGCTCGAAAATCTAGAATGAAAATCTGAAGCATTGGTGCAATACCATAATAGTGTCAAATAGGTATTTTTTTGTTTTACTTCCCCGCACCCCACTTCACCCTGATTTTTTGCTTGATGTATATTCACCTCTGCAGTTCTGCCTACACTTTGCTTCTCTTCAACCTCCATAGTGGTTCCTGGCTCATAACTTCCATATTATTTCTCTATCTTTTGCTCTCAATCCTATAATCCTTCAGCATCACATGACAAGCTAGAACCAGTACTATTTTGGGGGGGAAGCAGCGTGATTAAACTTATTTCTAAAGTCTATTAAATATGCTAATAAGGTTAATAGTCTGAATTCTGATCTCCTACTTTATAATCGTATTACAGGAGCTATCTAGTCATTATCAGTAACTGTGACATGAGTTTCTGTCTCCCTTCCACTAAAGGCCCAGTCACTGTGACGTTACAACGATCTCTCCAGCGATGTCATTATGTGTGACACTTTGCAGCGATCAAGCCCCTGCTGTGAGATCGCTGATCGCTGCAAAGTGCTCTGCGTCATTTTTTGATCGTTGGTTTCCCGCTGGTCAGCACGCAGCACTGCGTGTGACAGCGAGAAACCAGCGATCAGTGACCTCACTGGCTGGTAACCATGGTAAACACCGGGTATCTAGGCAGCGCACGCTGCCTGCATACCCGGTGTTTATCATAGTTACCAGGGTCCTCCCTGCTTAGTGCTGCCTGTAAGCAGGGAGGACGCTGGTAACTATGATAAAAAGCGGGTATCCAGGCAGCACGCGCTGCCTAGATACCCGGTGTTTATCATGGTTACCAGAGTCCTCCCTGCTTACAGGCAGCGCTAAGCAGGGAGGACGCTGGTAACATCGCATTCAGCGATGTGGGAGGTGGCTCCTATGCCCCTGATCGCTGGGGAGATCTGCCTGTTTGACAGCTCCCAAGCGACCAGGTAATGACACTCCAGCGATCCCGGCAGGTCGTTATCGCTGTCGGGATCGCTGGAGCGGTCGTTATGTGTGACAGGACCTTTAAGTGTACAGCCAATGCAATTTAATGATGAAAGAAGTTCTGTTGACTTAAAACTGAAATGGTTACCTCCTTCAGATTACATACAGACATGTAATTCCCAGAAGGTCACGATCAGATCACAAGCCCCAACTGAGAAAAAGGAATCCATGAATTTTCAGATAGAAATGAACAGCTAAATAAGATACGGTAATACAGTGGAACCTTTGATTACGAGCATAATTCATTCTGGGAATATGCCTGCAATCCAAATCACTTGAATACCAAAGTAAATTTTGCCATAATTCAAATCCAGGTGATTCGTTCCACAGTCCAAAAATATTTACTGTATTCATATAAAATTATTACAGTTTTGCAGTTAATTGCAGTTCATTAGTATATAAAGTATACATATGTGCAGGAAGATAATCAGATACAGTAACTACATTTGGTTTAGTTGTGTTGTCACATGTACAGTATCAAGTATGAAGGGCTCCATGTTCAGAGTTCAATGAACACACTAAGGCGGCCGTCACACGCTGCAATATCTTGAACGATATCGTTTAAGCGATCTGCTTTTTGATCGCTTAAGCGATATCGTTTGTGCATCGTTACGTGCGATCAAGCGATTTTACAATGTAAAATCGCTTGATCGTGACATCGCAGATATGAGAGCAGGACCTCATATCAAGCGATCATCGCTTGTTCAATCTGCTTCATCGTGGTGTGTGACACCACGATGAACGATCTCCCAGCGGCAGAGCCTATGCTGGGATTTGGTATCTATGGTAAACGTCGGGTTACTAAGCGCAGCGCGGCGCCTAGTAACCCGATGTGTACCATACTTACCAGCCATCTGGCCCACATCGCTGGTGAGTCTGTCTGTGTGACAGCTCACCAGCGATGTGAGCGATATCGTTAGCGATCGCGCGTGCACGTGATCGCTTACAATATCGCTCACGATATTGAGCAGTGTGACGGCCGCCTAAGACCGGAACTCAGTGTGAGGAAAAGACCTCGAGATTCATGGCGCAGGATCTCCGGCGCTCACGTGGCAGCCCGGGGTCCTGGCTTCACCCCGGAAGCTGTCACGGAGCACTTCTGGTGAGTGGTTGTCAAGCACTGCCAACCACTCACCTTCCGCAATTCTGACAGATACCGATGTGTGCAGCTCATCGGGATCTGTCAGAAGTGATCGGGCTTTGGGGCAGGGTGCCTCTCTATGGGGCAGTGTAAAACTAAGAATTAATGAATAAATAAAGTTTTTATAAATCAGTAAAAAAAAAAAAAAGCATAAAAGTTCAAATCACTCCCCTTTCCCCCATTCACAATAAAAGTATTCAAAATTTTAAAAAAATACATGTTTTGTATCGACACGTTTAGAAACGCCCGATCTATCAAGATATAAAATCAATTAATGACAGCCATAAACAGTGTAACGAAAAAAAGGTCCAAACGCCAAAATTACAGTTTTTTGGTCGCCGCAACATTGCTATAACGGGTGATCAAAACAGTGCATCAACCCAAATTGATATCATTAGAAACGTCAGCTCAAAACACAAAAAATAAGCCGTCACCAAGCCCCAGATGCCGAAAAATGAGGTTGCAGTTTTTTTTCACCACTTAGATACCAGTAAAGGTATACATGTTTGGTATATACAAACTCATACCGACCCAAGGCATCACACTGTCATGTCAGTTTTACCATATAGTGAACATGGCGACTAAAAAACCCGAAAAACAAATGCATAATTGCATTTTTTTGCAATTTCACTGCACTTGGAAATTGTTTGCAATTTCCCTGTTTTCTATATGGTAAAATAAATTATTGCATCTTAAAGTACAACTCGTCCCGTAAAATTCAAGCCATTATATATCTATATTGACAGAAAAATAAAAAAGTTATGGCTCTTGGACGCAAAAAACGAAAATGAAAAACTAAAAATTCTAGGGTCATGAAGGGGTTAAAGAAGTGGTTGTCCATACGGTTATATCTTCAACAGAATCATACTTCACCCGGACTATCTTACAAGGTTCTGAACATTGAGTTTTTCAAAACACAATTATTTTATATTCTTATTTTTCAGATTGTATATGTTTTATATCAAATAATACTTGTCTTTCTGCCCCTTGAATACTGTTCTATCTTTCACAGTCACCCCAAAAACACAGCGTCTGCAGTTTGGGGTTCTGATCTGACACAAATCCTAAGTCATATTAAAAGGCTTGTTAAAGAGTCGATTATGACTTTAAGCCTTATTGGGTGGCATTAGAGTTTCTCACTTCCTCACTGAAGTGACAATTTGTATCTTTCACTAAGCATTTACAATTGTCCACTACTTCAGCTTAAAGTGTCCCACTCTATATCCATTTATGTCTTCCTATTAGTAAAGAAGTCACTCAGAGGTCTTCTGCATCTGTTCCACCCTTCATATTAGCTGTAACATCTCATTAAATGGTATCATTTACCCTGCGTTCTGTACATAGCTGCCTTCTCCTCTTGTTCCACCAACACTGCCCTCTCTGTCTTCATATAGCTTCTCTTATCAGCGCTCATTACCAATGCCTTGGAAACCAACAAGTCTGTGATTCAGTTTTTACATTACAAGTCCGAACTTCCAATTATATCCGTGGTGGTCGAGACCGGTGTTTGAATTAACACAACCACAGCAGGGCATAATCTCGATCAGCGACACTCCTTCTATTGCTTCATAATATCATTTACAGTGTCTTGTTAAACTGAGGGGGCAGGCAGAAATGTGGGTAGCGGTGGATTGTAGGGAAAATAATAGAGTTTGATTTATAGAAATGGAACATGTATGGTCTGTAGGAAGAATAAATGAAATCAGGATTTTTAAAATCTGTATAATAAAAGAATTTAAATGAAAGGCAGGAATAAAAATAATAATTTCATAATGAATGATTGAATAAATTAGCAAAGATGAATAAAACAAGAATTCATGTGGATTCAATAATCTGGATGGGTTCTGTGAGCAATTTTAATAAATGGGGGATTGAAATGTTTGTTTTCATACTCATGGGGGTTGCAAAAACATTTGATTGATTAATTTTGAAATATGTTTTTACAATGGCTGAAGCCCCATTTTCCATTAATGATTCATTATCTCTGGGTTCGGATGTGCCATTGATGCTACACAGGTGTCCAAGATGTGAGACGGCCAATTTCCACCTCCAAAGTAGCAAGCCGCTTCTGTCCTAGACATAAAGAGAGGGACCCATATACTGTTCTTGCACAAGGGCTGTCTTTTGTCCTTGTCCGCCACTATATTCTTCCTTCGACCACTACTAGGTAAACATGTGTCACTTAATAGTTATTCCCCTTATTAGAACTTTCCTACTACATAAATGCTTTATCATGCCTGTCTGTCTCTCTGTAACGGAAATCCAGCATCCCTGATTGGTTGCTGCTGAGCGCGGCGATCAATCAGTGAGAGGCGCAGCCCGGCCTTGAATCGGCATGGGATTTGAAATACGTCTACCATCTGGAGATTAGCGGCGCTAGCCACTGATCTCCCGACGGTAGCCGCGGGTCATTTCCTGCCGCACAGAGGTCAGCGGCGACGCAGCTGGGAGATGACCGGCGTTAGCCGGTCATCTCCTGCCTGCTCGCAATGGAAGTACCCCGACCGGTGGTAGCGATCTTGCTCGGTGTGACACGCAGCAGCGACCAGGCCCCCGCTGTGAGATCACTGATTCTGTCACGGAGGTCAGCGATGACGCAGCCGGGGAATAACCGGCATTAGCAGCGGAAGTACCCCGACTGGCGCTAGCAATCTCCCTCAGTGTGAAAATCTCACCAGGGACCACGTACTGACGCTCCAGCAATCCCTACAGGTCGCATCATTGTCGGGATCACTGGAGAGTCGCCAAGTGTGACGGTACCTTATTGATCACTGGTGAGCTGTCACACGTGCAGATATATTGAACGAAGCCCTGTCGCTGATTGTGGAAAATCCTATGTATTCATTGCATTATTTTTAAATCTTTATGAATAAACTACATATATATTCTAGAATACCCGATGCGTTAGAATAGGGCCACCATCTAGTGTATTATAAAACAGCACTACGACCATCATCGATCATCATGGTAGAACGTAAAATGGGTTGGTGATAATATACGGTAGTGACATAAATCGGCTAAGAGGTTTCAATGGTCAGAGATCAGCTAATCGGACCTCATAATAAGACTGATAAAATGATTACAAACTCTCCTATTCCAACAAACAAGTCATCAATTGTCAGTGCAACACAAAGGCTTTATAGAAAATCTGCAACTTGTTAACGCAGCCTTATATTCAAGTCATTTAGCGCTTATCTACTGGACTCTACCCAGTCTGACAAATAATTGTGGCACCCTGTACCAGGTCACCACAGACTTCCTTGGGACACTGAAGGATTTCACACAGCGAGTAACCCACACACAACACCTTTCCACCCCAGGCCTGTAGGGGGAGCCCAACTGGTTGCTTTAAGCCAGTTTCCCCAATAAATATGGGTTCTGGAGGGAAAACAGCAGAGTGTGCAGTCACTAGAGAACTATGAAGAGCTTAGTGAGCTGAACTGGTACTGGAGCCGTGTTAGGCCCATACCAGTAACCACCTGAGACAGTGGTAGACCCACAGGGTAGGGGTCGAAGGCAGAGGAGAGAAACGTGCTACAACAGGGGGCAAAGGAGTCATACCGACTCACCCCATCAGAGTGCCGGTCACTGGGTCCGAGCTGCAGGGACAGAGAGGATAGGCCCCGCAGAGAATCCATCACCACAAGGAGGTTTAGCTTCCAGAACACCCGCAGCACCAACAGTTGAGAGCCAGGGGCCGTGACAACGTTTAGCAGGATCCCAAAAGAGTGCCCTCAGTGCAGCAACCCGGGTGTGGAGAGAGAAACAGAGAGAAGTGAAGGTCCGGTTAGGTTTCAAGCCTGCCAGACCCTGAACAGAGGAACTGAAACAAGGAGGTCTACAACCCTACTCGCTGTGGAGATCCCAAGGTGTTTCTCTCAACTCCTGACGAGCGTACCCATACAGAACACTAGTAAAGGTACCGAAAGACTTTTATATGTGTGTGTCCCTCCTTCCATCTGCACCACACCGTCCACACTCCCCTACTCCCACCTTGCACAGAAACGACTGTGCTGCCCTGTTACTCTGTTACAACCTACAGCCCCGGGGACCCCCGCTAGTCCTGTAGGGAGCGGTTCCACCTTGCTGCCGCCCATCACCCTGGAGGCCCAAGCAGCGCCGGTGCCATCACCGGAACCCTACAGGTGGCGTCACGACTTGACAAACTTTTTATTATTTTTACTGCCATTTATTTTTCATCTGCATCCCCCGGGCCCACGGCCTCAGGCACCGCTACCCGTGACTTCCCCTGCAGACCGCGCCTGAGTGATCCGAGTACCCCCAGGGCCTGGGCTGGACATGATCATGATAGAACAATCACTATAAAGATTGTCCTGTTCCCATACGGTATCTTGTTATTGATGGCACATGTCTTGTTTACACTAGCAATGTGCTGTCGAGAAATATCTTTTTCTCCAGCGTAAAATATACTATCATTTTGCTCATTCAGTGCCGACATGTTTAAACCTACAAATCCTGATCTGCACTGCCGGTGTTCTTAAATGTGACTTTTGCTCACAGGCTACATGTTACACACACACTCTGCAAAGCTATATGTACTGTAATCAAATAGAAGGCAAAACATATATGTGATCTAAAAATGCAGGAATAGATGTAGCTAGGTGTAAACTTTCATTAAGTTGTGTGATGTGTAATGCATGCCTTAATAAACCAAAAGCAAAGATATTGACAAAAGCAATGAACCTGATACATGCTGTCTATCCTCCACCTCACCTTTGAGTGGGTGGTTCGTTCACACTTCTTCAGTCAGTGAACCCTTCCAGAAACCTACCTCTAATCTGAGTTAGGGGGATCATACTTGGATTATGATCTTTGAGAAACCCTACACTACATTATTTTGCCATTTTCTTGATTTCTTAATATTTTGTTAGTACCAGGATTGATAATAAAGGTGTATTGCATTGTTTTTTCAGGCTTTTCATAAGCAGGTCTCAGAAGCAGTTGTAAATCCAAGGTTATGCTGCATATTCTTGCATGAAGACAGAGGATTTGTTATAAGCCAGAGTGCTCTTAAATTACAAAACCTTTAATAACTGCATTCTAAGCCTCGCCATATAGCGCTTCTCCTATACTCACCCTTGTGCTCGCTTCTACATATCTTTCCTATTGTTTTTCTTTGTAGAGGAAAATGAATGTTACAGTATATTTGTGAAGATGACTCAAGTCTCTAACTTTCCTGCACAGACCAATTTCTGATTATTCAGGCCTTTGCCTTAGAAACCATCACTATAGTTGCTTGGAGACCTCTAGGTTATCTATGAAATAAGCCGTACTTAGCGCAGAACACAATAATCTTACATCTATAGAAGGTGAACTCCACTTCCATCTCTGGCAATCTCTGATGTGCATTATGTTTGTACCCTGCCTATTCAGAGATCTTTTTTTAGATTGATAAGGACTCTATTAGAAAGCTTTCATGCAGTGTTTGTTTTATTTGTTTGCTTTTTAAGTTATTTTTTTCTTTATCCTGATCAAATTTATAGTTTTATTGTTTCCCACGCGGCATGCTCTTTTGTTCATTTTTCCATAGAATTCCTTTATTGTAAAAAGAAATGCATATTTTCAGGTAAGAAAGGCATAAATGACACTTCTTGACAATGCATGAAAATCCTAACCTCCACCCCACCATAGTCTAAACGAGAATGGCCAGTAACAAACAATAAAAAAAAATCCTACTCACTACAGGTGATGTTATGGGTACTATATAATGTACTAAAAAATAGAACAGTTTTGTAAAATCCTAAATGAGGCATACATCGGAATAAGCTTTTGTGCTGAACTGGGTGGACTCTCCTTGGTGCTGAACGCTTATGTAAAATGAGGTTGATAAGGATTATGCAGCCCAGTGACCTCCAGCTGCTGCAAATGTACAGCTCTCAGTACGACCTGAAAGCCATCCTTTACCTCATTTGACCTTCTTCACTTTCAAATGTTTAGGTCATATACAAAATCAGAGGATTGGTGATAATTAGTTGAATCACTTACTCCACTTCTCTCAAGAGAGACATGGGGGCAGTTTTAACCAACATCCGAAGACTAAAACCCCAGAGTGTATATAAAACTTAGCTTTTATTAGAACAAGTAAAAACGCACCCATGTCAAAAAACATAAACTCATCCCAACACAGAGATAAGAATAAAAATGCATGTTTGCCACTCTCTCTCTAGATAGACTACAAAATCACCCTACCTACCAGCGGAGTTTAAGCACTATGATTTGACTTGGTGTCCCTGCTCCTTGAAGGCTGACCCAGCAGGCCCTAAAGGATTCCCTAAGGGCTAATACAGATATCTGATAGTGATAATCTCCTATAGTACACTCAACACGGAGAACTATATTTATAAATCGGGATCAATGATGCAATATTCAAGTATCCTTTTCAGCCTGAATTAAAAATTGCTCCTTTCCAACATTAAGAACCTATAGATTGATAGAAAGTTTGTGGTCACTGTTTAGAGTGTTCCAGCAAGAAACATCTTGAACAATATGGATCCATTTTACTACAACTTATCTTAATAGGTTCTCTTCCTGGATTCTATGTTTTCCATTATCCAACATCCAACGCGTTTCTGCCTTGTTATCGGGTTCATCAGGAGGCACGATGAGTAACAGAGATTTCAGACATCCAAGAGTAATCAAACCCATTATTGCATGTGTGAACGAGTAACTCCAGGTTATACTACCGCATAGCGCATATTTCCAGGTAACCTCTGGTCCAATCAGGTTACCAGCAAATGTACAAGTGGTTTTCAAATGAGTAATGCACCCTCCTTCATTAGATATCCAGGTGTTTGTATGATCACATAGCTATCCAGAAAAAGGGACCATCTTCCAAGGTATTCACTGTGGTCTGAGTGCTATATTCAGGATGTGTTCCACATATGTCCCTATTCCCCTCCAAAGCTGGATGGGGAACAGGGACATATGTAGATGGTCCCTATAAACTTTGGAGTTTTTCTCTTTGGATGTTCATAATTATTTAAGTAATTGCTGGTCTACCACTGAATTCTAGATTACATGGAGGAATTGCATTGTCGAGGCTTTCTTCAATGGGCCACACCCATTGATGCTGAGATAGAACTTGAATTATATGTAGTGTTGACCAAAATGATTAGCAGGACCTTTTGAAAGCACCAGCATCATCATTATGTGGCAACCAGGCCAGAGCCCTGCAGATTACCGACTAACTGCCAGCATCAATGGTGCCTCTCGACATAAGCAGGCTCATTATGTACACTACCTCTCTATTTTTTCTAATGGTAATGCTAAGACTAGCCAAGCTCAGTGCTCGGCAACCTTCAGTTCTCCCATTAGGAGTTAATAAGCAGTATGTAGTCCCGGCTCTTGGGATCACTGGAAATGGAGGATAACTTTCCAACTTGAGAATACTCTGTTTAAGAAAGGTAAAAATGGTGGATATTACCTAAGGCTCTGTTCACATCAGCCTATAAACTGATGCTTTTGACAGCAAGAACAGAATAGTCTGCAAAGCAATTCCTGTTTAAAATACTAGAACCCTCCTAATTTAACATTCATTTCTGGTAAGGTCAAATATCTCTTCCAATTGGAATGGACTGAAGCGTTGTTACATAAAGAGCAATATACAGAACGTTTCTTTCTTATATGGTCTCATTTTATGGACTTGCAGCCATTATCCGTACGGCAGTCACTTCATAGCTGTTTCCAGTTTACTGACTGGTACATGGGCCAGCTGGCGGCTGGCACAAGTCCGATTAGACTTGTCTAACGCATCTTATGCCATCTTCCCTGCCTGGGGAGGGGGGAGGAGGGAATTTGTTGAACAGTTTAATGCCTTGAATTTATATATTGACCATGCAACATTTGAGGAAACTTGAAAAACCTTTGTCTTTAATATCTGACTGAAATTTATTGTACTTCTCTATATACTCAACTTGTATTTTCACTGTACATTGTTTTTTTTTTCTGCTTTTGCCCAATAAAGGCTTAATAAAAAAAAAAAAATACTAGAACCCTGATATAAACAATACAGACTCCATTATGAGTAATTGGAAACCATTTGAAAATGGATGTGTCACACTTGCAAAGCCTCCATTAGGAACAGAAGCCATGCCAGTAAAATAAACAGAACCTCCCAGCTTTTTTTTATACACACACATGAAGAATTGTGATTGTACAATTTAGAATAAGCATTGCAGTCACCTTTTGTGTTACTCCGTTCTGCAGGATGGCACAATGCTCTTTATGTATCGTCTCCACAGTTACCAGGATCCGCATTGTGGTCTTCTCTGATAATGTTACTTTGTTCTTGCTAATCACATGAGTCACATCCCTTTCTCTAATTAGATTGTAATAACTCGAGCTGCATCCCATTAATTTCACACCATGAACTAGCTAAGTCACCAACATAGATCTCACCATAACCACAGTCAGCTGTTTATTAAGAATAACTCATCATATACTTAATCTGATGTTCCTTGTATTGTAATTCATATCAATGGCCATTACCATGCAGTGTGGCCATCTCTTGGGCTCTCAGCAGTTCTCATGCACTTATTTTTATTATCTACAGTATGGACACTAAACAGTTAATTTTGCTGTGATAATAATTATGCACTTAGTCATACATTCAAATTACATTAGTACAAAATTGCATTTTGTAGTGAAAAATAAAAATTAACAATAAACCGAGCAGATCACAATTATCCATTGCTATAACTCTGATTGGCAATACCAAGAGAATTAAAATAGTTGTTCACTCTGGATACTTAGAAAGGTCTTCTGGCAATAAACTGATCACAAGCTGATCTTCTACTTTTTGGAGGGTAATCCTACTCCTTTAAAGTAACCAAGTTCCTTTTATAGTGAAAATTAAATTTCTAAAACGGGCAATCCTTATAAAATTACCTACATAGAAGTAAACTACCGAAGTTATCTTAGCATTCAAAGTTAATCTACTACACTAGAAATATTAAGGAAACCTGCCGGCCAAAGTGCCTAAAGGGGCAGAGCAATGTAAGTAGATTAGCATTGTATGGTTAATGTGCAAGAGGACACGACCAGAGCACCATTACCAGCATGAGATAGATAGTCTTTTTATTAATGCGTTTCAAGGCTGCCAGGAATCTTTCTCACATACAAAATATGGTACTTACAAGTTAAGAACAAACACGGATCACATTAATTACAACCTCTTTATAGAATGTAATATAAAGAAAAAATACACCGTGTGTGGAATATTCCCATACTTCTAGAATGTCAAAAAAGTAATCACCCCTGTATCGTGTCACCCTGATGATGATGGGGGTTCTTGGGGGATGAATGGGTGTTATGTCACTAATTTATTGTGACTTATGACTGCAGGGCGTGTTAAACCCACACTAGGAGAATGTCTATAAAGTGGTCCTTGTCTGATTGCTTGTGACTACGCGAGCTAACGTTACAATAAAGGAAAGTGTTCTTACATATTCGTTGGTTGGCTGTACTGGTGTTGCTAACTAAACCCACATTTGAGCATAAACTATTGCACCTTTCCAAAGCATTATGCTTTGTCAAGAAAACACAGGGACAAAAGTACAGATGTTCAGACTAGGTCTTATCAAAATAATGCAATGACCATATTGAAGAATTCATACCCAAGAGTGAAAGAATTGAACTGATATTTTATGAGGAAGGTGTAACGCCGGGTGAGTCAATGCCTGGCGTGCGGCACAACACAGAGGGGAGTACAAGGGAAGATGACAATAGAAGGCACTAACATTAGGAAGAGGGAGCACCTCCTAGCATTCCCTGAGGCTGGATCCTGCACTCCCTAACGTTCCAATACCAATCCTCCGTCACCCTCTCCTCCATTGCCGTAATGTGCTTGGGCCCTTGCTGGCCCTGAACTCATTCTGACTAGTATGCAGGCCAGTGAAACACTAATATCACTACTACAATAAAATATGAGGGGGGCAAGACAAACAGATAGGAATAGACACAACAAATAGTAATCTTCAACTGCCCCACAGGAACTTTGGTGCAGCAATTATCTCCTCAACGTTTCCATAGACAGGCTCCTTCAAAGTCCATCCTTGTCCATCATTGTATATATGTCCCCATTCTGGTTTACATGGTCCCTATCCACGAATTTATGTCCCCATTTTGTCCCTAATGCATAATTATAAACAAAAATATTCTACTCACCTTCCCCCTACACCCAAATTGCCTGGTGTCATCTGTTGCCAGTGCACAGCTGACATCTGAGTGCGCGCAAGGGCGCATGAAATCGCTGTCTTGCGTGACCCACTGTCATGGCGCCTTTGACGTCAGCTACCAGCCGCTGTGCTGGCAGAATGTATTGCAGTGCAGGGACCTGATGGGTCTGTGCACCATGAAGCATTTCAGCTGGATCTGTGCTGGGGTGGACGGGCCCCTATAATCCCAGTTACCATGATTGTTACGCCTCCTATTACAATATATTTAAAAGAACACTTCAAAGAGGAAGCGTAGATATCTGGACCTTTAGGAAAGCTGATTTCAACAAATTAAGTAAAGAGCTCAATCTTGCTGAAGATACCTGGAGATACCAAACATAAATGGGGCATGTTTAACCCCTTCACGACCTTTGACGTATATTTACATCAAAGGTCATTTCCACACGTTGAGCCCACATCTTTCCCTGCACATATATGATTATCTGACCACATGTGCCTCTAACAGGTGCAGGTTGATTGGAGATCTGCCCGCAGCTGCTAACAAGTTAAATCCTGCTGTCAATCTCTGACAATGAGCTTTAACATAAGCAGGCTGGGACAGCGTCATTTTATGCTCCCATTGGCGGCTGCATGACGGCAAAAAAGTCCAAAAAAATTTTTTAATATGAACAATAATAACAATTTCCAATCACCCTCCTTTTGCCCCACTGAAAATAAAACAATTAGAAAAAATAAATAAACAATACACATAGTATAGCTGTGTTCAGATATGTACAACAAACAGTGTAACAAAAAAAGTCAAGACACCAAAACTTTTTTGACCGCTGCAACATTACAATAAAGTGCAATTACAAGCAATCAATATATCACACCAACCCAAAAATGGTTTAAGTAGAAATGTTAGTTTAGAGCACAAAAAATGAGCCCTCAATCAGCCCCAGATCCCAAAAAATGAGAATGTAATATGGGTCTTGGAAAATGACGACAGAAGTGCAATTCTTTATTTTTTTTTTTTGTTTGTTTGTTTTTTTCACAAATTTCAGATTTCAATAAAAGTAAAAGTATACATGTTTGAAATCTACAAACTCAAACCGATCAGGGGAATCATACTGAAAGGTTAGTTTTACCGTCTAGTGAACATGGTAAATAAATCACTCACTATGGGTGGAAGAAAGGAGATTCAAGAAACTAAATGGGAAAAAGGGTTGTTTACTGTTCAAGCAGTCAGATTGTGGAATGCCCGACCACAAGAGGTAGTACGGTAATCGCAGATATTATAACAGATTTTAAAAAGGACTAGATGCTTTCCTCAGCAAAAATGGCATTGTGGGTTATAGGTAATTTATTGACCAAGAATGTGTAATGGTGAAGAAAAGTTCAACTTGATGGATCTAAGGCTGGAAACACACTGTCCAGGTAACATGCGAGTTACTCGCAGGAGTCTCGGATCATTCACCCGGCACGACCCCTGCCTCTTTGGACAGGATACTGTCAAGTGGTATGTTTTACTATGTAGCTCCACTGCTCCCGTCCAGAGAGGGGCAGACCATCCCGGGTGAATGATCCGAGACTCTTACGAGTAACTCGCATGTCACTTAGACAGTGTGTTTCCAAGCTAAGTCTTCTTTTCAACCTATGTAACCATGTACTGTAACTATGTGTGAAACTGATAATTTCAAGAAATTTAACTCAAACGCATTCCTCTGCGGATAGATCCACTCATCTCTACCGTATTGGCTATATTATCACAAGATATACATTTTTTAAGCCAAAGTTGAAACTCCCCTTTAGGATTGTAAATATTCACAGGTTATTTTGGTTGCTTTGATTTATAACAAGTCAGTATATTATGTGCAACTATGTTCATTATCCTACATAGCTGGTAGATTAACTGAGGTCTAGCTGTAATGATCCCTTTTTGAGAAAGGGGTCTTTGTCTTGAATACCTCTGTGTTTTTGTAATTTTTTTACCTCATTATTATAAATTATGATAACATTTATATTAAGGCCCTCTGCTAACATGTTGTTCTTTGGGTTAAGAACCAAACATTCCTTTTGGGAAAAGACATCTGCTTTATTTTTGACCTGCTGAATCAGTTATTTTGGATACTCGTTAGCCAAAAAAACTTTTATGTAACAGCAAATCCTGCCATGAATAATCCAAGTCTTCAGAGCAATAGTGTTATAGTGTGCACTCCCAAAATCTAGTTGGGTGTTTCTATGTTTTGTTTTTTCGCTTTTTTTTTCAAATAAGGACTATAATGCAGGATGTTCCCTGAGGAAGGAGCTGGCATAGAGCTCTGAAATGCGTCGGAAGAATAAAGACCTTTACACCCAGATGATCCTTTGTTCTGGTGGTCCTTGACGGCAGCGCGGGCATAGCGGCATTTTGTCCAACAGAAGTGATCTCTCCACGTTATCTGTGAAAGTGCGGCCCTGCAGCAGCTGTCTTATAGGTGATCAAACCGGTTGTGGGTAACACAACCATACCAGGTGAGCAGTTCACACTCATTATCCACCTCATCTCTTAATTTTAGAGATAAGACCCTATTGCGCATTATCTCATATCTACAGGTTTCTTCTGAAAATGTGGCCTTCTCAGGGTCAAGAGGTGGTGCAGGGGGAGAAGCTTCATTGAAAGATGCCTATGACAAGTCCCTTAAATTATAGTATTATTTTCCAATCTAAGACAAGCCATAAAACAAAATTCAATAAGTGTAAGTAGGAAATTCCAACTTTTATAAATGTTCTTGGTATTTAATGTAACCTTTCCCCTTTTCTCAATTTCATGTCTCTTCTATTAGATTACTCTTAATGTGCAGCCTTCATCCACCTTATTGCATGATCTCATAGGTCTCTGTCACATACATGGCACTACCGTGGCTCACGCAATGACACAAATGGACAGGTCACTGCTTCCCACAAGATCCGTTCAGTCATCCCCTGTTGATGTGATCATCCCAATGATCTCCATGGCTACAAATTGTTCTAATTTCATCCACTTCACTACCAACACTTTAGCTGGACTGACAATCTAAGGCTGAACAATTTAAAGACCTATCTTTTGCAGTAAGTACGGTAGCTTTTCTGTGCTGTATACCAGAAATGACTGACAATTGACACAGTGGTTACTATATATAATATGGCCCTTTCCCTGGCACACAAAATGTTCCCTGAGCTGCTCTAGCATCATCTTCAGCCACATGTCATTAATCCCTAGATGATCTCTCCTCTTGATGTCTTAACAATTCTTAGAAAGCTGCCTATGTCCTTCTGAGCTTTACATATAAAATAGACATTTTAATTCCCTTCAAAAGTTTGGTAATGGGAATTTCCAGAATTTTAGTTTTGCATTAAAAAAACTATTTAGTAGTTGCTTTAATCTTTAAGGCGCATTTTATAAAGACTTAAAATTGGTCAGCCAAGAAGTCACCTAAATGTTGGAAAGGGGAAATTTTAATCGGCTTGAACAGTATTAGTCTGATTTTGATTGGTCTGTTGCCCATAAAATAATAACTGATAACCATTATGACATATGGGAACAGTAGAATGACTAAACAAAACTCACATTTGAGGTCAAATCTAAATCTTTTTTTCATACACTAAATATTAAGACATTGTTGCGAGGTAACTGTTTACTCTTCGCACATTATCCTTCATTGTACCATGGTGGGGCCCCTATACTTCAATACAAATAAAATATATATTCTGTACACAGGGTCAGACTGCCCAATTCCAACCCAGAAGAGGGCACCCCCACTTAAAACTTAAGGCCCAGTTACACACACAGATATCTGTTCAGATATTGGTCACAGATCTCTGGTTTCAGTGAAATCATTTTGTGGCCGTGTACAAATGGAACAATGTGTCCATGATTTCACTGCAACCAGAGATTTGTGTCCAATATCTGAACAGATATCTGTGTGTGTAGTGTGGCCTTTACTTTAAGGACAATTTCTTGATTTCCTTCTTCCCCAAAGCTGTGTCAAGTCTTCTGAAAGAGCCTTCTGTATCTTGGTTTTTGGCTTTAGCCTTAGGCCACGTGCACACGCTGAGTATTTGATGAGTTTTTTACCTCAGGATTTGTAGCTAAAACCAGGAGTGGAGCAATCAGAGGAAAAGTCTAATAGAAACACTTGCACCACTTCTGGATTTAATTATCCACTCCTGGTTTTGGCTACCAATCCTGAGGTAAAAAACTCATCAAATACTCAACATGTGCACGTGGCCTATTATCAAGAGTCATGTTGTAAGTCTTGTATAATGGTTGGGTAGTGATTTGCACAGTAGCTTCCTCTAATGGGTGAAACTAGGAAGATTTGTTTCCTTCCTGGAAATGGCTAAAGTCTCATTAATATCTTTAATAAACAAAAATATAAATGCAATTCTTTTTTTTCGCTCCCATTTTTCATGAGCTGTACTTACAGGTCTAAAACTATGTACACAAAAGGCCCTGTTCTCTCAAATTCACAAATTTGTCTAAATCTGTGTTAATGAGCGCTTCTCATTTGTCGTTATAATCCATTCACCGCACAGGTATAGCATGTCAAGGTAATGATGAGAGAACATGATTATTGCACAGGTGTGCCGTAGACTGGCCACAATAAAAGGCCACTCTAAAATGTGCAGTTTTATCCCACAGCACAATTCCACAGATGTTGCAGTTTTGAGGGAGCGTGCAATTGGCATGGTCCACTTAAGCTGTAGTCCAGGAACTGAATGTTTCTCAACCATAAGCCGTCACAAAGCCATTTCAGAGAACTTAGCAGTATATCCAACTGGCCTCACAACCGCAGACCACGTTGAACCACACACTGCAGCCAAGGACCTCCACATCCAGCACCTTCATCTCCAAGACTGTCTGAGACAAACAACATGGATAACTTATCCAACAATCAGTTTGTATAACCAAAGAATTTATGCACAAACTGTCAGAAACAATCTGAAGCTCATCTGCATGCTCATATCGTCATCAGCAGGATCTCCACCTGACTGCAGTTAATCATTGTAACCAGCAAATGCTCACGTTCAATGGCATCAGGCATGTTGGAGAGGTGTTCTCTTCATGGATGAATCCCGTATTTCACTGTACAGGGCAGATGGCAGTCTGGTAAATGGTAGTCACACCATATACTGACTGATTTTTGCCACACCCTTCCCTCTCGGGCCTGCAATACTGTAAAACTGCACATTTTATTGTGACCAGCCTAAAGGCCCTGTCACACATAACAACTGATTAAATATAAATGACCTGTCACTCAAATAGGAATCAATAAAAAGGTGAACAGATTCTTTACGTGTCCTTTTATTCATGTTCAAACCAGGGGCGGAACTACACTGGTGCAGCTGGTGCAGCTGCACCAGGGCCCCGACCAGCTGGGGGCCCCTTCAAGCCTGGAGGGGGGCCCCCAGCCGACCCCCACAAGCCGCTGTCAAAGGAGAGGAGGGTCAGGCAAGGGAAGCAGAGAGCTTCCTGCTTCCCCTGCATGATCCCGCCCCTCCTCTCCTCTGCTCCTCCGGCCCCTAGCAAACATCCGGCGCGGCTCCCAGGTAGGAGAGCATCGCGCCTGCGGCTCCCTGCGGCACATACCCCCCCCCCTTTCCGGGCCGCGCCGACGGCCAGTGGCACCCCTCCCCCCCGAGCCGCACCGATGGCCAGTAGCCCCTCCCCCCCCGGTCCTCTCCTGCACCATGGCCCCCGGGGGTGAAGGTCCGCCCCTGGTTCAAACAGTGCGTTTCTCATACAACAGAAAGTTCATTACAACTGCGATGTCCTACACCCAACGTTTCGACCCACCTGGGTCTTCATCAGGGGAAGGTGGACTATTAAAGGGCAATGCTGGATTTCTGGCCAGTAGGAGGATAAACAAGATTGTAGCCTGTAATTACCCTAACTGGTTTATCCTCCTAGTGGCCAGAAGTCCAGCATTGCCCTTTAATAGGTATGATCTGTTCAGTCAGTACATACCCTGTGCTTCGAGGGGTTAATTTTTACCAATACATCTCTCCTTTTTACAGGCACATCTATGATCATCCCCACTGATTTCAACAAAAGAAGGTTCATAACTGCCCTGGGTACTTATACTGTCTCACACACCCCTATTTACGTTAGGTCTTGATAATGCACGCCCACCTAATGATCCCGACACCGAAGGTTGTATCTTTAACATAGGGTCTAGTAGCCTTGTTCTTTTCCTCTTATTCATTAATCAGAGTGCAATCTACTTTATTGGTTAATACTCCTTATGTCACGCTATATACACTCAGCCTGATGGTTGCTGGTACCTTTGTCCCTCTAATTGTGTTTTTCCTTTATCAAGGACAACAGGGACGATATATATCACCATGTATGACATTATATATTATTGATTCTTTGCCTTTTTATGTTTTGTTTTCCATATTTTGAACCAGTCCACCCTTCCCCTGATGAAGTCCCAGGTGGGTCGAAATGTCGGGTGTAGGACATCGCAGTTGTAAACTTTTCTGTTGTATGAGAAACGTACTGTTTGAACACGAATAAAAGGACACGTAAAGAATTCGTTCTCCTTTTTCTTGATTCCTATTTGAGTGCCAGGTCATTTATATTTAATTGCTTGACTTTTTTGTACCTGGGCACCTACTGACTTGAGAGAGAGCCAGAACTATCCTTTATAACGCATAACAACTGCTCCAGCGATTCTGACAGCAATAACGACCTGCCGGGATCGCTGGAGCGTCGTTACCTGGTCTCTGGGGAGCTGTCCAACAGGGAGATCTCCCCCAGCTATCAGGGCCATGGGAGCCACCTCCCACATTGCTGAAGGCGATGTCAGCGTCCTCCCTGCTTAGCGCTGCCTGTAAGCAGGGAGGACGGTGGTAACTATGATAAACACCGGGTATCCAGGCCTGGATACCCGCTGTTTATCATAGTTACCAGCATCCTCCCTGCTTACAGGCAGCGCTAAGCAGGGAGGATGCTGGTAACCATGGTAAACACCGGGTATCTAGGCAGAGCGCGCTGCCTGGATACCCGGTGTTTACCATGGTTACCAGCCAGTGAGGTCACTGATCGCTGGTTTCTCGCTGTCGCACGCAGCGATGCATGCTGACCAGCGGGAAACCAACGATCAAAAAATGACCCAGAGCACTTTTTAGCAATCAGCGACCTCTCAGCAGGGGCCTGATCGCTGCAAAGTGTCACACATAACAAGATCGCTGGAGAGATCGTTGTAACGTCACAGTTACAACGATCTCTCTAACGATATTGTTATGTGTGACTGGGCCTTAAGACACACCTGTGCAATAATCATGCTGTTGTGTTATCAGCATCTTGATATGACACACCTTTGAGGTGGATGCATTATCTCGGCAGAGGTGTAGTGCTCACTAAGCCCCCGTCACACTAAGCGAGATCTCGCCAGCGATCTCGCTATGTTTGACACTTAACAGTGACCAGGCCCCTGCTGTGAGATCGCTGGTCATGTCAGAATCGCCTGGACCATTTTTTGATCATTGGGGTCCTGCTGGGCAGCATGCATTGGTGTGTTTGACAGGGACAACGACCTAAATACTACAGATCTGAGAAACAGGGTCCCAACGACCTCCGTATCATTCCAGATCGTTGCTGCGTCACTGGTGAGATCTGACTGTTTGACATCTCACCAGCGACCACATAGCGACGCACCAGCGATCCCTAATAACAGGTCGTATCGTTGTCGTTGTCGCTGGTGCGTCACCAAGTGTGGCGGTACCCTAACACAGATTTAGACAAATTTGTGAACAATATTTGATAGAAAAAGGCCTTTTCTGTACATAGAAAAAGTCATAGATCATTGATTTCAGGTCATGGAAAATAGGAGCAAAAACAAGTGTGTTTATATTTTTGTTCCATTGAATTGAATCACAATTTTTTGGATCATTCAGTACACTCTTTCAGGGTACTAACCTAAAAGATAAAGTTCATGTAACAAACTAATTCTTGGGTCAAACTTGAAAATACTAGATCTTGTAAAACCAGCCACCAATATCATGTAATAAATATGAAAGTTGTATATTCTGTCATTATTGTGTATAGGTCAGCCACACCATATACCGTATATCACTACAGCCATTATTCACAGTTTCTTTAGTCTAACTCCAGAATATATAGATACTATACAGGCTCTCATCCATCTCTGCAGCACAGTCTAAACACGTGTTACATGTAGCTAAAAGATCATGCGATACATCCTGAGATTCCACACCGAGAGCGCCCAAGTGGTGTTAAATCAACTAAATGCCATGAAGATGTTTCAAGAATGAAGAGTCTAAAGATCTGTACAGCTGCCAGCTTGTTTGCATTGTAAAGCCCTGTAAAGCCTTATGATCCAGACTGAAGAAGTCACTGCTCTTCAAAAAGAAGTCAAGAAAGATATATTTAAGTCACTTGCTACGAAACATAGGAATTAGTCACCCATCTCTGCATTGTTAAAGCATGACATGAAAGATTCAATGATGTAAAGGGCTCAACTTTAAAGTAAAAGAACAGGAGAAAGACTGACATCGCTATTAATATTGATGAAATCAACGTTGCTATATCTGTCCCATTAAATCAATGAAAGCTACGGCAAGACAAATGTTTTACAATCTCTTAATATCATTATTTTTATCATTAGACAGCGCTAAAAATAAACACATCAGATTATATCCCCAGCCATCATGGCATAGCATACAGTAAATGCAAACATGTCCAGGATGTCATGATTTTCATTCTCTGTAACTAGCTATGCCCAATTTTTAAGTGGGTGACACATTTTCTTAGCATTCTGCTGCACTATAGGTGCTGGAGGTTCCTTTCCTTAATTTCCTAGCATGCATTGCTTATTGGCATCCTTGAACTGACCTGAAATCCCTGTCTTTATATTATTCCTGTATGAAGTTTTGTCTCCATGCTCCTGCACTCTACTCTGTCAAAATCATGCCCCCCCTTCCCCGCTCACTTCCTATCTATGGGTACCTTTACACACGGCAACTTTTCTAGGAATTTCACTGGCAACTTACTGGTCATGGACACATTGTTCTATCTTGTTGCTGTGTACAAATGGAGCAATGTGTCCATGATTTCACTGCAACCAGTAAGTTGCCAGTGAAATTCCTAGAAAAGTTGCCGAGTGTAAAGGTACCCTATGGCCCCTTTACACGCAGCTACAGGTGACAGGTTTTCCACAGGTAACTTACTGGTTGCATTGAAATCATGGAGACAAGGTTCTATCTTGGTGCTGTGTACAAATGGAATAATCTCTCCATGATTTCACTGCAACCAGTAAGTTACCTGTAGCCACCCTAGAAATGTAGCCGCGTGTAAAGGTACCCTTAGGGATATACCTAGCGGCTATCCATTTGGAGTGATTTTTCTTTACTGAATGATTTAACTGAATTGATGAAACTGAATTAAATGTGGGGTTTTTATGGGATAAAAGAAGATAAAAACTTATACACACGCTGTAAATCTCCCTTCACTGCTATTCTGATGATCTCCACAGTTCCGGAAAGGGATGTCACCCCATATCCTGATCCAGCTGCCGATCACTGGCTGTAGGGGTTAGGTGACTGATTAGGTGCTTAGTGGTCCGGCTCCCATTCTGGCACCGTTCTAGAGGTGTCAAGAATCACGTTCACGAAGATCATGAGACATTATGACATCACACCTGCCCCGCGTCCAATCACCACTGGCTTCGGTCTCATGGTGGGTTTACACACACCAATTTATCTGTTCAATCTCTGAACCAATCTCTGGTTGCAGTGAAATCATGGATACATTGCTCCATTTTGTGGCTGTGTACAACATGGAGCAATCTGTCCATGATTTCACTGCAACCAGAGATTGGTTCAGAGATTGAACAGATAAATTGGTGTGTGTAAACCCACCATTATTCCTTAGGACCAATGTGTTAATCAATAGGAAATGAGCACCAGCAGCAGCACTCACTTACTGTTGATTAACTAATTTATCCGATGGTGGGGAGAGAGAAACCAGCAGTGCTTGGACACAAAGCTTGTGCGACGTCACAATGTCATGTAAGCTAGGTAAATGTGACTAACGACACGGCTGGAATGGCACCATCACTGGAGGTGAGTATAAGCTTTTTTTTATTTTATCTGAGGAAGACATGTGGAAACAGAAGGGGTTGTCCTAGTAGTGGACAACCCCTTAAATATTATCGAGTACAGCTATCACTTAATTGTTAAAATCATAACTCAAAATACCTAAGATGCAAAGGCCTGCACATAAGGCATTAGACACGGTTAATCAGGAAAACTATAATGCATTTCTAATTGTAGGTATTTTCCAATGTTATATTTATATATATTGGGATAGGCTCTTGGAGATGGGAATACCCCTTTAAAATTCACATGAAATAATGTTATTTTTTTGCCCTATGGTCTAAAAACAGTCATTCATGATGAGAATAGTAAATGAAAGCTCTTATATTCCATGCTTTATATAAACTTTCTATATAGATGAACTGTAACAAATAGTGTAATCTATGAAAGTGGAAATGTTATGCTGCCAGAAAGGGTCTTCACTCAATGAATATTGTGGAGCAGACCCAGCACCCTAATTTACCATTCTGTGCTGCAGCCTCCAGAATAATCCTCTTAAAGGAAATCCTTGAAGCCTCAATATGGCACTTTATCAAACAGGCTGTCAGTTTCAGCTTATGGGAATGCCATTTTTTAAATTAATGATTAGGTGATTTCAGACACCAAGGGCAGATTGCAAACTAAAATGAGGTGCTTGTGCTCCAGCGGATGATATGATTCTTGCAGCCAAAGAGAACCTGTTCCTATAAAAATGCTGTCTAATATAAGAGTGTCGTGTTATAGAGTAGGAGGAGCTATGATGACTGAAATATAGAGTCTTGGTAAAAGATTTAGGCTTGGCATATTGTTCATTCTGGGCTTAGACTGCTGTATGGCTTCACTCAATGATTGTATCCATGCTTGTATGAAAGGCTGTCAGAGCTAGCTGTCAATCATTGAGTAGGAACACCCATAGGACTATTAAGCTTGTCGCTGGTAGGACGGCTTATGCATTTTTATGATCAGAGTAATGTCCCAAGCACTCTATTTATTTTCTTTCACTTTAGCATTTTACTTTAATTAATTTAGTGCATTTGCTCACTTGTTGTTTCTTTTGTTGTTTTTTCCATTATGAGGCCAGTGTGAACTAGCACCACTGGAGAGTTACACTTTAGTTCCAGCCCTGGTTTTATTTAATTAGAATGAAAAGATGTAGAATATCCTAAAAAACTGTTTATTCAGAATATTTTGCTACAAAATGATAAAATAGTCTGCTCAGTTACCCCTGCGGCAACTCTATAACACGTTGCTGGCACATGTGACTTTATGTTCAATGTGCTTGATTTACAAACCTTTATTGCCCTTTACTTCCCACTACGCGTTTCGACAGGGTGCCTGTCTTACTCAAGTGGAACTCCACCTGAGGAAGACAGGCACCCTATCGAAACGCGTAGTGGGAAGTAAAGGGCAACAAAGGTTTGTAAATAAAGCACTCTGAGTGTGCTATATTTGCCCAAGTGCCCCAGCACCCCTAAAGGTCACCACTTGTTTCTTCCACATTGCTATGCTCCGGCTGTGAGGGATTGGTGACAGGAGCAGCTCCGGGAGATCCAAAACACACTGCAGGACCTGGCATTGCCTGGGTAACACTTAGAAGTACTCAAGGACCTGCCGTGATGTCATCAGATTCTAGATCACGTGACCAAAACAGGAAGTGACACAGGGAGAACTCTGAAACAGCCCTGAGACCCTGCGGGACGCTCCCAGCCCTGCACGGATCCTCTAACCCGGTGCCTCTTACTCCAGTTGTGCAGAGGTGCACAACCAGGATAGGTGAGTGGCCCTTTAGCCCCCTCTCACAAAAGCCCATATATCATTAGGTGCTTTTCATATTGCGCCTCTTTCTGTGTTTATGACATGTACGTTCAATGTGACAGATACTGAAAAGTGTGCTTTTAAACAAAAAAAGTCTTCACGATCCTATAATGTATAAAGTAGCAGAACGTTACACTTATTTTTACAGGGTTTTCTCGGATAACTTTGTTCACACGCCAATCATATCATCTGATGTTAACCAAACATTTATAGATGACTTTTAATAGGGTCCATTGATGTTTTAGACATGAATAATGCATGTGGTGACATCAGAAACCTGGCCGGAGGCTCATGACACTATGATAGACATAGCTGGAAGCTGTGAGCTCTAATGTGGCTGGATTTTAGCACCTGGATCCCTGGCACAAATGTTAACCCCGCTGTGATTGTAGTAAACCACATAGATCATTATAGTGATCCAAGTATGGTTCAATCAAACAATAAAGGTCTGGGCCTTGCAATCATTAAAAAGATGCTTAAAAGCAACCATTTTACCGCTTTCTGAAATCGGCAACAGCTCGGACCTAATTTCTTTGAGGGATAGGTTTGTGCCAAATATATATTACAGCGTGTAGTAATCCATTCATATCATGGTCATACATAGAGTATAAAGCCACCAAGCCAACTAATCATGTCCTCAGAAACATCACTTTGAAATATTGACATGCATCATTTGCCTATGGATATTCACTTGAAATGTCCCAATCAATTCAAACAAAACACTGTAAACCTCTGATGGGTTACCAATTCTATGTACAAATGGGCACAATCATGTTTCGGTATGGACAATCATCAGTAAGAGTTGCAGCATTTTGTTTCCTCTTCAATAACTGATTTTTATGACATCTTGTCTTCCCTATCTAGATATCACAAATTGTGTCTACATAGAATAAAATGGACACCTGTCTGTTTTAGGTATTTCTCTTATTGGAGATCTTACGATGGTCATGCTAGAATCCTGTTTTTTCGTGTGTGTTTCTGGATCTATCCCAGACATATAATCAGTAATATAATAATCATGTGGCCTAAATCCATCTCTAAAAATAAAACTTGAGGATTTCCTTGTCTCTTTGGATCACACTTTCCAAGACATTAAGAGTAGATAATTGGGGTAAAGACACTGAGACGCTGCCTTGTGGGAATACCAAGTGCTTTACATGTCAGCTGTGTTATACAGTAGCTGTTCCATATAATTCTAGAGTTAATGTGGAGTTGATGTCTTTATAAGTATGATGACATTTACTGAGCATTATGAGGAACATGGTCTGTGTTTCATAGGAATCGTGATTTTGGAACATGTTATGTGTAGAGACTGAGCTGATAGGGTTTGTTCTCTTTATATAACCTTTTTGCCTCTAAGGCATATTGATGTAATATAGGGGGTTCCCTCTTTATTAACCATATATAGCTTTACCTTTTGGAGAACTGGAATCCTTAATGCATTATATAGATGGTCCATTATTGGGCTTAATCAGGGGTATAACAATTGTGGTTATGACTAGGACCTCTCCACCCCAGGTGCTGGAGAGGAGGGGCCTACTGATCCCAGCACCTACTTCAGCTGGATGCATATCTATGGCGCCCCTGCGGTTCCAGTCACCACAGAAGTACTGCACCCCTGTTAAGGTTTAGTATCCCACTCACAGGTAAGAGGGGCACAGACCGGTGCCAGGACACCCAGATCACACTAAGAACTATTGTAGTGGGGTTGAGTGGTGAAAGAAGTAGTTAGAGGGAGCACGTGGTAGGAGTGATGTCAGGAAAAACACATGTAGATGACGTGGGAAATTTGACAAGGGGTATAAATAGAGCTGGAAAGATCTAGAACAGAGAGACAGTTGTACAGTTGAGAAGAGAGCTGACCAGCTGTGGAGAGGTGGTAGAACAGCTGAGGAGACACCATTGAACAACAAAGGTTGAGTTGGAGGGAAGCTAGGGCAAGGACGCCTGTCACAAAAAGAAAGAACTTAGGTGTCCAGAGGACTGGAGCAAGTGGGAGCTCGTCCTAAGGCCAGGAAAAACACCTAAGTGGCTTCAGGAGAAAGAAGGGGTCCTAGAAATACGGGAAGTGAGCAATCCACCTGTGGGGCTGGAATTCATTGTCAAGCACAAGACAGTGGAGGGGCCATGCTGAAGGCTAGGGGCATCGGGAACCCCAAGACTAGTCGAGAGTACAGACAAGGCTCAGCTAGCAACCCAGAGGCTGTGTATTACTTCCAAGGTGACACGGTCAACAACCGCGCACAACTGCTGAAAAGGTAGCAACCATAGGAGTAAGGGGAGATACTGCAGGTTTACCCCTAAGAGGGAAGCTAGAGCTAGAATGCATGTCACAAAAAGAAAGAACTTAAGTGTCCAGAGGACTGGAGCAAGTGGGAGCTCATCCTAAGGCCAGACTGAGGAGCAGAAATAACACCTAAGTGGCTCCAGGAGAAAGAAGGGGTCCTAGAGACACAGGAAGTGAGCTCCCAAGGTGACACGGTCGACAAATACGCACAACTCCTGACAAGGTGGCAGCCATAGGGCTAAGGGGAGATACTGCAGGTTTACTCCTAAGAAAAGCCCAAAGGCACTGGCTCAGAGCTCTGTGTGGCGAGGCGCAAGGCAGGACGGGCGAGGCAAGCGTGTAAAGAGGCTGAGAAAGGACAGAGAAGGGGTGTCGGTTACGTGTCAACCTGCGTGTGGCGTAAAATTAACAAGTATCCCCAGGTCCAGTCATCCCTTCCCAGAATGAACCCTCCACGCCAGATGCCCTTGCCTAAGAGAGAGAGCCACCCACACGAACTTTTAATGATACCGCCAGGGTCACGAAGGCGGGTCTCGGTCCCTGTGATCCCCATGATGAAGCCTCAAAAAAGCCCGGTTCCAAGTATCCTAAGGTCCTGGAGGGTGTGGTCATATCCAGCTGAAATATTTTCAACACAGAGACCTGTTGGGTCCCTGCATCGCAATGAATGGCGTCAGCCAAACAGAGGCCAGCATCTGCATTGGTGTTGCATGGCAGTGATGTCATGTGTCGCCCTAGCAGGCATGCCATTGTCAGTTACAGGGCACTGTGCCAGCTACAGAGGAGAACACTGTGCAATGTGAAAGTAGGGGTAGGTGGGTAGAATATTTTATGGGGGGTTATGCATTAGGGAACATATTTACTAGGAAGGGGTCCAGGATGGAAAACACATATACCAGGATGGGAAACGTGCATAACAGGACATATATACCATGATGAGTCCAGGATGGGGGAAATATATACCAGGTGGGAGACATATCTACCAGAATGAGCTCTGCATGTGAGACATATATACCAGGATGAGTGATATATATACCAAGATGGGCTCAGGATTGGGGACATATATACTAGAATGAGGGACATAACTACCAGGAAAAGGCCTATAATGTGAGATATATATATAGTTGGATGGGTTCAAATTGGGGAACATATAAACCATGATGTGGGACATAAGTACTAGGATGGGTGGATACATCTACCATGAAGGGACCCAGGATGGGAGACATATATACCAGGATGGAGAACATATTTACCAGGAAGGTGCCTGGGATACTGGGATCGGTACTGATTTTGATTGGAAATGTATATACCAGTAGAGGGTCATGTATACCATGATGAGCCCAGGACCGGGGATATATATATACCATGATGGACCTAGGATGGGATATATGTATGCCAAGATAGGTCCAGGATGGGGAACATATATATCAGGAAGGAACTCAAGATGGGGGACATGTATACAACAATGGAGGATATTTTTTTTTTTAGGAAGGGGCCCATGATGGAAGCCATATATATCAGGATGAGGGAGATATTTACCAGAATAGGGGACATATACAGTATATAACAGGATGGATACACATATTCCATGATGACAAACATATTTACCAAGAAGGAATAGTCGAAATCAACCTTATACTTTAAGGTCATTCTCATCATCAAAGATGGCAGTTCAGTCTTCAAAAATTCATTTGTGATTGTGAGCCCATCATGGAGCATAATTACATTTCTAGTAAGTGCAAGTGATTGGCTGCATGTTACACATCAGTTATTGAGTCTGATTATTTGCTTTTCTGTCCTGAGTGTTTGCCCAAGTAGAAAAAAAAAATATTCACAACTCAAGTGGAATCAATCAGTTTGGGAATGCCAATATGAAGTTCTGCGTCTGTGTGCGGAGACAACCAGAGGGATAATGTAGCAAGACACTGATTATTAAGCTAGGAAAGAGCATTCTCATAAGTGCTCAGTCATTTCATTAATGCAGTGAAGGGGGAACGGTCCATGAGATTAGTCTTAAAAAGAAAAAATGTTCCCTGCATTGCTTTCACATCTTAATCCCTCTGGAGTGAAGGAAGAAAAGACGAGGAAGAAGTTATTATATTATTTTCATAATGTACTATGCTCTGAACTGAGCTCTCATATCGATTGGATTCTCTACTATATCCCAACATCTTGTAAAGAGCTGTTATCTAGATTGGGAATACTGATAATGCACTACTTCAGCCTTGTGTTGCCATCAAAAACATCCTAAGAGTGATTTTCTGATTTACAAAAAAATGTTTAGAATTGCGCTCTACTCTAGAGAGGAAGAAGATGGTTCAGGAGAATTTTTGTCATGAATACGTGCTTCACATAGTCTACTAATTCCAGTGTTGAATGCAAAACACTTTACTTCCTGGCTAGATTGTAGGAACACTGCCAATGTACACTCTTGGGGTCTGTTAATACCCTGCGCAATTGCTGCGCTATTGATTCGTTCATTGTTGATCCGCTATTGCAGTGGAATGCAGTGAAACGCACTGATGTTAGCTGTCCCTGCCAAGTCAATGCATTTCACTATTTTCCATTCACACGCTGCCCTTTTTACGGATGCGCTTTTGGGATGAAAAACGGGTCCGAAAAAATAAGTGACGTGTGAATTAATGGGTGTTTTGTCACTACGCTTTTTACTCACCTCACCACACTCCCATGCTGATCTCTCCTCATTCTGATGCTGTAGGACCTTTGGAGGATCTGGGACTGTACTGTAGCACCCCAGGGGTCTGGTTGCAACAATGGCATTGGCTCCCTCACAGGGGTTGGTGTCACGCCTGGAAGCAAAAAGGGTGTTCCCTATTCAGGTGGCACAGCATCCAACACATTCCTGTCTCCAGACCAGAAGGATGAGCTCTAGATCCCGGATTGAGGGCAGCTTCCCTATATAAATTCTGGCCTGGAAGTGGGGTTAGTCAGAACAGCCATGGAGTGAGTCTGAGGAGGAAGTAGAGGAGAGCCTGGGGGAGCCGGGCAGCATCGTGCTCGCCCCAGAGGAAAGCGCCAGGAAACGGACAACGGGTCCGAGGTTGTGCAGGGTCTAATGTCCTGGCAGCCAATACCGGAGGGTGGGGAATTGGGGAATTCCAAGTTCCCCAGCCACACAGTGCTTGGAGGCAAAGCAGCATACTAGAGCCCGGGGTCTTCACCGCAGAGCAACCCCTGAAACAGGACTCAAGCTGCCTGTCATACTGGCATGCACAGGAGAGAGAGGGCCAGCAGCTTAGCTTTAAGCAGCAGCAGGGACACACAGGAGAATGCGCAGAGGAGAGGCCTCCAACCCACCCGGCTAGGTTGATCCCCTGATTGCTTCCAGGACACCCGGGTCCACAGTAACATCTAAACCGGTGCCCCGGACTGTAACTGCAGCGTGCAAGTAAAAGGTAAAGGAAACATTCACTGCTGTGGCCTTCAGTTATTTGCGCACCCTCCATCCTGCACATTACACCCATCAGGATCCACTGCCCCGGGGATCCACTCCGCCTGTGCGAAGCCGCTCCATCCCAGCTGCCCGCCCATCATCCCCGGAGCGGCGGTCACCTATAGCCACATTCCACGGGTGACTTCACAAACTAATTCCTTTTAAACCACCCCATTCCATAAAATCTCCCCTTTGCAACTGAACCAAGGGTCACGGAAGCCAGGTCTCGACCCCTGTGACTTCCCAGCAGGGGCTGGCTGGAGCCTCCATCCCTGGGTGGCAGATTTGCCCTGCCGGCCCTGACTTGAGAAGCGGGGGGGGGTGCTGTCAGGTCTGACTTGAGAAGCGGGGGGGGGGGGTGCTGTCAGGTCTGACTTGAGAAGTGGGGGGGGGGGGGGGTGCTGTCAGGTCTGACTTGAGAAGCGTTGGGGGGGGGGGGTGCTATCGGCCCTTACCTGATCAGAGACTTCCAGCGTCACAGAGCAACTCCCGCGGCCGGGCCGTCTCGCGTCATGTGCCGGCCGCAAAGCGACGCCCGCGGCCGGCCCGTTTCTGTAGGGGGCGGCCCTAGATGTGGACTATACCACCAGCCCAGGGGGCACTTGCCCCCCTGCCACCTGGGCCAGCCCGCCCCTGCTTCCCAGAGACAGTATAGCCCAGTTCCAAGTACCCCATGGCCCTGGGGCCCATCAGTACCATGTGACCTAGAAATGTCACCTGGTCACATGGTGCCACAGGGTCCTAGAGGCCGAGCTCGATGCAGCCTCCAGGATGAGGAGAGATAACCGGCAGTCACAGAGGGAGCACAGCAAGGTGAGTAAAAGCACAGGCGAATAGTGCCGCAGTGTTCACACACAGAACACCAGCCTTGGTGCAGTTTTTGCACCAAAAACGGATCCTCACAAAACGCGGCAATACGCTGTGTGTGAACGTAGCCTTGGATCCCATTTTTATTGGGGCACTTTCTAAAACTGATTATACACATTCAATTAATGTTGACCGAGGCTGCTAATTACGGATCAGCTGTTCATCTAATGTGTGTGGGAGTGTTTTAACTATCAGGTCGCAGCAGGTGTTGTGGACAAGAAAGAATGGACTGTTTAATTGCAATCTACCCAATCCTTTTCATCTTAAGGAGAATAAACCACCACCAGAGGTATCTGGCAGCAACTTACTCCACCAACCATTCAAAAAATGTGCCAAGCCCAGCATATATTTAGCCATTGGCTGAAATGTACACAGTTACAGGGATGCAACAGTGCAGAAAATGACGAAATAGTGATACTTAAACCAACAACTATTTATTTAACTAACACAATAAAAAGGATGTGACTCGCCCCTGGCGGGGACAGTGGGGTACTCGGAACCAGGCTCTCTCATAGTCATCTCGGCTGCTGGGATGTCACGGTGACGTGACCTGGTCCGTGATCCCCTCACGGGCCGATCAGTAAAAAGGGCGACTGAAAAAATGGATAAAATAAAAATAAAAACAAAAAAAAAAAAGTTTTTTGTGGCGCCACCCGTGGGATGTGGTTGGGATAGCCGCTGATGCAGTCGGGACCACAGATGATGATGTGGGTAGCAGCAATGATAGTTTCAGCTCTCCATGGGAAGAGCGGTCCACCAGGGCAACAGTAAAGTCTGTGTAGATGATGGATTTGTTGTGGATGCAAGGACTTAGTGTATAGAATAACTGACAGACACAGGGGTAACAGTTTCCTTTACTGAAGTCAGAAGCAGGTTCATCCAGAGCACAGTTCACAAGTGGTGTTAGGGGTCTGGAGCCTGGAAGCAAGTTCAGGTTTTCCACACCTGGCAAAGCCTGAGGCCTCCCTATTGCGCTACTCCCTGTGGGCCCTGGCTGTTTGAAGCTGTGCTGTGACCAGGGCTACCGCTAGAGCCTGACAGGTCTTACTGGAGTGAGGGGCCCTGAGCCTCACTGCAGGGTGCGTGGCCATTAGTTAAGGGGCAGGGGGCCCGGCTGTGACTCCAGAGAGCATGGCCGTTTGGAGCAGGAAGCAGGCTCCTCCGGGCCCCACCCCCCCACATCTTGCATGGCCCCCCTCTCCTATCAATCACCGCCGGGCCCCGGAGCTGTGGGGGAGTAGTTGCGGCAGCGAGCGGTGGGCACCACCATGTTAATAGTGGCCAGCTGGCGGCTGCATTCACTAACTGCGCAGCCAGTTGGTAGAGGTGTTGAAACTTCTACATAGTGGCCATGGATCTCCTTTGTCCGCGGCCATTTTGTTGAAGTCTCAACTTCTAAGGCAGGATCTCAGCTGCGACCAATGGGTGCAGGAGGAGCCTGCCCAGTACTTCCTGGATTAGAGAGATGAGGTAGGAGCTGGATGAGACTGCAGAGAGAGAAAGAGAGAGTGCAACTGAGAGAGAGAGACATAGAGAGAGTATACAACAGAAAGAGTGTGCAGCAGAGAGTACAGCAGAGAGTGTGCAGCAGAGAGAGTACAGCAGAGAGAGTACAGCAGAGAGAGTGTGCAGCAGAGATAGAGTACAGCAGAAAGAGTGTGCAGCAGAGAGAGAGTGCAACAGAGAGTACAGCAGAAAGAGAGTGAGAGTACAGCAGAGAGAGAGTACAGCAGAGAGTGCAGCAAAGCGTACTGCAGAGAGAGTTAACAGAGACTACAGCAGTGAGTACAACAAAGAGTACAGTAGAAAGAGTGTAGCAGAGAGTACAGCAGAGAGAGAGTGTGCAGCTGAGATAGAGAAAGCGTAAAGCAGAGAGTGCAACAGAGGCTGCAGATGTGTCCTCATACTCCAAGACCTGCCTCCGGCACTCCCGCTCTGCAGCCGCGGCTCCCTCCGACGGTAAGACATGGGGGGGGGTCCGGGGAAGGATGGGGCCCATATATACAGAATGGGGGGCCATATATAGAGAGGGAGGCTGTCGGGTTGGCTGGAGGAAGGATTGAGGGAGGCTGTTGGGATGGAGGTAGGATTGAGGGAGGCTGTTGGGATGGAGGAAGGATGGAGGGAGGCTGTCGGAATGGAGGGAAGCTGTTGGGATGTTGTCTATATGGCCCACAGCCGTCTCTATTGTGTATTCTCTATTGTGTGTGGCCAGCAGCAGTCTCTATTGTGTATTCTCTATTGTGTGTATAGCCAGCAGGAGTCTCCATTGTGTATATGGCCCACAGCCATCTCTATTGTGTATACAGCTTGCAGCCATCTCTATTGTGTATTCTCTATTGTATATATAACTATTGTGTATTCAGCCCACAGCAGTCTCAAGTGTGTGTTTGTGTGTGTAATATAAGAGAGAGAGAGTGTAAAAAAAGGACAAACAGCATAAAAAATAGAACAAAATTGGACTTTATTGCCCAATGGCTGGCCATGCATTGGGCAATGAAGTCCACTTTTTTCTATTTTTTTTTTGCGCTGTTTTTTTCTTTTTTTTACTCTATTGAAAGCAAGCATCTGGATTGCTGGTTGGGAAAGCTTTGCACATAAATTGAGGTAATTTTTGGTGCTGTTCCAATTTTTCACTATATATATAATGTATGGATAAGGTGGAGCTAGGGTGGAGGTGGAGCCTGGGTGGAGGTGGAGTGGGGTTGGAGGCTGGGCGGAGTCTCAGGGGGTGGAGGCTGGGTGGAGTCTATGGGGGGGCCCCAAAATTTTGGCAGTCAGGGGCCACAAAATTCCTAGTGGCAGCCCTGGCTGTGACCCTCTCCTCTCTTGTCTGTTCTGGCCTTGTGACAGGCGGCTTGAGCCCTTTTGGTGTTACTCTCCTTTCACTGCGTCTCCCTGAGCTTTCTTTGGTGCGACTGTGACTCTTGGCTTTGTGATGGATGAGCAACGTGGAATTACCCGCCTTCCGGTGTTGGCTGCTGGGCATGTAGTACCTTGCGACCACGGACTCCGGTGTCCATCCTGCGCTTGGTGATGGGGTGAGCTGCCTCTGCTCCGCTTCCCACACCTTTATCTCCACTTCCCTCAGACCCTCACCACGGGTCCCTCATACTGGCTAGTCAGTTTCCTAGGACGGGCTTGGCACGGCACCCGACCGCAAGATGTCTTCTACAGTCCTCCTAGGAACTGAACTGCCTGACACCACCCCCAGACCAGAATTTATAGGGGACCAGCCCTGAACCCGGGCTTTAGAGCTCCCCCTTCTGGTCTGGAGTTGGGAAGGTGTTGTGTGTGTGTTTCGCCTGAGGTGGGTACCTTTCCTTGCTTCCAAGTTTAATATTGTGGCAACCAGACCCTGGGGTGCCACAGATACTATTGGCACAATATTGAGAGGATAGCGTTAGCAGGGAAAATGGAGCAAATTATATTACAAGAAAAATACAGGTATCTACCTTATGGAGACAGCTAAGTAGGTAAGGAGATTGTAGCCACTTCCCTCCTCTCAGATATATACAAATTTGCACTTCACTAAGGAAGTGGAGAAACTCCAGTGCCGCATTTAAGCAGCTCCTCAAATTCATAATGACTTTCCAACAAGCTTTTAATATGACTAAGGGATTTGTGCCAGATCAGAACCCCAAACTACAGACGCTGCGTTTCAGGGTAACTGCCTCTCATCAGTGTAGTGTGTGGGATATTCTGATCTGGCTGTGTGAGTGGGCTAAGACAAGGTCTGGGAACTTGCTATCTACCTTATGGAGACCAAATTCCTTAGTCATATTAAAAGCTTGTTGGAAAGCGATTATGACTTTGAGGAGCTGCTTAAATGTGGCACTGGAGTTTCTCCACTTCCTTAGTGAAGTGCAAATTTGCATATATCTGAGAGGAGGGAAGTGGCTACAATCTCCTTACCTACTTAGCTGTCTCCATAAGGTAGATAGCAAGTTCCCAGACCTTGTCTTAGCCCACTCACACAGCCAGATCAAAATATCCCACACACTACACTGATGAGGGGCAGTTACCCTGAAACGCAGCATCTGTAGTTTGGGGTTCTGATCTGGCACAAATCCCTTAGTCACATTAAAAGCTTGTTGGAAAGTGATTATGACTTTGAGGAGCTGCTTAAATGCGGCACTGGAGTTTCTCCACTTCCTTAGTGAAGTGCAAATTTGCAAGAAAAATACAGTAATTCAGATGAACAGAATATTAGCACATTGCTATTTACACACTATCACTCTATTGTTATCAAAATAAATTGCTGTTACCGTTGGTGATGTCTTAGTACTAACATCCCAACCCAAATGGCGACACTGCCGCTATTTGAACCACCACCTTCGTCACAGTCTAGGTAAAGCAAAAAGGTCACACAGGCCCTGAAGCTATGTGCCGACTAGAAAATAGTGGTGCAGATTTTGTGCTTCCAGAAGTCCGCACCTGCAGAAAAATGTGGCTGTGGCATTAGTGCGTTTTTGCCACGATTTTCCATGCAGATTTTGATGCCTTTTTTTAATCATACAGATCTGCTTTATTTTTGGTCTCTAGCCCATGTACAGCAGGCAGGTTCGGGCTGCCACCCATTTCCACCTGCCTAGTTTTACCTGGGGCTTCACCATATTTTTGGATGCCAGCCAAGCACAGCAGGCAGGTATGGGCTGCCCCCTACCCACAGCTGCCTAGCTTTATCTGGCTGGTAAAAAATTTTTTAGGGAAACCATCTATCTTAATTATTTCATGAACTAATTTAAAAAGAAAATGTTCTGTGGCATCACCGTTTTTTTTGTTTCCACCTAGGTACAACTATTACCCTAGAGGCCGAAATCCTCAGAGTGGGGAGGCCCAAGATTTCTGGCCTCCATTGTTGAAGATTGCAGCCCACAGCCACCCAGAAAACTGCACATTAATAGAAGTGCCATTTTGTAGCACTGTACCAAACTCTTCTACTTGCCCTGGTGCTGTTGGCAAACTTGGTAATAAAGGGTTTAATGCCAGCTGAATTTTGCCAGCAATCACTAAGCTTGAGATTCTTATTGTCGGGCCAATGTTAGACCCGGCCATTAGTAATCTCTAGTAAATAGTAAAGAATTCTCAACACAGAGAAAAATCTTTTTATTAGAACAAAAAACACAAACATATTTAAACTTCATTTTTATTACTGTCACATACCCTTCAACAATCCTCTGCGATGTCCATTCCTGCCGAGAGCCAAAACTGAATGAGTATCTGCTCTCGCCGTGAATAGGGTGACCTCACGATCTGAGTCTCCTGAGGTCAGATAGAGCGACGTGGCTCCCTGACCTAAGGTGAACTTTCCCGTGGCACACCTCACAGCGGGTCCCTAAACTCACTAGTTTCGGGTCCTGCTGTAAAGCAGGAAAGTTCACCTCCACCAGCCGCGTCGCTCTATCTGACCTCAGGTGACACAGACCATGATGTCACCCAATTTACAGTGAGAATCAATACTCATTCAGTTTTGTGTCTCAGAGAAACCTCAAATGGTATGCGGGAATAATAAGATGGATCTTAAATATATGTACCGTATGTGATTTTTGTTCTAATAAGATTTTTCTCTGTGTTGTGTATTCTTTACTATTTAGTAGAGATTCTTAATGGCTGGGTCTAAAATTGGCTCAACATTAGGAATCTTGGGCTTAGTGCTAGCTGGCAATATTCTGCTAGCATTAACCCCTTATTACCCAGTCTGCCACCATCACAGGGCAGCTGTAAGAGCATGGTACAGCTCCAGAAAATGTAGCTACGATGAATGGCCATTTTCTGTGGCGGATGTGGGCTGCAATTTGCAGTGGGGGGGCCAGAATGCTTGGGTCACTCCACACTGAGGATTCCAGCCCCCAACTGCCAAGTTGTACCTGACTGGAAACCAAAACTAAAGCGGAGCTCCACATTTTATTTAATTATTACAAGAAATATTTAAAAAAAAAAGGGCTCCCCTGTATTTTCATTACCAACCAGGTAAAAATAGGCAGCATGGGGTGTGTGGCAACCAATACCTGACTGCTGTACCTGGCTGGTGACCCCATGTCATCATCTCAAAATATACTCACTAAATATGCAGCAAATACTCACCAAATAGCTCACTGTGTGAACACTGCTGTGTATCTGCTGCATGTTAGGACTAACATTAAGGTACATGGGTGAAAATCTCAGCAAAACCAGCAGCAAAAATTGGCATGCTGCACTAAAAATCACGGCATTTCCATTGCAGGAAAACCCGCAGCATGGGCACAAGCCTTCTGCGTTCACATACTTTTAATTACAATAAATGGTGCTGCAGATTTGAAACAGATGTGCAGCGTATCTGGACTAAAATCGTGGCAAAACCCGTGATATATACGCACTGTGAGTATGGGGGACAATTCTACCCACTAGGCTGCAAGCCCACATTGGTGAGTTAGTCAGTACACTCGTCATGGTGGCCACCTTCATTCCATGAAGCGCGTCCTCAGACTCCAATTTGTACCGTGCAACTACACTGGAAGGGATGGCCCATGCAAATGTCTCTCCGCTGCTGCTTAGTCCTCCCTCTCTCGAGTCTGACTACTCACTCAGGTCAGTCTCTACATTCATTTATTCAGACTGGTAAATGGCAGCTATAAGCCAACTTCACTGCTCACATAACCATCTTTCTAGAGGTCCAGGTGCCGACTTCTCCCCATCTGGGCCTTCCCAAGCCTTTTATAATTAATTGTACCACAGCTGTCACCTCACCAGCATCTCCTTCAATCTCTTCCACCAAGGGATTATGCACTTCACGTCATCCTTGAGTTTCTACTCATACAATTTTTTCTGCTTTCATTTTCTCTATAGTCTTGGACCAAAAGATTGCAGTATTCACATGCAGCCACTATGTTAGGCATTAACTGTGCATGTCTTCTCGCATGTCTATCCCCTTACTACCCCTCTTTAAACTCTCCAGTTTTTATGTAAGACCACTTTAGCACTAGATGCTCCTCTTACATGGTCCAAGCATTGCTAGTGTCCGAGCACATTCTCATGTCCCCAGCATTATGTACTGTATGTACTGTAAATGAAGTCATCCTCGTGGCTTAAAAATGTGCGCCCACGAGGCAGTTACTTCAAGATTTCGGACCATACTTGCTAAAGATGTTGCCTTTTCTTCTTGGACTCTGGCTTCTGCTCTGACCTCAAGGAAGCTCATGTTGGGGTTACAGCACAGTTATTCTTTCAGAGCCTGTCACAGGCAAGGATCTCTTAGGCCCGCAAGTAGCTGGTCTTTTAATGCCTCATCCAGGGGGCCTAGACTCCTATGTGGGTACCTTCAGTTTTGTTAGCAATATGGGCTCTTACTTCCTGCAGAGCATTCACATATTAGGCCACCATCTCTACCTCTATCTGGACCCAATGTAAATGGCGAATGCACAAATTACCTAAATCTGTTGTGTTCTGTACCCATTACCATCATCACTCTCTAGACAACACAAAACATCAAACAGGCCCTACATCTAATCACTAGGCCATAAGCCCCAGATTGTTGAGTTACTCAATGGACATGTCATACTGGTCAACTTTGTTCCTTGAAGTACAGCCGCAATCTCCACTCTACATCTACACTGGAAGTGATGGCAAATACTTTGTTCCCTCTTTTGCAACCTAGTTGTCTCTCAGATTTGACTCTACTCACTCAGCATAGCTCTCCCGGCTTTGTTCTCTCTTGGGTTTACTCTTGGATTTGATCTCCCTTGGGTCTTCTCTCGGATCTTGTCTTGCAATTCCTTTACTCAGGCCAGGTCTCTCCTAATAACGACTATAAGCCAACTTAGATGCTCACACAACTATCATGCTACAGATCCAATTGCCTACTACTCTCCTTGGCCTTCCCAGGACTTTTATCATTTTAAACTGCACCACAGTTGCCACCTGACCTGGGATCTCCTTCAATCTCTTCCCGAGGAAACTTGCATTTCACCCATGAGTTCCTACTGTAATTTTTTTCTGCTTTAACTTTCTCTATCGTATTTGACCAGCGAATGGCTGTGTTCACTTGCAGGCAATATGTTACCGTAGCTATTAAAGGGGTTTTCCACTACTAATGTAAACCCCATTCATTTGCCTAATTCTTCCAAATTACCACTTTCTCAACATACAGAGCATCCGCTACCTACACTGCTCCTGTAGGCTGATCTCTTTCATATATACCTTTTATTGATGTTCTTGCTTTGATACTTCCTATCTGGGGACCAATTAAGCAGGGCATGTCTCTGGTGGGGAGGTAACTGCCTTTCTGTGAGTGACAGCAGTCTGGGCACGCATATCCAGATCAGACTTTACTCTCTTCGTAGCCTGGTTTACAATGTGGTGCTTTATTTGACAAGTGTTGCCATGTGCCGATCATTAGATAGTATTTGACAGGCCCTATGATATACTATCGGATGATTAGCACATAGTAACACGCCCATCCAGGACCTTATGAACCAGGCTTTGAGGCTTCATCATGGGAGTCACAGTGGTCGAGACCCAACTCTGTGACCCTGGCGGTGTCATTAAAGGTTCGGTGAGGATGGCTCTCTCTCTGGCGTGGAGGGTTCATTATGGAAGGGATGACCGGACTTGGGGATACTTGTTAATTTTACGTGACGGCAACCGCAGGTTGCGGCTATAGATGGCCGCCGCTGCACGACAGTTCCTCTAGGGGCCGATGGTAGGGAGGCAGCAGTGTTGTTAAGCCATCTACCGGTAGGGCTGACCCCCAGGGTAGCAGAAAGGTACCTGAGTGAGTTGCTAGTTGTTTTTGTGGTGCTCTCGACATGTTAAGAAAGTTGACAGACACAGGGTGTTGCAGTCTTCAGGTCTTTTACTCACAGTATCGGTACAACAGCCTGCTGAGCACTGGGTTCTCGGAGGCAGGGATCCAGCTACTCCCGGGTAGGAGGATGACACGTAACCGATATCCCTTCTGTTTCCTTCTTCTGCCATCTCACACTGTGCTTGCTTCGCCCTCCTGCCTTGCGCCTCACCACAGAGAGCTCAGAGCCAGTAACTGTGAGCTTTTCTTAGGGGTTGACCTGCAGTATCTCCCCTTAGCCCTATGGTTGCCATCTTTTCAGTAGATGTGTGCAGTTGTCGACCGTGGCACCTTGGAAGTACCACAGCCTCCGGGTTGCTAGCTGAGCCTTGTCTCTCTTCTCCACTAGTCTTGGGGTTCCCAGTACCCCTTTTTTCAGCCTAGTCCCTCCACTGCCTTGCGCTTGACAGTGGATATGAGTTCCATGGGTGGATTGTTCACTACACGTGCCTCTAGGACCCTCTCTTCCTCCTGGAGCCACCTGGTTCTCTTTCTTTGCTCCTTAGTATGGCCTCAGGATGATCTCCTACTTGCTCCAGTCCTCTGAACACTTCTCTCAAGTTCTTTTCCTTCTGTGACAGGCTTTCTTTCTCTAGCTCCCCTCCAACTCGACTCTAGCTGTTTTACTCTCCTTTGCTATTCAACAGTCTTTCTTCTTCTACTATTCAATGGTCTCTCGTCCTTTCTAGATCTTTCCCACTCTATTTATACCCTCTGTCTCATGTCCCACGTCATCTACGTATGTGCTTCCTAACTTCACTCCTCCCAGGTGCTCCCTCTAACTACTTCCTCTCCACCATTCCCCACTACAATGGTTCCTCTTCCAGACAGGATCAAGGACGGTGCTCTTCCGTAAGATCAATCTCATACTAACCCTGGCCTGGACCTAGTGTAGTGTGTGTCTGGGTGTCCCAGGACCGGTCTGTGCCCCTCTTACCCCAGAGTAAGATACTACACCCTAACAGGGTGCAGTACCTCTGTGGAGACTGGATCCGCAGGGGCGCCACAGTAGCAGCACTTGACAAATGAAAACTAGGCTGAGAGCAGAGTGAAGTGTGATTTGGGCATGTCTACCCAGACTGCTGTCAATCAGTGATGTCATGTAACCGCTCCTGCGCTGTGATTGGCTCACAGCGGTGACCACATGACACAATGGCCCTGCGTTCTCATTGGTGCAGGGCTGCACTGGGCGGGGATTGGCAGGAGGAAGCAGGAAGCGTCCCCATTGCCCGGAGCCCGCACCGATAATCACGTTACCGGCCTGGGGCACAGCATGTACAGTGGCACAGCACCGGACAGAGCAGCGGACACAGCACCGGCCAGAGCAGCGGGCACAGCACCGGCTAGGACTGCAGGGACGGCACCGGACCAGGTACTACATATTGCACAGCGCTCCACCCCCCCGGCCGTTAGGTTACGCCCACTCGGCAATATTTTTTAAAGTTTATAAAGCTATAACTTAGATTCTACTAATCAGTTTTTTTTAGCAAAAACGATTGCCCCTAATGTGTCTGCTAGGTGTATGGACACATATTAACAGTCTGGGGGGGTCATTTGGGGTGGTTGGTTCCCTTTAAGGACTACCTCTTTTGCCCCTGTACCATGGCAGCTGGATATAACTGATCCTTGCAGTGCAGTTTGCAAAGAGTGGAGGTGGGGACCATGAAAGGTCATTCGAACCTTTGGATTGTTTTTAACGTTTAAGGATGTACCCAGGAAATGGAAAATGAAATCAAATGTAACTTGAGTTTCTTGTGCTGGTTTATAATGTTTAAGGATTGTGACCTGAAGGTCCCATGTGTTTTTGTGCTTTTCCTTCACAGGTTATACAGTTGTGGCCAAAAGTATTGACACCCCTGCAATTCTGTCAGATAATACTCAGTTTCTTCCTGAAAATGATTGCAATCACAAATTCTTTGGTATTATTATCTTCATTTAATTTATCTTCAATGAAAAAGCACAAAAGAGAATGAAGCAAAAAGCAAAACATTGATTTCACACAAAACTCCAAAAATGTATTGGCACCCTCAGCCTAATACTTGGTTGCACAACCTTTAGCCAAAATAACTGCGATCAACCGCTTCCAGTAACCATTATTGAGTTTCTTACAATGCTCTGCTGGAATTTTAGAACATTCTTCTTTGGCAAACTGCTCCAGGTCCCTGATATTTGAAGGGTGCCTTCTCCAAACTGCCATTTCAAGATCTCTCCACAGGTGTTCTATGGGATTCAGGTCTGGACTCATTGCTGGCTACCTTAGAAGTCTCCAGGGCTTTTTCTCAAACCATTTTCTAGTGCTTTTTGAAGTGTGTTTTGTGTCATTGTCCTGCTGGAAGACCCATGACCTCTGAGGGAGACCCAGCTTTCTCACACTGGGGCCTACATTATGCTGCAAAATTTGTTGGTAGTCTTCAGACTTCATAATGCCATGCACACGGTCAAGCAGTCCAGTGTCAGAGGCAGCAAAGCAACCCCAAAACATCAGGGAACCTCCGCCATGTTTGGCTGTAGGGACCGTGTTCTTTTCTTTGAATGCCTCTTTTTTTTCTCCTGTAAACTCTATGTTGATGCCTTTGCCCAAAAAGCTCTACTTTTGTCTCATCTGACCAGAGAACATTCTTCCAAAACATTTTAGGCTTTCTCAGGTAAGTTTTGGCAAACTCCAGCCTGGCTTTTTTATGTCTCGGGGTAAAAAGTGGGGTCTTCCTGGGTCTCCTACCATACAGTCCCTTTTCATTCAGACGCCGACGGATAGTACGGGTTGACACTTTCGTACCCTCGGACTGCAGGGCAGCTTGAACTTGTTTGGATGTTAGTCGAGGTTCTTTATCCACCATCCTCACAATCTTGCATTGAGATCTCTCGTCAATTTTTCTTTTCCGTCCACATCTAGGGAGGTTAGCCACAGTGCCATGGGCTTTAAACTTCTTGATGACACTGCGCACGGTAGACACAGGAACATTCAGGTCTTTGGAGATGGACTTGTAGCCTTGAGATTGCTCATGCTTCCTCACAATTTGGTTTCTCAAGTCCTCAGACAGTTTTTTGTTCTTCTCTCTTTTCTCCATGCTCAATGTGGTACACACAAGGACACAGGACAGAGGTTGAGTCAACTTTAACCCATGTCAACTGGCTGCAAGTGTGATTTAGTTATTGCCAACACCTGTTACGTGCCACAGGTAAGTTAGAGGTGCTGTTAATTACAGAAATTAGAGAAGCATCACATGATTTTTCTAACAGTGTCAATACTTTTGTCCACCCCATTTTTTATGTTTGGTGTGGAATTCGGGTGCTTTCACATTAGCGTTCCCCTCCGCAGCGTTCTGCGGAGGGGAGCCGCAATGTAAGCGCAGCACCGCAAGTGCTTTTCTTGTGCGGACGAGACAGGGTGATTTGTGCGCAGGCGTCCGCCTGCGCACAGATCACATATGGGAGTGAATGGGTGCGCACGGTCATGCGCAGTCAAGTGCAGCACCGTGCACTCCCATTATAAAGATAGGGGCTTGCTGTGCTGCGCTCACATTGCGGCTCCCCTCTGCAGAACGCTGCGGAGGGGAACATTAATGTGAAAGTAGCCTTAGAACCAATTTGGCTTTAGGACAATTCTTTTTGTGTTTTTCATTGAAGACAAATTAAATGAAGATAATAATACCAAAGAATTTGTGATTGCAATCATTTTCAGGAAGAAACTGAGTATTATAATTGCAGGGGTGTCAATACTTTTGGCCACAACTGTATGCTCCTTTGTATTTTAGAAATATGTGGAATGTGTTATATTATTATATATTGTCAAAAAGTTCTGTAAAATGTTGATTCTTCTTCTTGTAGTAGGGGAACTGATTGAGGACAACCAAGGTTAAAGTGAGGAGGGAATGTGAGTGGGTTAAGGTTAATTTTCTCCCCTTGGAAGCGTACATTATCTGAGTATTATGTAGGGTTAATATGTTTGATTATATGTGTGTGGCCATCTAGCAGAAAAGGAAAAGACTGCTACCGATTCCCCTTTTTATAACAGGATTTATGAATAATAATTACAGAGATTCCTTATAGGCGGAACTTAGTTAATAAAAGGGGCTAGCAGTGTGACAGGGACAGGATGAAAACTGGACTTTGGGTCACATCCAGGATTTGCGTCCAGGACATGGGATATGGGTGCGTAACAAAATGTAAGTGTGTTCCTGCCAGTACTGGTACTTGTTGCCTGCGTCTGGCAGAACCCTGGACAGCGGCTATTTCCTCTGGTGCTGGTTCAGAGGACCCAGGCATAGACTTCGGCAAATGGTGCGAGCTGTGAATGAACTTTTTGTCTGTTGAAGGCCCTGGTTGTTCTATTGCTATGGATCTCCATGGGTGGGGAAGGGCCTGAGTTACAAAAGACCACATTAATTCACAAAATGCTTCAGTGAGGCTGAAGGACAAAAGCCTAGAGGTACTGGGGTGAGGTGAGCAGTCTTCAGCAAAGTGTGACACTGTAAATACTCCTAACCAAGCAACATACAAGATACAGTTGTGCCCGTGTTTCACAAGTCTATTTTTAATAAATCTTCAATAAGAACTTTGATAGACTCAATGTATGATTTGTCCCTTATCAAAAGTTGATGTGCATTTAACTTTTGCACTGGGGAGCTGGCCGAAACAAGCTCAGCGGAATCAGCCGAGGCCTAACTCCGCTTTCGACTACCAGGGCCCCGTAAGGCTGGTCTCTCAACAAATCTGACAAGTTCCTTTTATGTTTGTGATCTCAGACCTCTGCTGATTCACAAAATGAAAGGGATCTATATGGACCCTAAATATTTTCAGCACAACTCAGAGTTTTGTTTCCATCATTGATTTATTATCATTCAGTCAGTCTTACAACCATCTGAGTTTCCATGTACTATAAAAAAAAGAAAAAGTGTAGACAATGTATGGTATGATGGGACTAATAGTACGGAGCATACTCTGATGCAGTTTCTGTCATATGAATGATACTTCCATAGACATTGACTCGATCTTTCTCTCCAAGGGCGGCTATGCACTTCTCAAAGATGATTGTCCTCTCTGAAATGTATGAAGTCATTAAACTGACATCCACATGCTGCCATGAAAATAAAATACATAGAAGTGGAAAATACCCCAGGTCCTTCTTTACTAGGTGTGTCACTGTCCCCCAAGGACATTGAATGAACACAAAAACAAGGCATTGCCGGCAGCTGGCTCCACGGAGACCAATAAACAAAGGCAATGTCTGGAGGGACAAGACTGCCGTAGTCCTAGTCTGATCCGTAGTCCAACATGACACTCACTGTATGGTAATGAAGGGAGTCAGAAATATAAAATGGATGTATCATCACTGTATTTTTTGTTATTGTTATTAAATGGAGCAGTCATCACCTTATGAATTCATTACATACAATATTAATGGCTGTAATGTCCACCTGAGGCCCTTACCGCTTTACAGCTTTCTTCGTATCACATATTTATATGGAAATTGATGAAATTCTCCTTATATAACCTCCCTGAAGGAGACTTAATAATCATAGTTATATTCTAAGAAGTTACATCATATTCCAGGTTGATTCTTTGCACATAAAAATAAATGGTTGTGTCAGAAAAGAAATTGAATTTTGAAAATAAAATTCAATGTTGTGGTCATGTTACCATTAGGCTATGTGCACACGTTGAGTATTTGATGAGTTTTTTACCTCAGGATTTGTAGCCAAAACCAGGAATGGATAATTAAATACAGAAGTGGTGCAGGTGTTTCTATTAGACTTTTCCTCTGATTGCTCCACTCCTGGTTTTGTCTACAAATCCTGAGGTAAAAAACTCATCAAATACTCAACGTGTGCACGTGGCCTTACAGGGACTATGTCATCAGAAAATGAGCTGCAATTTAAATCAAGGTATTTTTTATAATTTTAAATGTATTTAAAAATTTTTGTAATTTTATTTCATTTTTTTAGCTATACATATCACTTTACTGAACAAAAATATAGACACAACTCTTGATTTTGCTCCCATTTTCCGTGAGCTGAGCTCAAAAATGGAAGACTTTTTCTATGTAGGCAAAAGGCCTTCTTCTCTCTCTTGTTCATAAATTTGTTTGAATCTGTGTTAGTAGTAAGCACTTCTCCTTCGCCGAAATAATCCATCCACCTCACATGTGTGACATATCAAGATGCTGATTAGACAGTATGATTATTGTACAGGTGTGCCTTAGGCTGGTCACAATAAAAGGTCACTCTAAAGTGTGCATTTCCATCAGTAATGTTCCAGAGAGGTCAAAAGAACCAGTCAGTATCTGGAGTGACCACCATTTGCCAGACTGCCATCTGCCCTGTACAGTGAAAACCCATGAAGAGGACACCTCTCAATGTGCCAGACACCATTGAATATGGGAATTTACCAACTTAAGTCGGTTACGACCACGAATTGCAGTCACAATTCCTTGGTTATACAAACCGATTGTAGCGGCAGCTGTCCGTGTGGCTGGTCTCAGACAGTCTTGGAGGTGAAGATACTGGATGTGGAGGTCCTGGGCTGGAGTGGTTACATGTGTTCTGTAGATGTGAGGCCGGTTGGTACTGTCAAATTCTGTGAAACACCTTTGGAGATGGCTTATAGTAGAGAAATGCACATTCAATTCATGACCAACAGCTCTGGTGGACATTCCTGCAGTCAGCATGCCTATTGCATGCTCCCTCAAAACTTGCAACATTTGTGGCATTGTCCTGTGTGATAAAACTGCACATTTTAGAGTGGCTTTTTATTGTGGCCAGCCAAAGGCACACCTGTGCAGTAATCATGCTGTCTAATCAGCACATTGATTTGCCACAAGTGCAAGGTGGATGGATAATCTCAGCAAAGGAGAAGTGCTTAAGTGTTTTTATATTTTTGTTCAGTCTAAACAAAAAAAAACTGAAATAATTTACTTGTTACTATTGCTGTTGGGCCCAGTGGGGTAACTTGAAGCTTATGGGCCCCAATGTGAAAGCTCCAAGAAGGCTCCAATTATTGAAAATCTTTTTCACAATAGTCTTTTTCTATAGGCCAAAGGTATTTTTGGGCTCTCCTTGGCTCTAAGGCCCAGTTGCTATTGCAACCCCTGCATCTGTTGTAGTTACACCCATGATTGGGCCTAATAATAGTCTGACACTTAATATTCTGTAGTCCTTTCAAGAATCATCTCAATATTATCACAAGCAGGATGATAATATAAGTAACATCTAGGCCTCATTCACATGTCAGTATCTTGGCTAATATTTTGCATCTGCATTAATTAGAAAAAACAGGAGTGGGTCTAAAATGGCAATAGTTGCAAATCTTATCATTATAGTTTTTCTCTGTTTGTTGGCTTACGAATATTGATGTGAATAATAAGGTGTGAAAGAAGCCAAAGTCTAGAAAACACGCCATCCACTATTCACATTAAGTGATGGGTCACTGGTCACCTTCTCCCCTCCCTGCTTAACTTCTGCTTATATTACAATGTGCCTAGAAAACTCAACCATACAGGTCAATTATCATCTCCTGTCTATTGTTTACTTTGGTCCATGGGGCTGCTAAAATTTCAGCATACTAATTACAGTAATTTGGGAAAGACGGTGCCCACTACAATCCCAAAATGTCCACAAATTTAATGTAACAGAGGAAAAAAGAGAAGATTTACCATTTTATTCCCTTTAATCCATAGAATAAACCTAGGTGATGCTTGCTCCTAATCTCGGGGACATTAGTGCAATTTATTTTACATGAATGGCTACAACATGCTACTTTACTTTGGATGCAATGACACCATATGTAGTTTTTCGACAATTTAGGAAATCTTATGAACGATGTAAACAAAATTGTTATATACAAAAAAGGATGTTGTCCCTGGCATCCATTCACATTCTACTTAGCATTGTGCAAAAGTGGTAGTTACTAAGGCTACAAGCAAATTCAGAATCTGTGGCTAGTGATCATCAGGGTTGCCTTAGGGGACCTTTACACGCCGCAACTACGGTGTGTAGCAACTGAGAGGCAATCCGGAGTTCCGTCACCGTTGCCTTGAAATTGCTACAAAATTACGGCGTGTAATTGTGGAACGCGATGGTGATTTCGAAAGTTGCTCCCGGTTGCGGTTTCAGAGCATTGTTCAAAAACTAGAGGCAACCCTGAAGGTGAATTGTCCTGGTTTTGGCGTGTGAATGGGCGATAGCGATGGAATCTGCATCGCCTAGTGATTTCCCAGAGGCGTGCCACAGCATGCTGGATACCGCGCCCCATCAGCGATGATTGGTGGGGGCTACTGTGTTTCCATTGGCTGTCCCTTCACAGGGCGCCATAGTTGAAGAGCTGTCCATTCACACTACACAATTGCAATGGTGTCATGTATTAGCCAGCCTTCCTGCACAGGCTGGCCAATCATGACGCTATTGCATTGTCTAATCAGCGTGTTTGGGGCGCGGAATACACCAGTCTGTCACGCCTATGTTCTTGCGGCGCTGAACATGTACGCCCACATTCCTTTGGGGATTGCGGCGTGTGAAGCGGCGTCAGGAGTCAACCGGATGTTTCCAACCTTAGGTTGAGGGCGCAATTGCGGGGTGTACATGCGGCATCGGCGTTCGGAGACAACCGTCAAAAACGTGCACGTGCACGTTAGGTTGCCTCCGATCGCCGGGAATAGTTGCGGCGTGTAAAGGTACCCTTAGAGTAATCAATATTGGCTCTTGCATCATGTTTCGGAATAAACATTTTGAGTGTAAACTAGTCTAGATCTGGCTCCTTAAATTCCCTTAAACTTGTTGAAAACTAGTGAATATAAGTTCTATAAAATCCTCAAGATCATATTGGATACTAGAATAAATATAGATTTTTTTTGTGATTCTAGACTATTCAAGTTTCTAACCATACAAGCTGGTAAAGCTTTCACAAATTTATATAGGAACCTGATACCAGCACAGTTTGCATCTTCATTAAGTCATCTGGGCCTCAGTTCAGGAAAAAAATACCACAATTCCTTATAACAGTGTTTCTGCCATTCAATATTGGGCAGGGGCTTGCTGAACCGTCAGTATGGTGATGGAAAGTTCAGCCATCCATTGGATTTTCTCCATGTGTCTCCTGTTCGGAATGATTTATTTAGCTGACTCCTTGACCCCAAATTACTGCCAGTTATAGCTTATGCTTGGTGGTGTCTGCATGCCTGTACATCTTGTACTCAGTATTTAATATATTGATACTTGAATTTGTTTCTTCTTCTTACTATCCGTTTGTGTAACTACTTTATCTTGTCTTGATTTCTGAAATTCTGACCTCGGTCCATGACCTGACTACACCTTTTGTCTTACCCCTTTTTTAGTATGAGGCCTGTTGGTATTTGGCCGATGGACCTCAAGACTACCCAGCCGCGCAGCTAGCGCATGAGTAGTGACTAGCGACTTTCTGAAGAGGCTATTTGCATATTTAATTTCCCAGAGGAGCATTGCCAGGCCAACTCCTTACATTGGCATTACAGACATGTCAATCTCCACAAGTAGAAAAGTTCCCCTTTAGACCCTCTTTCCAACATGAAATTCAAGGAAAACATGTGAAAAAGTATGCTCAGAGACCCTTCTGGACAACTAAAAATTGTCAGGTAGTTCTTTCCGAAAGTAACTTGGCCACACCTACTGGTATAAGCAAAGCAAAACTACTTACCACTGTCATATAGCTTCAAAATACAACCCCCAAGTTTGTGAATAAGCCAATCAAACTAGAGGAACATGCCAACTGTGCAGAATGCATTCATGACAATTAAAACATGCTTCCACATGGGTTGTCCCAGCTTTTCAAGACTGAATAGGAAATCATTCAATTGTATGTAAGGAGGTAATTTTTATTTTGTATAGACTACTCTACAACCATTATTTCAATTCCGCACTTGAGAATAGCATAGTGATTTACATGGAGATAGCAGTTTTAAAGGTAATTAGCCATGTTGAAATTTGTATCTGATCTGCAGGCAGGATACTGTAAAGCACACGGGCCGGTTAGATGATATACACGTCTGTGGGAAAATTTTTAGTTTAACTTGTATTTTATTTATTGAAATCTGTGGTGTTTCTATACATTGAATCCATTGTTAGGAGGTCCGATACAGTGTTTGACGTTATCTCTGCATGCATAGTCATACAGGGAAGACTGTCAATCATTGAATAGGACTGCCCACTGAACTCATATGCATACAAATCACTGAACAGAACCACCCAGTGGACTTGTATGCATCCAGCAGGGTCTCTCGACACACTTTCAATAAATAAAACACAAGTTGTACTGAATTTTTTCCAACAAACCTACATCACAGATCAGACTGCATGTATGTGACTGGTTTTCTTAAAGCAAAACACTTGTTTACTCGATTAGTAGCAACTAGAATAGCATTTAGTCTCTCAATGATGTGCAAACTTGTCACTAACATGCCATTTTGTGGCATTTCGCTTTGTAGCTGCAGTACAACTATACAGATACAGGGCCTAATAGTTACACTTCAAAACAAAGGTATACAGGGTGTAACTATTAGCGATAGTAAAAGTCTCTTAGTACCGTTCTCAATATAACTTGCAGCAAGTGGTCACCAGCAGCAGATATAGCATATTGGCTTAATACTCATTGCAACCCACTTAAAACAAACCATAGCACTACTCATTAAGTACACTTCTTGTAGTAGCCCAGCTACACTCAAGAAGCAGTTCATAAGCACTTACAACATTCAAGACCACCCAGAAAGCCCAAATTTATTGTGAAGGAAGACGTGGCATAACACAGTAAGTTAATCACAACTAAACATAATAAGAAATATCACCACTTAATTTATTGGTATATAGGAAGGGTATAGGATGGGGTATTTCAGTTCTCAGATAGGTATCTCCAGACATGCATGCAGAATCACAGCAAGGTTTTCCATCATCCAGGGCAAGAATTCAGTTCCTCTGTGCTTACGCTTTATCTAATGACTATAGAAGGTTAGCCTATTGGCAATCTCCTGGCATGCACCAACCTTGCCAGTTTATAGATATGCCCTGATACATATACAGAATTATTTGATAATCAAGAATTTTGGAAAGTCCTGTGTGGTTGGTAATGGCAGCCATATTACATCTCAACCTTCCAGGAAACGTAAAGACGTAGAAAGTACTGAGTGCTTGAACTTGACAGAAGAAGAAATCTCCAAAACTTGTATTTACTGATGCTTTGAGTTTCCGCCATATTTTATAGACTGGGCATCTAGTCCACAGGTTTTACGGGCTACAATGCCATCACTGATGTATTAGAATATCTCCAGTGAGTGGTTTCACGCTGTGAGAACTACCGGTATATTGATCTTTGCGTACTTTCATGGCTCTGGGACCCCTTCTAATAGAAATACATTGAGCTTCTAGACTTTCCCCAGATCCCATCAATTATAAATAATTAGCCTCTGTGGATTTTCATGCACAAAGTCTATCAATTGGATATTCTATGCTATAATGCAGATCTACAGATTGCAAGCTGTGTGAGGAAGCGTATGTTCTAAACGTACACTATGCCATCTGCTTCACAGCGTGCTCTGGCGTTCCCATCCCGCAGAACAAAAGACCCATCTCCTTTGCTCACACCTAACCACCATCCCTAATATTAACCCTCTCATATCTTCAGTGAAAAAAAGCCACCTCCTCTTATATTTCAATGCACTCCTTCAGTCATTTTGGTTGTCAACAATTCAATGACATAACAATACTCATAAATTAAGCAGCAGGAAGGCATTGCCTTATTACTGTCATCATTCTGATGAAGGATATTTAGGAGATTTATGGGTTAAGGTGATTTATTCAGCTAGATGGGCAATGCCAGTGCAGACTGACCTTGGGCATCTGACCTCATCTGCCTTTACCTATACCAATATAATTGGAAAAGGTTTACCATAGACTGTGTAACTTTATCAGCTGGCAATCTGCCCAGTTTACGGTTGCTAGCAAAAGACTTCATAATGATCCCATATACAGTAATGTAAAGATACAAAATAGCAATAGCTGACCCACTTCTGTTTGATCAGCCTGAAAATTATGGGAGTCCCCAGCTGTGAAGAATCCACTTGGTCCTGCACCGGATATAAAGCCAAAGAAGACCATGGCATGCAAACAAGGTGTCAAAGATGGTATGTTGTAATCTGTCACCCCTATATAAAACTTCTATGGAGCGGATAGATATCAGAGGCTTGAAATCTTTTCTAAACTATTAAATTAACACAACTAAATGATGTAAATAACATCAATTTACCAAACGTCTCAAGGTGACTTAACAGAAAAAGAATTTTCTTTAATGAATATCTCATCACTAATGCGAATACTACAATGCAAACATTTTCAAACTTTTTTTTACATTGCAAAATAATAGACAAAAATGAAAAGAATCGCAACAATATATTCTACAATAAATTGTGAAAGAATGTATGAAGTCGTAATAGATGTAAAATTGTAGGAGCATAAATAAGCAACACCTACGACAATAACTGCTGGAGGATGCTGTTGGGTGTGGGTGTAGTGAACACATAGCAGATATACAGATTGATTTTTTTTTTTTAGTTTTTATGTGGTGTGAGTAATAAACATGCACACGGATGTATAAATCAATAAAAAAAATGTGATGTACATACGAGTCCCATCAAATCTTGTAGCGATGGTATCCAAGAAAGTATTCTGCGGAGCAAGCAGACCTTTCATCACAGGCATGTTTCCACCACCTTGATGCTCTCTCCTTGCCGATAATCCTTCGGAGACGCTGCATCAGCATTGAGAAGATGCTACAAAGTAGTCAAGGCACCCTTGTCCTCCTCTCTAATACCCCACTGAAACCAGAGGAGGCTTCTAAGACGTCTTGTCCTAATTCCAAAGCTAGACAGCCTGTACTGAATGACATGAAGAGTCACACATTGACATTCATTCTTTTATTGTGCCCACTGCCTCTCTCTCACCCTCTCCTCCCTTGTGTGAGTCTCTCTCTTTCTATCCCTCTCTCCTCCCATCTGTGTTTCTCTCTCCCCCTCCCGTATTGAGCTGTCCCCTTCATGTACCTGCCTTCTAACTCACATGGTCCCCTGACTCTCTTCAGCTTGTCTCTAACTCCCTCCTCCTATTTACTAATACACCTCTGTCTGTAACACTCAATCTCCATCCCTTAATGTCTATTCAGCTTTTTTTCATCTCGTGCTGTCTCTTTACAGGCATGGAAGAAATGAGGATTTGCTTGAGATTAGTAATAATGTTTCATTTCTCTTGGAAGCTGAGATAATTCACTGCAGAAAGGCAGGTGTTCAAAATGCAAGAAAGAATAGGTGTAAGACTAAGGCAGAAGAAGATATCATAGGGCCCCTATGCACTGGCCAGATACAGACAGAATAGGGCCCCTGTGTAAGAACAATTTATGGGCCCTTTGGAGCCCAAGAGCTCATTAAAATACACAATCTCACCTTCTTTGGAGGTAGAAATGGGCACCTTTACCTCTTGAGCCCCGTGCGGCTGCCCAGGTTGCACCAATGATATGTCCACCCCTGCTCCTGTGTAAGAACAGCAAATGTGCCCCATGCACTCATCCTATAGTGCCCCCTATTTGGTAATTCTCCATTAATTGTGAGCTATTATATTTATTATCAGGACTATGAACAACTTGCAAAGCTTCAGACGTCCCTAAAAACACATCTTTTTAAGGCGGCCTATCATACTCCCTAATAGAAGTCCTCTGTACTGTATATAGCCCATTCGCTATCTCTCTGGACATAACTCTTCTTCAAACTGCACCAAACCCAAAAGTTCCACACAGATTGTCTGGTGACCATTCATGTAACTTTATTTCTACCCCCATGTCCTCAAGATGCCTGGACCATCACTGTAATAAGCCCCTGTACTTTGTGTAACCCCCTATCTCATTGTAGATTGTAAGCTCTTTTGAGCAGGGTCACCTTTATTTTTGCTTAATTATTGTATTGTACTTGTTACACTGATTCTATGCATATTATATTGTTTCTAATTACTGTACTGTATTTTTTACATAGTTTCTCTGCTTTATTTATTGTACTTTTTACATTGATTCTCTGGTTAGTGTACTGGATTTTTTATACTGATTCTCTACTTTAATTACTATATTGTATATTTTTTATTGTTACCCATGACCGTTTGTATATCACTGTATTGTAAAGCGCTGCGGAATATGTTGGCGCTATATAAATAAAGATTTTATATAATTATTATTATTATTATTATTATTATTAGCTCAGTCTGTCACATAAATCTAATAAAGAAGAAGAGGTCTATTTTTTACGGGACTGTGGTGTTCCCGAGATAAATGTTTATGCGCTGTATTTTGTTAACATTAACCGGAAATGCCTTATTCATGTTATAGTGTAATATTTATGGGCACTGCAAGCCACATGCAGTTTTCATTGCACATGACAACAATTGGCAGGCAAATAGAAGGGCATTACCAAGCCACACAGAGGACGTAATGAACGCAGAACTTCTGGGCTGTGCGATCTGAAAACAATGTTTTATGTCTTATATTTCTTTGTAGTAGGTCATTCTCTTAAAAAGTGATAGCAACAACTGAGTTTACATTGTAGTGTATGGGGACATGGTAAAGATAACTAAAGGGGGTAGGTTATTGGTTGTGTCTGGGACAGCAAAGCATGAGGACGAACTGCGTCTTGGGAGGCATCTGTGATTATATTTATAGAAGCCATTTTCCTTATCCTTGAATTGTTAAGTGGTTCAGTTAAAGGGGTTATCCTGAACTAAATTATTTTTATTACCATGTGCAGGCACCGAGGGTCACTGACTGCGCATGCCAATGATGCAGCTAGTCCACATCAACAGAGCAGCTCTTTATCTTCCAGACTGCTTTCTTGAGGGGCGTGACTGCCAACATCATACTGATTGACATTCAGCTTCCTGATGTCATGCAGTCACATCTTATCAGCAGAGTAGACTGCAAAGGAGCTGTTACTCTGTAAACATGACATCAGTAGAAGCCGCCTATTCACCAGCAGGAGCAGTTAGTGACTGTACTGTGTCGGCACAGATCTGCGCTGCACAGAACAAACAGATAATTAACAACTACCTGCCTGTTTGTTCTTAATCTCACAGTATTTTTTTTTTTGTTGACAAAACCTTTACTGAAGCAAAACAATTTGCCTTTCAAGATGTTTGGTTCCTTACCTTATCATTTCCTGTCTGTTTCTTCCTACAACACAACACTGACTTGTTCTTGTAGTGATGCTTCATGTATTCTTTACATCTTTCCTTGATCTGACCAAAATTCCACAATGTGTGTCTACTATTTCATCTTTCTTTTCTGCTCGCTTTCTAAAACTGATCATGGACAAAACAGAATTCATCATCTTTTCCCGATCTTATCTCCCCTCCACCAGACCTATTCATCAAAAAGTCAATGGCTGCTCACTTTCCCCAGTCCCACATGCTCGGTGCCTCATGGTAATCTTCAACTTTTCCCTCTTCAAGCCACATATCCAAGCTCTTTCCACCTCCTGCCGACTCCAACTCAAAAGTATTTCATGGATCCTTACATCCCTTGACCAAGTAACTGCAAAAACATTTGTGCATGCCCTCATCATCTCCCACCTCGACTATTGCAAACCCTACTCTCTGGCCTTCCCTCTAGCACTCTTGCACCACTCCAATCTATCCTAAACTCTGCTGACCGACTAATCCATCTGTCTCCCCATTATTCATCAGCCTCTCCTCTCTGCCAGGACCTTCACTGGCTTGCTATTGTCTGGAGGCTCCAGTTCAAAACCCTAACTATGACATAAAAAGCCATCCACAACCTGTCTCCTCGATACATCTGTGACATAGTCTCCCGGGTACCTACACTACATGCAATCTGCGATCCTCTCAAGATCTCCTTCTCTCCTCCCCTCTTATCTCTTCTTCCCATAACCGCATACAAGATTTCACCCGTGCTTCCCCCATACTCTGGAACTCTCTGCCCCAACACATCAGACTCTTACCCACGATGGAAACCTTGAAAAGGAACTTGAAGACCCAGCTCTTCCAACAAGCCTACAACCTGCAGACAGCCTCAGCCCACTGAACGCCAACGACCAGCTCTACCTTCTCCTAGTGTATCCTCTCCCATCCCTTGTAGACTGTGATCCCTCGGGACAGGGTCCTCTCTCCTTCTGTACTTATGTGTGCCTTGTATTGCTTACGTTTATTGTACTTACCTATGTATGACTCTTTTCACATGTAATGCGCCATGGAATAAATGGCTCTATAATAATAATAATAATAATCTGTTCTAGCTCAGTTAGTTTGTTCCCGTTGGCTTCTTTCAGCATTCCCACTCTTGGTTGAAATTTTATCATATTTATTTGATCTTTTGGTATGCCTTCCTGGTCTTGCCCTTCAGATGTTCATTTTCCATCTCTGTACAATCTTCTGGTAATAAAGTTCTTTGCTCAAATGGCTCTTTATTGCTTTTACTGATGTTGTCTGCATCCTGCTTGTTACCCTTTTCTTTTGCCTTTCTTCTTTCTTTGATGATCCCTAGGGTCTCTTCTGTTAACCATGGCTGCATGTGTCTCTTCTGCCTCTTGTTTATTGTCTTTTAGATTATTGATACTGTAACGACACAGCATTTGACCACTTGTGTCAGGGGTTAACAGATGTATTGTTCTTTTGTTTAGTAACTCATGAGAAGTTTGTCTTTGTTTCATGTCAGAATAGCCGGAGTCATAATTGTGTGTTAGATTGCTAGCTAAATGTGAATTGCCACAGTCCCTCTGACTACATCATCCAGAGGAAAATTATGCGGTCAGATTGAACTAGTGACCAATGAGGAAATAGCCTTCTCCCACCAATCCTTTAAAGCGCAGTGCCCAGAGGTGAAGGTTGAGGAGTATAAAAAGGGACTTTCTCTTGTCACCAAGGGATCATATTCTACATGACCTCAGCTTAGGAGCTAAGGCTCCAGCTGAAGGATCACAGAATCACAGAATTGCTTCATTTTTCCACAGGACTTCAGCCTAGTATCCAAGGATCCAGCAAGAGGATCATTTAAGCACTTCACTGCCGGGTTGAGACAATTCTCTTACCCGAATATATACCTTGCTGTGCTACTTCAGCCAAGATTCGAGCTGGACAATCAAAGAACTGCTTGAAGAACCCAGTTTGGGACAATTCGGTCACCTGGCTACATACTTTGCTGTGCTCGGTTAGCTTCCTAAGCTTGCCGCTATCTCTTCTCAGTGGGTGCCTGACAAAAGTGGGGTACTGCTAGATTGGGGTACTGGAAGCCCCAAAAGCATGAAGTTTCAAATCCCTGGCGAACCAGCTGAAGGGTGAGATTCTGTTGCTTGTTCCATCTTGTGTTCTTGCTAGGAATGTATTACATGCCTTTGACTGTTGGTGATCCAATAAAGTCTTATGAAGGTGTGGTTCCCTGACCCTGTGTTGTCTGAGCAATGTTCTGCTCATGGGGAAGGAGTTTGGGCATTCAGTGGGATGAGCCCCTATTCATGCAGTCGTCTAAAGGCAGCCAGGCCAGTGGACGGAAGCACCCACTGTATCCTCTATGTCTTTACTATAGTCCTTATATTTGTCCATAATTCCTAAAGCTTCATTTCATTCACTTCCAATGATTTAAATCTGTTGTGCAGACCATTCCAAAAAACATCAGGGATGTTGGTCAAATTGAATTGGAAATGACCTGTTTTGTAGTCCATTTGCACAGCTTGAATTTAATCTTAGCTGTTAAAAGTTCATGATCAGTCCCACAGTAGTTCCTGGCCATGTTTTTGCAGTAATGATCGACGATTCCATCTTTGTTGAACACATATATAGTCAATCTGATTCTTGTAGACCCTATTAAGTGATGTCCATGTGTACAGTTCCATTTGTGATGTTGAACGAAGGGGTTCATGATTGACATTGATTTTTTGTACAAAAGTCAATCAATCTTCATTCAGTCTTGTTTCTTTCAAGTTTAAAGTTTCCAACAACAGTCCAATGTTTGCCATGGCCCACCTGGCATTCAAGTCCCCTATGATAATGAGTAAATCTTGTCTTAATGTTTGTCAATTTCTTCTTGAACTTGATCAAAGACTCCACCACTGACTGCACTGTGCTTCAGGACAGGACTGGAAAATTTTTGGTTAGGAATAAAAGCAACACCACTTCTTCTTTGGGTGTCATTGGCAGATTAGGTGACACAATGTTCGTTTGACTGAAAATGTCCATATTTAGTCTATCTTAGTTCACTTATTCCAAGTAAGTCAAGTTCTGTTCTGTCGATTTCAGCTTTGACTATGTCGAGTTTGCATTGGTTCATGATTCATACATTCCAAGTTCCGAACTTTATGATATCTCTAAAGCTTTTGAGCCTCTCTTTCGTCCAAGTAACATCAGCACCAAGATGTCCTTGTGGCTTTAATCCTGGTGCGTCATCAGACTTGATTGTACTCTGGTCGACCATCAGCTCTTCCTGAGTAGACTCTTGAGTGCATGTTGACCTAGGGGTGCATCTTCCAGCACTATATCAATTTCCTTTATTTGTACTCTCCATTAAGTTTTCTTCGTTTGATAGGCAAGTAGATTACCAGTCCTTTCTTCCACCCAGTAACGTGGCTCATGAAGGAGCTACGCTGAATTAAAGTTGTATGTTGTCAATACAAAACCGCCTCACTGTGCAATGTCCTGCTGTCGATGTTGGCACTGAGTAGTATAGTTTATTTGGTACTACAGATGAAACCTATCCGCTTGGGGGGTTGCTGGTAGCAAAATACATTGCTGATAGCATGGCTTTCAATATCACTGATGCACACAAACTCACACATCAATTACTCAATACAGACATCAAATACACAATTCTGACTAAAAACAATCAAACACAGACCACTTCCCCCCGATTACGTGTTAAAACAATAAACGTGATCTTGTATCCAAACATTAGAATATTCACTGGTTTGGAGTTATTATATTCCATGGAGTATCGTCCATTGGGAAGTGGTTTGATTTTATTCATGAACCAAGGCCACATTGGTTGGAGGACAACAACAGTTCAAGACTACTTTTCCTACCCCAAAAAATGTTTTTGAGGGATTCCAGTGGCATTGTGCCCACTAAATGTGCTACCATTTCAAATTGAGAGTTTCATTTTTATATTCATCATTAGTTTCCAACATACTACACCCAGATGGTGCCATTTATTCTTTGCAGTCCACATACATTTACGAGCAAGTTCCAATTTCTTTAGCACAGCAATTTATCATTGCATAAAGTAAAGCAGGGCAATCCATGCATTGATTTTGGTTATTTCAGGAGCCTATATTTGGCTAAACTATTGTCAAGAAAATCTCGCCTACTCAGATTTATAATGGCCACATTCAACTCTTGTTTACTGGAGATCATACTCATAGATGTATTTATGTTATTATTTTGCACAGCGCTGAGATAAGATACCTATATTAGTCTGTGGTCTGATGTTATATCTCTGTATGCTTTTATTGCATAATTCATTTTAAAAATGTAACCCTCTCTCACATATACAGTAGTATTGGTCAATTGTTTGGATAGACTTCTTCATGCAATGGTTTTTCTTGTTTTGAGGTTACATTCATGTGACCATATTTTTGGTCCAAGAGCCCCAGGTGGAACAAAACTGTCATCACACCGACAGCACTCAGACCAATGCTTTTCATTTGGGCTTTTTAGATGACTGTGTATTTTAACGCATAATGAATGTCCAAAAAATTGCAGCATGCACTAATCACTTCCACATTTTGGAGTTCAAATCTATCACTGCACAAAATAAAGATGCCATATAAATCATCCTGATTAGCATCCGATTTTTACAGATGTCTTACTTTTCTTAACATAGGAAACTACTATATATTTAATCTTTTATATTTTATTCATTGCTGATAAATGAAAATTATGCCAAATGGATGCCATATTGATTACATCATTTTGTCTAGGTTATTTTTTATACATTCGGGAGAACTTTGCTATGTTGAAATGTGCACATTATAATACAAGGGTGCTCACACTTGGCATTTTCGATGCATAATTGGTGCTTTTCATCACCAAAAGCGCATGCTTTATGAAATGCTCCAAAATCATTTCTAGCTACTCTCTCTCTTCTCCTCTCTTCTCTTTCCCTCTCTCCTCTCTGGAAATAAAAGCACTACAAAAACACAGCAAAAATCTGCACATTTTCTGCATGCAAATGTGCACCAAAAACAAACTGAAATTTGGAAAAATGCAGTGCAGATTTTTCTGCTTTTGACACATGATGCGGATTTGGTGCAGAAAAATCTACAACCAAATACACAGGGTGGGCACATAGCCTTACTGTTATGACAGCATTATACCCTCTTGGCATTCACTCAAGCATCTTCATCAGGTTTCATCAGAAGCAATCGAAGGCGGAGTCCAACCAGAGCTAAGCGGATTTGAGGTCAGTTGCACTACCAGCAGATGCATGAACCGAGGGAACAGAGGACAGGGCAGGTGGGAACCAATGTGTGTGTGGTGTGTATTTGATGTGTGTGTGCATGATGATTGTGGCTATATTTGTGTGTGTGGATGATGATGATGATGATGATTGTGGCTATATACAGTTGTAGCCAAAAGTATTGACACCTCTGCAATTCTGTCAGATAATACTCAGTTTCTTCCTGAAAATGATTGCAATCACAAATTCTTTGGTATTATTATCTTCTTACAATGCTCTGCTGGAATTTTAGACCATTCTTCTTTGGCAAACTGCTCCAGGTTCCTGATATTTGAAGGGTGCCTTCTCCAAACTGCCATTTTTAGATCTCTCCACAGGTGTTCTATGGGATTCAGGTCTGGACTCATTGCTGGCCACCTTAGAAGTCTCCAGTGCTTTCTCTCACACATTTTCTAGTGCTTTTTGAAGTGTGTTTTGGGTCATTGTCCTGCTGGAAGACCCATGACCTCAGAGGGAGACCCAGCTTTCTCACACTGGGCCCTACATTATGCTGCAAAATTTGTTGGTAGTCTTCAGACTTCATAATACCATGTACACGGTCAAGCAGTCCAGTGCCAGAGGCAGCAAAGCAACCCCAAAACATCAGGGAACCTCCGCCATGTTTGACTGTAGGGACCGTGTTCTTTTCTTTGAATGTGTCTTTTTTTCTCCTGTAAATTCTATGTTGATGCCTTTGCCCAAAAAGCTCTACTTTTGTCTCATCTGACCAGAGAACATTCTTCCAAAACGTTTTATGCTTTCTCAGGTAAGTTTTGGCAAAATCCAGCCTCGCTTTTTTATGTCTCGGGGTAAAAAGTGGGGTCTTCCTGGGTCTCCTACCATACAGTCCCTTTTCATTCAGACACCGACGGATAGTACGGGTTGACACTGGTGTACCCTTGGATTGCAGGGCAGCTTGAACTTGTTTGAATGTTAGTCGAGGTCCTTTATCCACCATCTGCACAATCTTGCTTTGAAATCTCTTGTCAATTTTTCTTTTCCGTCCTCATCTAGGGAGGTTAGCCACAGTGTCATGGGCTTTAAACTTCTTGATGACACTGCGCACGGTAGACACAGGAACATTCAGGTCTTTGGAGATGGACTTGTAGCCTTGAGATTGCACATGCTTCCTCACAATTTTGTTTCTCAAGTCCTCAGACAGTTCTTTGGTCTTCTTTCTTTTCTCCATGCTCAATGTGGTACACACAAGGACACAGGACAGAGGTTGAGTCAACTTTAATCCATGTCAACTGGCTGCAAGTGTGATTTAGTTATTGCCAACACCTGTTAGATGCCACAGGTAAGTTAAAGGTGCTGTTAATTACACAAATTAGAGAAGTATCACATGATTTTTCTAACAGTGCCAATACTTTTGTCCACCCCCTTTTTTATGTTTGGTGTGGAATTATATCCAATTTGGCTTTAGGACAATTCTTTTTGTGTTTTTTCATTGAAGACAAATTAAATGAAGATAATAATACCAAAGAATTTGTGATTGCAATCATTTTCAGGAAGAAACTGAGTATCTGACAGAATTGCAGGGGTGTCAATACTTTTGGCCACAACTATATGTGTGTGTGTGTGGATGATGATGATGATGATAATTGTGACTATATATTGTGTGTGTGTGTGTGGATGATAATTGTGGCTATATATGTGTGTGTGTGTGTGTGTGTATGATGAGGATGATGATTGTGGCTATATGTGTGTGTGTGTGTGTGTGTGTGTGTGTGAATGATGATGATGATTGTGGCTATATATGTTTGTGCGTGGATGATGATTGTGGTATATGTGTGTGTGGATGATGATAATGGTAGTTGTGTGTGGATGATGATGATGATAGTGGTAGCTGTGTATAGATGATGATGATGGCTGTGTGTGGATGATGATAATGGTAGTTGTGTGTGGATGATGATGATGATAGTGGTAGCTGTGTATAAATGATGATGATGGCTGTGTGTGGATGATGATGATGATGGCTGTGTGTGAATGATGATGATGGTGGCTGTGTCTGTTGGCGGCGGCAGCTGTGTGTGGATGGTGGTGGGGGTGGCGACAGCTGTGTGTGAGTAGCAGTGGCTGCGGCTGCGTGTGGATGGTGGTGGTGGCAGTGTTGGCTGTTTGTGGATGGTGGGGGTGGCGGCGGTGTGTGGATGGTGGTGGCGGATGAGTGTGGATGATGATGATAATGATGATGGTGGTGGTGTGTGAATGAGGATTATAGTGGCTGCGTGTTCGTGTGTGTATGATGATGTTGGCTGTGTTTGGATGATGATGATGGTGATGGCTGTGTGTGCATGATGATGATGATGGTGGCTGAGTGTGGATGATGATGATGATGGTGACTGTGTACTCGCAGCAGAGTTTGAGCTGAGTTTCATTAGCATATTGCATCTGATGCTATTTGTTGTTTTTTTTCATGTTTGAAAACATTACAGCCGATAACTCTGCGTTTACCCCTAGTGTGAAATGTTCCAACACTGCAAGTGGATCTCACAGGGCTGAGCTCCCAGCATATAATACATGAGCACAGCAATGCTTGCTGGAATGTTTCGGATACATAAAGCACCCAAGCTCCAGCCTCGAACAGGTTCGCTTATCTCTGCTTCTCACACCACTGTACAGATTTCCACTGTTGATAAAAAACAAGTCTCTTGTTGTTTGTGGCCCAAAGCAGTAGCTTCTTTGCAGCAACTCTATCATAAAAACCTATTTCTAGCAGTCTCCTCTAGAAAATTGATGTTGAGATGTGTTTGTTACTTGATGTCATATCTTTTATGAGGGCTGTTATCTGAGATGCATTTGAGATGCATTCAATTTGCAGTTTCTGAGGCTGGTAACTCTGATGAACTTATCCTCTGCAGCAGATTTAATTGTTGGTCATTCTTTTCTGGGGCGGCTCCAATGTAAGCCAATTTTATTATGGTGATTAATGGTTTCTAGAGTGCACTTGAGGATACCTTCAAGATTCTCAAACGTTTCTGGATTGAATGAGCGTCAGCTTTAAAAGAAATGATGGGCTGTTGTTTCACTTAGTTTAGTGGTTTTTGTCATATTCTGTCTTAGAACAGGTTTCAACACTGAACGGCGTTGTGTGCCAACACTGAAGCCAACAAGTTTGTTTTGTAGAGTCAAACACTTTCTGAAGGCCAGAGATTCCACGGATATACTCTTAAGAAGACATACCTGTTTATTGGAAACTATTCCAGGTGACTACCTGATGCATGAGGGTGTAAAGCTGTCATCAGACTACTGATGTCATCAGTCAAGCTTTTTTCAGGAATCTAAAGTTTAACACACATTCAGGTTGTGTCATCTCTGTTTCTTTACTCATTGTTCCCGTGTGTTCTTTTGTAGCTTTGCTGCCTTCAGCCTGAATCTACTAAATGCACATTCCAATAAGAACAAGAAAAGCCATTGCATGAACTGTTGTGTCCAAAATTTTAACTAGTACTATAGATTCTGACAGATTACAGAGTACATCTCTGTAATATGGGCCAGTATGGTACCATAAGGAATATGTGTAGAAATACTGGCACTTTTCTGTCGCTTCTGCTGGGTTCATTACTTCTTACTGCAGCTGATTTGCATATATTAACTTTTAACAACATCTATACATCCATGTATGCATCCAATTACTCTTGTAGTGGAGATTTTAATCCTACCTTGTTTATACAGGACTTAATTGGCGAATTTAATAGACGTGTATTGAAATTTACAGCAGTCTGCATGATTTGGTGACAGCAAAAGCCATACATATTTCATATCATATAAACAAAAATAAACCTGTTAAATCGAATGTGATTTTACGTAATGCAATAGCATAAAATCTTGATGTGCACACATGAACCTGGGAAACAATACCTCCATGCGGTGTCCATTATTAATAGTGAAATGTACAACCACTAATTAATGCAATTACTAAAATTTGTATTTAATAAAAACATACGGTTTATAAAATGTATTATGCACACTTTTACACTCATTATTTAGCTAAGTTTTTCGCATTATGTTTAGGGGCTAAAACACTTAGGGCACATGTAATTTTGGATTATATAGAAAAGATACAGAACAATTTTGTTTGGCCCTTTTTGATGTCAGTTAAAGTTTTGCGATGTTTGGTATTATTGGCATTATACAGGCCATTTTACTCCATCAACTTCTCAATATAAGGGCAGAGACACACTGTCCGACAGACATGCGAGTCTGTCGGACGAGTCTCAGATGAGGCTGGATCAGTCACAATGAACGGCCTCTCCCTGTCAGGACAGGGAGTGTGGAGCTGCACAAAAACACAATCAGCTGATAGGGAGAGGTGTTTCAGGGTGACTGATCCAGTCTCATCCGAGTCTCGTCCGACACACTCGTAAGTAAGTAATAGAGTGTGTCCGAGCCCTAAATTAATGTGTTGTACTTATTTCATTAAAGAGGATCTTTCACCAGTTTGAGTATGTTACACTTGAAACATAATGAAATAGTTTACTGCAGAGCTAAATACATTTGTTTTTTTATTTTTAGTGTCTACTCTTTGTTGTGGAGGTATAAGCTTGTAGTGTTGGGCTGGAGAAGAACCCACCCCACCAGTGATATTAACTCGGAGGGCCCACTGTTCAGCAACATGCAAATATTACATTACCTTTGTTGTTGAATGAATGATGAAATACTGCTTTTGTCTGTACCTAGTGAACTGTGTTGGGCCAACTACTGTTCATGTTGGGGAGTAATTGTTTTATTCCTTCACAGGGGCTCACTGGAGAATTCACCTGGCCCTGGAGTGGGCATGTCAGAAGCAAGTTCCCAGGCCAAGGGCCTGGTGTTCACAAGACTGGTGCTTTTTAAAGAAAGTGCGGACAATAAAAAAACAAATATTTGCAACCTGTGCCATACCAAGATCAGTGGGTTCTGACCACTACCCGCCTGACCATCTTTAGCATGCTGAACACCTGAGTCCACAATCAGTGTCTGCGCATGATATCACTGCCTCTTTCCCTGTGTTATGTGCTTGCCAGTCCCCTGTCTAGGATGCAAAAGCAGTTGACTCTCACCCTACATCTGTCATTGCACATTTGCAAGTACCATCAGCAACCACATCTATTTCTTTGTCCTGTGCAGTTCATTCAGTTGTCCCTACCCCAGCCCCTGGAATGCAAACATAATATGCAGCGATCCACCCACAGGCCCAAACACTAAATGGAAACATTTCTAGACTTCTTGCCTTGGAAATATTGCCATTTAGGTTTATGGACATAGGTTACCCTCAACTTCATGGTGGCGGCAATCCCTCTGTACTAAGTCCCCAGCCACCAATATTTTTCCCAGTGTGCCATCCCCGCTTTACACCAGCACGTATTCCATAACATCATCCATGTCCTGACAAATGCAGTTACAGAAAAGGTCCACTTAACCACCGACTTGTGGACAAGTACTTGTTGCCATGAGCCCTACATTTCCCTGATGGCATACTGGCTATACCTTGTGAAGGCTGGGACCAAATCTGACTTTGGGACAGCATACGTACTACCATCGAGGATTGCGGGCCCTGATTCAGTCAGAATTTCCTCCACCTCTTACACTAGTTCCTGCACCCCCTCCTCCTCTTCATCCTCAATCTATAAATTGTCATCTTGGAACACGTCATTCATAATAGTCGCAAGCTAGAATTATTCTTCAGTGAAGCGGCAACGTGCTCTGCTGAACCTAATTTATTTGATGAAAAACGCCACACCACCGCATAGTTGTGGCAAGCTATGACAGACAAAACAGATCTGTGGCTCACGCCACTGAAACTACAACCAGATGTTTGGAGACAAAAAGCTAAATGCGACCAAAAACAACAGTACACTGCAGTAAAAGTATTAAAATGCAAGTGCAGTATAAAAAATAGTATAACAAATACAGGGTACTTAGTCCATCCGTTTTTTTGCGCAAAAAAAGTTACTTCAAGCCACGTCACTAACTTCAAAGTGTACCTATCTCTGACGCGGTCCTAACTGTTGTATTAAAAACCTGACTAGTGTGTATACTTACCAGTGAGCAGGAGCCAGCAAGACCTGTGTCTGAAATGGACTGAAGGCGACGAGGCTATATGTGTGCAGGGCCCAGGGAGGGGCGGGAGATCCATCTCTTGCATGGCAAGAGGCAATTAATTAGAAAACAGATGAGTCCTGCACACAGAGAGAACAAGTCTGTAGGAACTGTTCACACCGCCAGCATATTTGGAGACAAAAAGCTAAATGCGACCAAAAACAACAGTACACTGCAGTAAAAGTATTAAAATGCAAGTGCAGTATAAAAAATAGTATAACAAATACAGGGTACTTAGTCCATCCGTTAGTGACGTGGCTTGAAGTAACTTATTTTGCGCAAAAAAACGGATGGACTAAGTACCCTGTATTTGTTATACTATTTTTTATACTGCACTTGCATTTTAATACTTTTACTGCAGTGTACTGTTGTTTTTGGTCGCATTTAGCTTTTTTCTCCAAATATGCTGGCGGTGTGAACATGTTCCTACAGACTTGTCTCTCTGTGTGCAGGACTCATCTGTTTTCTACAACCAGATGTTGTCTAATGGTCGTAAGTTGCATTTTAGATTGGGGTCCCGATAAAAAGAGATCATCTTGTTGTTGGTTATCGGGCTCATATGCATTGGCCAATGTATTAGCTAAGCAATTCCTTTTTACACATATACTTAGAGCAGGGAAATGTAATGTCAAATTTTCTTTATTCCATTAATGGGAAGCTAAATTTATTTTTCCTTTTTTTCTAATGTTCCTCCAGCATAATTGCAGATCTTTACTGAATTCTAGTGTTCTAGGGCGCAGCTGTATCTCTCGCCTTGTAGTTGTTTTTTTCAGCTTACACCTATTCACACTTGGTGTCGCTGGTCAACCTTTTTTTGAATTTGTAGCAATTTTTCTGACTGAGCACCCTGCCCTATAGCTATGGTGTATTCACCTTCCTATATAGTTAGGATCCTGTCTACCCAGACATGCAGATTTTTAATTGCACATAGGGGCATTTTAGATTATATTCCTGATATAAAGAGATCATCTTCTTGTTGGTTATTGGTTTCATATGCATTGCCAATACATTAGCTAAGCATCTCCTTTTTTCAGATATATGTACAGCAGTTATACAATGTCAAATTCTCTTCATTCCATTACGCAGTAAATTAAATGTATTTTTCCTTATTTTCTAACGTTCCTCCAGCAGTAATGTAGGCCATTGTCTATTTTCTTAATTCTAGTGTTCTAGTGTGCAGCTGTATCTTTCCTATTGTATTTCGAATTAGCTTGGCAAGCTCGTACACGTACCATGCCTTGCAAACGTGCTCAGCTTAGGAGTTCAATGGTTTGTAAAGACCTACCCAGATTTGCCTGAGCTACTTGTGAGGGTCTGTGAAGGTCTGACATGTCTGCCTTAATCATGTTAGTTTAGTTTTGTAAAGTGATTTTGTTACACATTTTTGAGTACATTGGATTGTTTTTATTTAGCTCTGTATAGTGATGAGTTACTGTATATTGTTGTGCCTGTTCTGTATTTCCTGCCTGTATTGTGTGGTTAATGTTTGGATCGTGTATTTGTGCTATGTGTTTTTGTCTGTCAGTATTGTGTATTTTCTGTGTGTATTTGTTATGTGTATTTGATGTGTTGTTGCATATTTAATATATTGTTGTGATTTTGTAGTCTGCATTGTATATTTTATGTCTATATTGTGTATTTGATGTCTATATTGTATATATGTTTTTATTTTTGTTGATCAGTGATGTTGAAAGCCATGTCCTAAGCACAATTTCATGATATTTTGCTCCATATAAAACAGGAGATTATCCTTTAGGGCACATTGTAGGAAGTACTAGGACGGAACAGGTTTTGTAAAATGAGATATTACCAATTTGTAATCATACCTTGCCCAGTGTCCTTTACACGGCCTATCACAGCACGCAGGAACAATAACATTACAATGAGGTGGTTTTTATATTGACAACACATATCCAACCTTTGATTCACGTGTGGACTACCTTTACTTGCGAAAAGCCAAATCATTGCTGGCATATGATAAGAAAAGGGACCTAGAATTATCTATCTTCTGTATCATGCCAAGAAAACTTGGAGAGTTCAACTAAAGGAATTCAGTATAGTGCTGAAAAATGCATACTTATGTATGTTACTTACCCGGAAGTGCATCACTATAGTCCGCCCGCAGCCCACATAACACGAGGGGTCTGGCTCAATACACCGCACAAGCGGGAGACGCTCTTCACGCCACATCTCATCTACTAGGTAACTGGGGCATACTTATGACCAGTCTGGTGCTTCACATAGAGCGATCCCACACCTTGACAGGATCTTCCTTGTTTCTTTAGGACTTTGTCCCATTCACCCACCAACCTTTTCCTGGATGACAGGGAAATAAGTAACATACATAAGTATAGTATACCTTGTTTTAGGAGGGGGAGTTAATTTTGCTATTATAAATATACCTACATCATGTTTTTTGTATACTTTCTCCCAATACCTCATTAGTTACTAGAACCAGCGTCTTTGCCCAATATTCCACTTTGGACACATTTATTCCAAGCAGGATAAATTTCTCAAGCTCTCTAGGTAACCCCTTTTTGGTGATATCATCCTAATCACGTTATCTACCCAGATATACTTATATAGATCACTATTCTCGCATAGACAGGGAGTTTTGGGAAATTAGTTGCTATATTATAGACCAACTTCCTCTACACGGCAATTTCCATGATAAGACGCTCCTTCTGTACTAAGGTATACACCCCTATATATAATTCTGTTTATTACTCAGTCTCTCTAGTGGTAATAATGGGGGACACTCTCCAATAATGATCACTCCCAGTATGAGATCCAATCCACGGATTTTGTTTCTTTATATCTACAAACACAACACTTTCTCTTTCTCCTTATCCTTTCTCTGGACTTTTCATTTTTAGGGATCTGAACCCCTCCCCTAGCTCATTTATACTTTCATAGATATCTGTTCCTTAGCTTGAAATGTTCTAATATTTCCGTTTTTTTCACTACATGCCACATGACCTAGTCACGTCACCCCGCACGATACGCCGAACAACCACCGTTCTCAAGCTCTTAGGCACGGACACCCAGCGCTTAGGTAATAAATATATTTTTTCCTCTTATAATAGTGCTGATATCTATTTACAATTGTTCATGTCACCAGATGTGGTGCTTTTCCTTTTTGTTATACAGGTTATACATTGTTCTTCTTTTGTGTTTGGTCCTTAAATATGATGTAAATCACAGTACATGATGTATGTTGTTGTGACATAAACCTGCTTTGTTCTGTTAACTTTGTACTTATTGCCATTTTTATTTTCATATTGTATAGATAAATCCTTGAGAAAGGCCAGTTAGGCCGAAACATTGGATTTTGCTGGTGTGTGTCCAATAAAAATTCATCCCTTTTTTGCACTTATTCATGGTCTTCTATTCATTGGTGTGCCGAGGTTACACAAATTTATCTCAGTCTTATTTTTTGCCTCTGAGCACCCTACAAGGGGTTGATCCCAGACATCTCTTACTAGAATGGCGCATCTGCCTGTCAACTGAAAATGCTAACAAGCTGTCTCTGATCAAAATGAACAAGGCTTGGATTGGCACAGCCTTCTCAACCTCACCAGATGACAGCAGTGGAACCTAAAGCCAATTTAGATATTCCTTTCTTTCTGGTGTGACCCCTTGCACCCCTTTTCAGGGCATATGTATATATAAAAAAAAAACTATATATATATATATATTTTTTATATATATATATTATGAGGTGTAGCGGTGTCGGGGGAAGCAGGGATCCACACACGGACAGTTCTTAACTCACGGTTTATTGATCTTCGTCTGGTTACAGTCACCAAAACAATAGATCCGGAGCGCAGCCGGCACAATCCACACCGCCCGGTATATCTCCTGGCCGCTGGTAGGCCCGGTCAGCCTTACCGGAGACAATTCCCTCCCGGGAAGGGCAGTGTTAGCCCGGTCGCTCAGTTCCTCTCCCTTCCAGGGACGCTGTTTTGCTAATCCACCAGAGCTACTCTCAGGCTCTGTACTGGAGTGAATCTCACTCCCACTGAAGGAACCACACCCAGGGTTCCTACGTCCTCTTAACCCCTTCTGCTCTGAGAAGAGGAATCCCATCTAATACCTGGGATGTAGTATGTCCTGTGGAACTGGAGGACGCACCCAGGGAGGCACATACCGGTCGCAGCATACCGACCCGGCCGGTGCCTCACATATCCCCCCCCCATGTTCAAGCGTACGGGTTTGAACACAAAGCCATAACTCTGGGCCCTGTGAGGGGACCACGTCACGGCGCGGAGCACCGGCGGAGCCAAGCAGGGGCACCCGGGGGTACCAGCGGTGCCAGACCCCACGAGCAACCAACCCGTTCGGGCCCCCGGCACCCACTAACCCCGGACGGGTACCAACGACAGAGCCCCGGGGGCCCTCCGAGGAAAACGGGTCGGCGCACGGCCCTGCTGCACCGTTCCAGACGGGCAGTCGGCGCGGCCGGCGCACGGGGCTCTACACCCGGGGTTTAGTCACATCAAGTCCTCTGGGTATCCCGGTGGCGGGATCCTCGGGCTCCAGGCCCAATCTATCCTTCATCCGAGGGGCCATATACCCGTTCCACAATACCCGGAACAAGGGCATATCCCTCCCCAGCACAACATCATAAGGGAGATCCTTTACCACCCCAACCACATGTTGAACCCGCCTGGCTGGGGTAGCAAACGTGACACACTTCATCGGATACCTGCGATGATCCCCATGGACACTCATCACCCTGACCGTACGGCCGGTGGATTTGGTCCTGGAGACCAAGGAGGCACACACGAGGGTCATGTTGCTCCCTGAGTCCAGTAGGGCTGTCACCTCATGACCGTTAAGCCGTACGCGGCACAGTACACTCTCAGTATCCTGGGGGGCCGAGCCCCGTTTTCCAACGAGGTGGGCGACACATGGACCGCCTCCGGGAATAGTCACAGTCCATTGGTTCCCTGTTGAGGGGACACTGCGCCATCATATGTCCTACCTCCCGGCATCTTCTACATCGGGGTGGTTCCCCGCTATACCAGGGGCCGAACCGCGGCTGTCCGGATCGCCGCTTTGCTGCAGGGGGAGGCCCGTTTTCGGCCTGAGCCGGGCGCTCGCCCGCCCGGGGGCCAGGTTGGGGGTCCCTACTTTCTGGTGTGGTGGGCGTGGCTTTGCGGGTAGCCCGCATTGTCCCAGTGTCCTGGATCAGGTCCTGTGTGGCCACATGGCGCTCCACCACGTTCACCAACTGGTCTAGGGAACCCGGGTCACTGTGTCCCACCCACTTTTGTATGGGGACGGGCAGCGTACGCACAAAGCGATCCACCACCACCCGCTCTACCATCTGGGCCAAACTCAGGGCTTCAGGCTGCAGCCATTTTTTAACCAGGTGCAACAAGTCATAGGCCTACGAGGAAGGCACGGGTTTGCCTTCCTCGTAGGCCCATTGACTCACCTGTTGTGCCCTCACATATGTATTAACCAAGGTACGGGCCAATATCTCCCCCTTCAGGGCTCCATAGTCCAGGGCATCCTCGGTACACAGGTCTATGTATGCCTTTCGGGGATCACCAGTCAAATAGGGCGCCAGCACCTCGGCCCACTGGGCGACCGGCAGTCTCTCCCGTTCAGCCACCCGCTCAAACACGGCCAGGAATGCCTCCACATCATCCCCCGGGGTCATCTTTTGCAGCGCTTGTCTTACCGCTTTCCGGACGCTGCGGTCGTCACCTGGTTCTCGAGGCGGATCCCCCGGTATGGCCCGCACAGCCTCGGTCAACAGGGCCATCTGCTCCTGGTGCCTCCTCTCCTGCTGCTGCTGAGCTTCCTGTTGCTGCTGCTGGGCCAGCACCAGGTGCTTGAGCAACTCCTCCATGCTGGCAGCGGGTGTAGGTAGCAGCGTAGCCGGCCGGATCCAGGACATGCGCTCCGGGCACCCCACAGGAGACTGGCTGCTTCTCTCACTTAGCATTTTATAGCGTTGCCACCCGGATTCCAATGCAGCACCATTGGACTCCATGTAAAAATTGTATGCTTCAGGATGCTTGTGTATAAAGTATGCACCCTCGAACGCACAAAAATTACAAGTTAGGTTTTTCACCGCCACAGAAAAAACGCATTTGGACGCAAACGAATCCATCATGCGTCCCGATATTAAATATAGGGATGCAGTGTGGATCTGTAGCCGCACACACTGGAACGCATGCCGACGCAACACGTGCAAACACCAGTGTGAAACCGACCTAACTCCACAGTTAATGCTTGATTTTAGATCACTAGTACAGTTCTTTCTTGTCACATGTGGTCACTTGAGGGGGGACTCTGCTCTTATAGCTGTTAGGGGCTCTGTATAAGGAGTACAGACTCTATTCCATGAAAATTTGTCCTCCAAGAATCAAATAGCGCTCCTTCCCTCAGAGTTTTGTTGTGTGGTGCAGTACTGTACAGCCACATTGAGAGTATTATCATGTTCAACAGAAATTGTGTGACAAATGGTAAAAATGTAATTATTTTTTCTTTACCACCCAATAGTTTAAAATTCTGTAGTAATATGATCACTGCACCCCTAGATTAATTGATTGAGAGGTTTAGTTTGGAAAATGGAGTCACTGATGTAGGGTTCTGCTGTTCTGGCACCTTAGTGGCTCTACCAATATGATATTGCACCGAAGAACCATATCAGCAAAATCTGCACTATAATATGGCGCTTCTTTACTTTTCAGCTTTGCACTGTGCATCAAAAGTAGTTTTAGACCACATATGCGGTATTTGCATAGTCAGGAGAAATTGCATAGTATATTGGATCGTTCATTTTCTCCTATTTCCCTTTTTGAAAATTAAAAATTGGGGCCAAAGCAACATTTTAGAAGAAAATATGGCAATTATTAATTACAACGATATAGAGGAATTTTGGCCCACTCATCTTTGCAGAATTGTTGTAATTCACCCACAGTGGAGGGTTTCTGAGCATGAACCGCCTTTTTAAGGTCATGCCACAGTATCTCACTTGGATTAAGGCCACTCAAGTCTTAGGGCCGCTTTACACACACCAACTTCTGTGACCAACTTCTGAACAGATCTCTGGTTGCAGTGAAATCATGGACACATTGTTACATTTGTACACAGCCACAAAATGTAACAATGTGTTACATTTCACTGCAACCAGAGATCTGTTCAGAAGTTGGTCACAGAAGTTGGTGTGTGTAAAGCGGCCCTTAACCCCTTTACCACCCGGGAATTTTTCATTTTTGTTTTTTACTCCCCTGCTTCCTAGAGCCATTTTTATTTTTCCATTAATATAGACATATGATGGCTTGTTTTTGCGGGATAAGTTGTACTTTCAGATGCAATCATTTATTTTATCAAATAGTGTACAGGAAAATGGGAAAAAAATTCCAAATGCGGTGAAATTGCAAAAAAAGTGCACATTTGTTTTTTTATTCTTTTTATTCGCCATGATCACTATATGGTAAGACTGAGGTGACAATGTGATGCCTCAGGTCGGTACGTGTTCGTAGATACCAAACATGTATACTTTTACTGGTGTGTAAAGGCCACTTCACACGCTAGGATCTCATTAACTATATTGTTGAAACGTCACGGATTTGTGATCGTTCAAACTATATCGTTAGTGCGTCGTTGCGTATAAACAAACGATGTAGGAAGGATAAATCGTTGGATCGTTCAGCAAAAATTTGAGATCCGGACCTCAAATATATTGTTCGTCGTCCAATTAAAGTTCTGGGAAGCAGCAATATCGTTCAGTGTGACACCTTTTTGAACGATATCGTTCATAATTCTCCTATTCCTGCCGCTGTTTTACATCGTTCAATCGTTCTTCTCCAAGTATCTGGCGCGTTGCCAAATTTAAGATCATTAACGATATCCTTGCGTGTGACAACGCACTAACGATGTCGGAAGGATCGCGTTCACGTGACATAGCTAACGATCTCGTTCACCTATATCCTAGTGTGTGACAATACCTTAAGTGGTGAAAAAAAATTCAGAAGTTTGAATAAAAAAAGAATGACACTTTTTGCACCATGTTCTGCGACCCGCAGCGTTCTCATTTTTCGGGATCTGGGGCTATCCGATGGCTTATTTTTTGCAGCTTGAGCTGACGTTGCTAATGATACCAAATTTTGGGTGGATACACCGTATTAATCGCCCGTTATTGCATTTTATAACTAGTTTGCGGCGACCAAAAAAAACATAATTTTGGCGTTAGGACCTTTTTTTCCGTTTACGGCTTTCATTAATTGATTATATATATTTTCATAGATCGGGCATTTCTGAACGTGGTGATACCAAATATGTATATTTATTTTAAATACTTTATTTTGAATGAGGGAAAAGGGGGTGATTTGAACTTTTAAGGCTTTTTTTATCATATTTTTAAAAACTTTATTTATTAATTATTTCTTGTTGTTACACAGCCCCATAGGGTGCCACAGTACTGCAGTGGCTGATCTCTTGTGAGAGATTCCGATAAGCTGCAGGACAGCGGGATCTGTTACAATTGTGTGGCGCTCCTGCGGTCTCGTCTCCACAGAGGGGTACTGCACCCAATTCACGGGTGTGGTATTCCTGTCTGTAGTAAACGGGATGGCAAATCCAGACACCCACAAACACACCCAACACACCTGGTCCCAGGGACGGCGGGTGAACCCAATAGTGGGAGGGCCCAGGCAGTCAGTGGGATGGCGGGGAAATAAAGGAGGAGGATGGGAAGTTAGTAAAGCAGCAGTCAGGAAGTAGAAAAGGGAAGGACTCAGTAAGTGGTTACACAGTTGGGAAAGTAAGCTTGCGGAATAAGCAGGAGAGTAAGGACCCGGAGAACTTGAGCGGAGATGAGGCTCATCCCGGGTCCTGGGGCAACAGAATGCAGAGAGACGGAAGGAGCCCTAGGGGCACGGGCAGTGAACAATCCACCTGTGTGCCCGAATCTGAAGTAAAGCGGAGGGGAAGGGTGAGCACCAGGGACCTGGCCCTGAAAGTGGCGAGGAGACTCTACGCTCCAACCACATAACCAGAGGCCAAAAGATCTAGAGGAGCTTTGGCCTACTCCCGACACATCCGCTGAGAAGGCAGCCGTACTAGGGTCAGGGGACATGGCCGGTCACCTGACAAGACCCTTGGCTGCTGGATTGGGGCACTGTGTGTGGAGGCGCATGCAGGAGTGAGGCGAGCAGGCAGCACTAAGCAAGAGCAACCCAAGAAGGGAGGAACACAAAAGGGGTGTACTGGAAAAGCCATCCTGGTTGCTAAGGACCATTTGGACTGCCATTAAACCTGAGCTGTATCCTGTGGTTCAAGCAGAGAAAGCTAAGTAAACTGGTTTTGGGACTCAAAACTGTGTGTGAGACTGTTCATTTCCTTCCTGAGGAGTGGTAGATTGATAAGCCGTGCAGGCAGTAGGAGCCTGCCTTATAGTCCTCCGATCCCTCCCTGCAGCCAGATCAGCCCCGCTGGCCCTCCATCACCCAAAACCTGTACACCAGATGCCCTGGGGATCCCCCCCACGCATGGAGAGCAACACCATCGCAGCTGCAATTCCATCATCCCCAAAGGTCCCGGACTTCAGAGGCAGCCACTAATAGCCGAATACCACGGGTGGCATCACGACAACCACCCCTAAACTCCCCCCTATTCACAAAACACCTCCTATTCCTCTTCTCCGTATTCTTTTATTGACCGCTTCGGGGATTGGGTTACGCCACTGTGACATCCCAATCCCCCAGACGACATCACCAGAGGGACCCGGCTCTGAGTACCCTAAGGCCCCCCTGGGGCGAGTCAAACTACGCATCACGAACAGGATCTACCGACCCGGTGCCGTCAGGTCTCGTGCGCCTTCTGAACTGTAATGGAAAAGACTGTACTTTTAATGCTGGATTATTGCAGCCACGATAGACTGAAACCATGTGCTGGCTGGGGGATGTACTGCAGTCCCCCGTCATGGGCTAGGCCGGCACACAGCGGGAAAAATGGCCTACACCCCCTTCACCCTCCAAGAGTTGGGAGTGTGGGCCAAGGGACTGTGTTACTCCACCCAGAGGAGTGGCTGAAAGCCAAGGAGCAGGGACACACCCATGGAAGGAGGTGGGCACACAGAAATTCTGGAGCGAACTCGACATTAGGGAGTTGCGGGAACAGCAGCATTTGAGGCCTGGTCAGTGCAATGGCGGAGAGAGGCCACAAGAACCCGGAGTGTGGGGTGGAAGTGGAAGACTCCCCCAGGCGACCGGAGAAGGACCTGAACCGGGTGCCTGCTTTGGATCCAGACTTTCTGAAAGATGAGGTGCGACCCAGCAGCACTTGTGGTCACAGATGTGAGAGAGAAACAGCAGCCATGGAGGATCAGAGCACAGAGCAGTGTGGGGTGAAGATAAACAGTGCCTGCGAGGAAGGGAAAGATCTCATCTCTGGGTGTGAGCTGAGACCGGAGGAGAAGGAAAGATAAACCCTTCCAGAGCAGTCTGGGCTCTGGAACTATTGTTACTATGTTCCCAGCGTCAGGAAAGGGAGCCACAAGGCTGTGATTGCCAGCTTGCCTGCACCATGAGGAAGCCTGAAGCTGCAGTGATCTTGCAGTCCCCACCTAAAGAGCCGCACACTTTTAGGATGCAGGTTTTACCAGAAGAGAGAGTGGTGAAACCCAAAGAACTGCCATGGAAGAGTAAGGGATGGAAGATGGCAGAATGGAATGTATATAGTTGTTTTGCATAGTGTAAGCATGTTGTGCGAGTGCAGGGGCTGACTGGCGACGCAAAACCTGGGTGGCAAAATTTTTTCCGGCAGCCCTCGGTGAGGACCGGGGGGGGGGGGTGCTGTCGGAAATTTTTGGCGGCCCGCCTCAGTCCCTCCGGCCCCTAGGTGAGGACCGGGGGGGGGGTTTGGGGGGTGGCGGTGGTTGGGGTTGGCAGAGTGGTCAGAAATTCTCGGCGGCCCATCTCAGTCCCTCTGCAGCCAGGCCCGTATTTGGAGTTCCTGCGCTCTGGGCACTGTCAGCGGTGCGCCCCCCTCATCGCACCACGCTCCCCTGCAGACAGAGGAGTAGCTAAAGGGAGCCTAGAGGTTCCCATTATGGTTGGAGTAGATGGTTGCTAGTTGACCGCCACCATGTCACATCAGCAAGGAGGTGGCAGTCATGTTTTGGGTCGTAATCATGTGGAGAGAGCTAGTTTGCCCCTATAGGGTCCATGAAGGCGTGAAAAGGACCACGGCAAAGTATATATACTTTTAGACTGACCACTTTTTTTCTTCGTGCAAAATCATCCCCATGCATGACAATGCACCATCTCTTGGTACAGAGCATAGCCCTGAGTAATTGGCTGCTATGGACATAAAAGTAGAGAAAACCATGGTGTGGCCACCAGTCTCCCCTGATCTCAGCCCTATTGAGAAACGTGGAAGTACCATTAAGCAAAAAAAATCTAAGATGCTGTAAGACATTAACCATCAAACCAGCAGCTCTGGGAGTCAATTCTGACATCCTGCAAACAAATGCAATCAGAAAACATCCAAAACCTGACAAGTGCAATAAATGCAATATTTGTGAAGGTGATATCAAAGAAAGGCGATATACAATATGAGACATACTGGTAGGATTTTTCATTGTGAGCCCCAATGGGGACAGTGTTGATGATGTATGTAAAGTGCTGTGGAATTCATAGTGTAATATAAATGTAAAAATATATTTCTTCATGTGTCGTCACAATACCGGGATCTGAGGATCTTCTATTTGGAGGTCAGGGGCTCTCTAATGCGAAGTCGCTGCCTGTCTCGCTGTCTTCCTCATTTGACTCTGCAGTGTGGTGGACAAGAGAGCATTAACTGGTTAATAACAAGAAGTATAGAGTGTACTAACTGAGCCATACACCCTCCCATACCATGTCCAGCAGACATTGTAGGATTACTATATGGATTTTATTATTATTAGGGCACGGACACACTGGGGTGAAACTCGGATGCGTGCAATGCGTGATTTTATCGCAGTGCAGTCAGTTAAACAACGTCTGAAACACATTGACGAGTGTCGGACGCTTTTTTCTCATCCAGATTCTGGATGGGAAAAAGTCACAACATGCTGCGACAGTCTGCGATTCACACACGAGACTCACCAATGCAAGTCGATGGGTCCGACAAAATCATGGACCGCACACTGACAGCACACGAACCATCTGAGAGGCATCTGTTTTTTTCACTGATACATTCTCATTCTTCAGCTGAGACAACTGTAAAATGCTCCTGTAAATGATTCTACAGTAATAGCTGCTGAGAAACAAAACAGATTGCACATGGATGTGATCTAAGAAAGCTGTCGGACACACACAGCATTTGGATGTCCCACTGGCCAGCCACACAGACAGCCTGCCACAGCCACACACAGAGCCACAACCACACAAAAACAGTCAGCCACATAGACAGCTACACAGACGCAGAGAGCCACACAGAGAGACACAGCCACATAGACAGCCACACGCATAGCCACAGCCAGCCACACACAGAGTCACAGCCAGCAACATAGACAGCCATAGCCAGCCACACACAGACACAGCCAGCTACACACACAATATCAGCCACACACATACAGCCACACACATAGCTAGCCACACAAACACAGCCACACACAGCCAAAGCCACCAGCCACACATACAGCCACACACATACAGCCAGCCAGCCACATAAGACAGCCACACACGCAGCCAAAGCCAGCCACACACAGGCGCAGCTACCCACACACACAGACACAGCCAGCCACACACACAGCGAGCAATATAGAAGACAGCTATAGCCAGCCACACACAGACATACAGCCAACCACACAGCCAGCCACACACACAGTCAGCCACACACAGCCAAGCAGCCCCAGCCACACACACACAGTCAGCCACACACAGCCAAACAGCCCCAACCCACACACAGCCAGCACGCAGCCTCAGCCACAGCCATGCAGCCACAGCCAACCCCAGCCAGCCACAATCACGCAGCCCCAGCCACACACAGACATAGTTGTTAGGCACACACAGCCAGCCACAGCCACATAGCCCCAGCCACATAAAGACACAGTCACACACAGACAGCCACATGCAGCCACGCAGCCCTAGCCACACGTAGACACAGTCAGCCACACAGACACATTTTGCCACACACAGCCAGAGCCCCAGGCACACAGAGACAGCCCCAGCCAGGCACACAGAGACAGCCCCAGCCAGGCACACAGAGACTGCCCCAGCCAGGCACACAGAGACTGCCCCAGCCAGGCACACAGAGACAGCCCCAGCCAGGCACACAGAGACTGCCCCAGCCAGGCACACAGAGACTGCCCCAGCCAGGCACACAGAGACTGCCCCAGCCAGGCACACAGAGACTGCCCCAGCCAGGCACACAGAGACTGCCCCAGCCAGGCACACAGAGACAGCCCCAGCCAGGCACACAGAGACAGCCCCAGCCAGGCACACAGAGCCTGCCCCAGCCAGGCACACAGAGCCTGCCCCAGCCAGGCACACAGAGACAGCCCCAGCCAGGCACACAGAGACTGCCCCAGCCAGGCACACAGAGCCTGCCCCAGCCAGGCACACAGAGCCTGCCCCAGCCAGGCACACAGAGCCTGCCCCAGCCAGGCACACAGAGCCTGCCCCAGCCAGGCACACTACTCACCACCACCAGCTGCTGCTGCTGCTGCTGCTACTGCAGCTCATCATGATGTTTCTTTACACATGTCATGCTGCTGGCTCCCGCACTGTGGAAGTTGGAACAACTTCCGGGGCCTGCAGTAGAGTAGAGGAGGCGGGGCCCAGAGATTGACTGGAGATAGGAGGACCCAGGGGATGTGAAGGGCTCACGTCACACAGGTCCTCTATCTCCAGTCAATCTCTCTGGGCCCCGCCTCCTCTACTCTACTGCAGGCCCCTCCATGCCTCCGCTTCTCCCTGGAGGGAGAGGAATGGCTGCAGTGCCGCGGCCGCCTCTCTCTCTGACACTGTCTTCTGAATGGCAGGTCTGTTCACTGCCTGCTGCAGGGTGGGTGAGTGAGGTCCGCGGCCCGTTTCTGTGGGTGGGCGGCCGGCCCTAGGTGGGGGCTATACCACAAGCCCAGGGGGCACTTGCCCCCCTGCCACCTGGGCCAGTCCGCCCCTGTGCGAGTGTGTGTTGAATATGGACAATATGACCATGGACAATGAATGGCCAGAACTTTCATGTATGTAGTTGGCAAATTATGGTGTGCACTCTGTTGGTTTTAGACCTTTTGCTTTTAATTGTGCCTTAACTAACCTGTTGACCACGAAGAAAAACCCAATCAGTGTGGCTGAAAAATGTTGGTCCATCGTCCTGTCCCCCAGGAAGACAGAAAAGTTGAACTGACAATCATTGACACACCCGGTGAGGGACACTCACTAAAGAACTCTTTTGCACTTTCCCCTTTTTCTATTTTTATACTTTTATACTTATGCCCTTTTTAATACTAATAGTGTGTTTTTGTTATGTAACATGTAAGCATAGAGCCTCCCATAAGGGAAGAAGCACTCTTGGATTTGTTTTATTACTGTTATACAGTACATGCATATTATAAAAACTTGAGTTCTATTTGCAACACCCATTTAACCCGTGTTGTCGCACGAGGACGTGCTAATCTTTGCTAACAGGGAATGTGGCACCCCTGCGGTCTGGTCGTCACAGAGTGGTACTGCACTCAATACACGGGTGTGGTATACCTGTCTACAGTATGGTAAGTATGGTAAGTCCAGACACCCACAAAAACACCCAACACACCCGGTCCCAGGGACAGCGGGTGAACCCAATAGAGGGAGGGCCCAGGCAGTCAGTGGGACGGTGAGGAAAGAAAGGTGGAGGGTGGGAAGTTAGTAAGGAAGCAGTCAGGAAGTAAAAAAGGGAAGGCAACAGGAAGTGGATAGGCAGTTAGAAGAGAAAGCTGGTGTAGTAAGCAGGAGAGTAAGGACCCGGAGCAGAGATGAGCCTCGTCCCGCGGCAACAGAGGCAACAGACTGCAGAGAGATGAAAGGAGCCCTAGGGCACAGGCAGTGAGCAGTCCACCCATGCGCCCGAATCTGAAGTAAAGCAGAAGGGCAGGGTGAGCTGAGCTGTAACCTGTGGTGCGAGCAGAGAAAGCTAAGTAAACCGGGTTTGGGACTCAGAACTGTGTGTGAGACAGTTCATTTCCTGCCTGAGGAGCGGTAGACTGATAAGCCATGCAGGTCATAGGAGCCCGCCTGAGAGTTGCTCCGATCCCTCCCTGCAGCCAGATCAGTCCCGCTGGCCCTCCATCACCCAAAATCTCTACACCGGATGCTCTGAGGACCCGCTCCACCATCGCAGATGCCATTCCATCATCCTCAGAGGTCTCGGACTGCAGCGGAGGCCACTAATAGCTGCATACCATGGGTGGCATCACGACAACCACCCCATAACTCCTTTCTCCCTTTTCTTTTATTGACAGAGCCGGGGCCACGGCTTGGGTCACACCACCATGGCGTCCCAATCCCCCGGATGACATCACCAGAGGGACCCAGCAAAAAGCACCCCATGGCCCCCGCGGGGCGAGTCAATTGCATACTGTGAGTGGTTGGCAGCGCTTGCCAACAATTCACAGGAAGTGCTCCGTGACAGCTTCGGGGGTCAAGCCAGGACCCAGAGCTGTTACGTAAGCACGGGAGATCTCACAATCTTATCGCGGGATATTTGATGATTGCGGGGAACAGCGCGTTCCCACTGCAGCACCTTTGTATTCAGCTGTCAGTGATTGACGGCGGGATTCAAGGGTTAACAGCACCGATCAGATGCAGGATCCAATCGGTGCCGGAAGACTGACATCTCAGCTGATGCGATCAGCTGAGATGTTGGGGAAATTATGTGAGCTCCGCACCAGAGCTCACATCAATCCCTGGCAACCGGCCCATGACGTCCTCCTATGTCATGGGTCGGGAATGGGTTAAAGGGATTGTCCAGTCCAAAATGATAATTCTGCAGTCAGTCTGTGTGACTGCAGAATTGTCAATCCTCCAAGCACAAGTACTGTGCACTGCGAGAATTTGACGTTTTTGTACACCGGGAACGGACCGCAATTATGCAGTATGCATGTTTCCAGCAAAATAAGACTAGTGGGCCCGTCATACTAGTGATCGTGGCAGTCTAGTGGGCATGGCTTTGCTCCATACACTTGTATTGAGCGAGGCCGCGCCCACTAGACAGAGGGTCCGGTTTGAGTGGCCGGGAATATGCATACCGCATAACTAGGGTAGAAACAGCGAATCCTCGCAGTGCCCAGTGCGGGCGCTGGGAGGATTGATGATTCTGCAGTCATTTTAGACTGGACAACCCTTTTTAACTTTCAGAGGTGGACTTGCTGCTCTGTTTTGGATCATTCTCCTGCTGCATAACCCAAGTGCGTTTCAGCTTGAGGTCAGGAACAGATGGCCAGATATTCTCCTTCAAGATTTTTTGCTAAACAGCAGAATTCATGGTTCCATTTAGTACAGCAAATCTTCCAGGTCCTGAAGCAGCAAAACAGCCCCAGACTATCACACTACAACCACCATATTTTACTGTTGGTATGATGTTCCTTTTCTGTTACTTCTAGCCAGATGTAATACAAAATACACATTCCAAAAAGTTCAACTTTTGTCTTGTCAGTTCACAGAGTATTCTGACAATGGTCTTGGGGATCATCGAGATGTTTTCTGTCAAAGCTGAGAAGAGCCTTTATGTTCTTTTTGCTCAGCAAATTCTTCTGATCTTGGAAGTCTTGGCCAGTTTTGCCAAGTCTCTTTCTTATGGTGGAGTCATGAACACTGACCTTAACTGAGGCAAGTGACACCTACAGATCTTTGGATGTTGTTGTGGTCTTTGTGACCTTTTAGATGAGTTGTTGCTGTGCTCTTGGGGCAGTTTTGGTCATCCGGCCGCTCCTGGGAAGGTTCACCACTGTTCCATATTTTTGCCATTTGTGATACTGGCTGTCACTGTTGCTTGCTGGAGTACCAAAGTTTTAGAAATAGCTTTACAACAGTTTCCAGATTGATAGATCTCAATTCGGTTTTCTTTTCTCATTTGTTCCTGAATGGCTTTGGATCACAGTATGATACCTAGCTTTTGAGGATCATTTGGTTTACTTCACTTTGTCAGACAAGTCCTGTTTAAGTGATTTATTGATTGAGAACAGGTGTGGCATTCATCAGGCCTGGGTGTGGCTAGAGAAATTGAATTTGGCTTCCCAAAGATGCGATAAATCACAGTTAATTTTAAGGGGATGAGCAATTGTACATTTTTCACACAAGGATCTGTAGGTTTGAATTTCTTTTTCTCTTAATAATAAAGACCTTCATTTATAAACTGCATGTTGTGTTAATGTGGCGCCCCTGCAACCAGGGTGGCCACAGGTAGGAACTACAGCCGGGCAGGTGGAGACAGGTTTTGCACAAACCACCGTCCTAACATACACCCACCGACACAAGACCCAACCTGGAGCCCAGAACTCTAGGCGGGCAAGGGGTGATAGGGCCAGTCACAGTGGGTGGGACGTAGTCAAGGTGACGGACCGGGTACATAAGGGGAAAACAGGAAGTAATGAGGCCGTAGGCTAAAGTGAGATGAGCAGTAAAGAACAGCAGAGTAAAGAGAGAAACTTCCCTGAAGGTTTTGGGCTCCCTGGAGGTGCAGAATCCTGCGAGGCACAGTCCCCTGGAGAGAAAGCCCACTCCACAACCCGGGAACAAAGGGAAGGGGAGAGACGGGACCAGTGCAGCTGGGTCTGAGGAAACCGGCAGCAGTGACAGAGGACAACTGGTGGGAAGGATCTCCTGACGTACACGGTAGTTACACGGGTAGGAAAGAGCCCAGTGATCCCCCGCAACATAGGGACACCCAAGGCTAGGCTGGGACCAGAAAGTCGGCTCTGAGATGACCGAAGCTATACGCCAGATCACAGACACACCGACGGGGAGTTCATATTCCATGTCTGATCTCCCAACACAGGTGCAGGAGGTTTAGTAACACATAGGACCCAGGCTTGCTACCCACACACCAGGGGGAAGCCAAACAAGGGACCGAGTTGCCACCATACTGCACACAGGGAGAGGAGAAGTTAGAGGAGAGCCTGAAAGGTATCAGAGAGAGAGAAGGATCTCAGAAGGGAAACGTGGTTGCAGAGGGTTAAGTGACTGTCCGGAGTTACCTGTGTAAAGCAACTGTGCTGTTTACCATACTGAAGAACTTACAAGTAAAACCCAGTGAACCCTGCTAAAATCTCCCGTGTGTGATTCCTGCACGTTGAACTGTTATTTACATTTTACACCCTGTCAGGAGCAGCCCGACCCACGGCGGGCTCATCCATCCGGCTGCAGCACCATCCATTCTCCTGGCAGAAGTAAGCAGCAGCGGTGGTCCCTTCACTGACCACAACCCGTGGGTGGCGTCACGACAATCCCTGTAAATACCCCCTTTTACTTGTGGGCTCGGGACACGGTCCAGACCAAGGACAGTCGTGATAACCCCAGTGATAACCCGGTCCGGTACCGAGTACCCCGTCCCAGTGGGCTCCACATTTACTTGTGTCACATTTTTCAGATCACCAAGCAAATTTAAAAATTAAAGTGTGACAAACATGCAAAAGAATAAGAATTCAGGAAGGGGGCAAACACTTTTTCACACTACTGTATATACTTTGTATATAGATAGCCTGGTGTGTTCAAGTGAGCTCTACTGCATTGCTAATACTAACAACTCTGTGTCAGAACTCCTGCACCCAGTAAGTGATAAATCATTGGATTCAGGGTCTCTTTGTCTACATCAGGGGTCTCAAACTCGCGGCCCGAGGGCTGCATGCGGCCCCCGGGGATTCACTATGCGGCCCGCGCCACCTTGGACAACTTAATGATGCATTGCCCCAGTGCAGGGGGCCGCTGCAGTCCCCGCTGTGTGATGACTTCTGTCCGCAGCAATAACAAGCTCTGCCACTCAGCAAGATCAATGCAAGCTGCCAGCCAATGAGAGGCCCGCAGCTGACGGCAGAATATGACGTCACCTGCAGGCCTCTGGCTGGTAGATTGCATTGATCTTGATGAGCAACAGAGCTTGTCTGAGCGGCGGCTGGAGGAAGTCTTAGCACAGCGGAGGCCGGAAGTCAGTACAGTGGGGACCGCGGTGGCCCCCTGCACTGGAACGATGCATCATTAAAGTGAGAAAAGTGTGAGTGTGTGTGAGAAGGTGTGTGTGTGAGACTGAGTGTGTGAGTGAGGATGTGTGTATAAGAAAGTGTGTGCGAGTTTCAGTGTGTGTATGAGTGTGAGTGTAAGAGTGTGTATGAGGATGTGTGAGAGTGTGTTTGAGAGTATGTGTGTGTGTGTGTGGGGGGGGGGGGTTTGTGTGTGGGTTTGTGTGTGAGTGTGATAGAGTGTGTATTTGAGTGTGTAAGAAGGTAAAACAGGATGGGGGGGCATCACTATAAAAGTAGATCAGGATGGGGGGGCATCACTTCAAAAGTAGATCAGGATGGGGGACATCACTATAAAAGGGGATCAGGATGGGGGACACCACTATAAAAGGGGATCAGGATGGGGGACATCACTATAAAAGGGGATCAGGATGGGGGACATCACTATAAAAAGGGGATCAGGATGGGGGACACCACTATAAAAGTAGATCAGGATGGGGGACATCACTATAAAAGGGGATCGGGATGGGACATCATCATGAAAGGGGATCAAGATGGGGGACATCACTACTAAAGGGGAATGGGAAGGGGGACATCACTAGAAAAGGAGATCAGGAAGGGGGTCATCACTAGAAAAGGGGATCAGGATGGGGGACATCACTATAAAAGGGGATCAGGATGGGGGACACCACTATAAAAGGGGATCAGGATGGGGGACATCACTATAAAAGTAGATCAGGATGGGGGACATCACTATAAAAGGGGATCGGGATGGGACATCATCACTAAAGGGGATCAAGATGGGGGACATCACTACTAAAGGGGAATGGGAAGGGGGACATCACTAGAAAAGGAGATCAGGAAGGGGGTCATCACTAGAAAAGGGGATCAGAATGGTGGACATCACTACAAAAGGAGATCAGTGTGGGGACATCATTACAAAAGGGGACCATGATCGATGGTGGATCATCACTAGAAAAAGGGATCAGGATGGGGACATCAGTAGAAAAGGACATTACTACAGGATGGGGACATTACTACAAGAAAGGGATCAGGACTTGTACTTTACTACATTGAGCAAGAAATTCTGGTATTACTAAAAATATCACTTAGTCCTACAAGAGATGCGGCCCCCCGCTATAAATGTTTTTCTATGTGCGGCCCACCAACCCAGCTGAGTTTGAGACCCCTGGTCTACATCATGCTGTTCTCAGAAAAAGACGTAGAAACCTGCTGACAGATTCCCTTTAATTGTCATTAACTAGTAGAAGTTCATTAAATTTTTCTATATGTTCCTTTTCATTTTAGTTAATGCTCCTGGTCTTTCCATGGTATTTTAAAACGTTCATCCTTTGTAAATTGATAATCTCTTTATTGATATTTGAATGAAAATTTCATTGATATTTACAGAGATAATTCTGCAATATGTATCCCATAATGTCTGTGATTAACCCAAACTGATATGAACCTGTACAAGTACGGTAAGCGCTCTAATGACATTCATAAGACTGTAGTGTGATCACAGTTTGTCCTGTACTGCCCTCTCCTGTTATGCACTATATTACTTTTTGCAGGAAGGCCCCTCACATGTCTGCGACAAAAAGGTGTTTGATTATTTTCATCTAATTTCCAAGTATTTTGGTGTGCTGAAAACGAAAAAAATATTGAAAAAAATCCTTGACGTCAGGATTTGTAACAAAATGCAAAATACTCTTCAAATTTAGTACATTTTTCTGTATTTTTTTTATCTAAGGTACCTTTACACGCCGCCACTGCGTGGTAGCAACTGGCTAGCAATCGGGATTTTTGTGACTGTTGTCTTGAAATTGCTACGAAGTGGCGGCGTGTAATTTGGGAAAGTGATCAGGTTTCTCGCAGTTGGTCCGAGTAGCTGTTTCCGAGCCGTGTTCTAAACTCCAAGGCAACACAAAGGGAGAATTGCCCTGGTAGTGGCGTGTAAACGGGGGACAGGGATGGAATCAGCGTCGCCTAGTCATTTCCACGGGGCGTGCCACAGCGTGTTTGATTGCGCGCCCCATCAGAAATGATTGGTGGGGGCTTCTGTGTTTCCATTGGCTGTCCCTTCACAGGGCACCATATTTAAGGAGCTGACCATTCAAACTACACAATTGCAAGGGCGTCATGTATTAGCCAGCCTTCCTGCGCAGGCTGGCCAATCATGACGCTATTGCGTTGTCCAATCAGTGTGTTAGCGTCACGGAATACACAATTCTGTCACGCCTATGGTTTGGCGCCGCAGAACATGTACGCCCACATTCCCCTACTGATTGCGGCGTGTGAAGGGGCGACAGGATTCATCAGGAAGTTATACGCAAGATCTGTTGAAACTTCCAGGGAACCACGATACCTTGAGTTGAGAACGCAATGGCGGCGTGTACATGCGGAATCGGCGATCGTTAGCAACCGTTCAAAACGTGCACGCACACATTTGGTTGCTACCGATTGCCAGTGATAGTGGCGGTGTGTAAAGGTACCTTTAGGGTTTTTAAAGACCACACACCCAGCCAGGACCACAACCCAACTCTTTCTGTTGTGGGGGCTGGGGTTTCACAAACAGGCAATCCATCACCTGCAGCTCTGCCCCTCACCCCTTTACAGGATTTAACACAGAGATTTTAGTCATGTGTCACTTATCACACTGTGTACTGTTGTTTACCTGCAATTTTTGTTTTACCTTCAGGAGATTATAATTGCAGGACTAGGTCAACTAGTGTTCAGCTACTGTGGCACACCCCCTGCTGTGATTATCAGCTCCCCTGTCTATAGACTTTGTACATACAGAGTCTGGTGTGGGCAGGGGCAGCTTTCTAAACTTTCCTAAATGCCAAATCTAAAAATTCTGATTGTGTCAGATCTGCTGCACCCAGAAAACTAAGTGATACCTTGTTGGATTCAGGGTCTCTTCGCCTTCTTCATGTTGCTCTCAGATGTAGCAAAAACCTACTGATAAAATCTCTATAATTAGGATGATGCTATATGCTTAGTAAGGGAGAATATTATATGTAGAAGCCTATGTGTGGGTATATAGTATATAACGTACATATATATTTGCCATATATGTTTCTACCCAGGGCCACCATCAGGGGCTAACTGCCCTGATTCCTGTCAGGGGCCCCCTGAAACAGAGGGTCCCAGCAGGCTGACAAGCAGGGGGTGAAGCTAAGGACATGCAGGGGTGGGGCCATGGGCATGCAGGGGGTGGGGCCATTTCCTCACAGCAGGGGCCTCTCAGATCAGGATCAACAGGTGCAAATCCCAGGCCCCCCCACCTACTTCATCATATCCCTGATCCCGACTTGAGCCGATCATGTGACCCCTGACGCCTCCTCTTCATGTGACATCATTACAGGTCCTGTGGTGGTGAGCATGATATATGTCATGTGTGTCTTTGTGTCTAGTGTCTGACTGTGTCTGTCTGTACACAACACTATATTGTACATACAGGTCCCCATCACATGCTGTATTAGTAGTCTATACACTGTATGTATATTGCGTGGACCTGTAAACACAGTATAGTGCTGTGTATACAAGAAAGAAATCTCTAATGTGTATACAGATATCAGCAGTGTCCATTGTGTATACGCCCCACAGCAGTGTCCATTCTGTATACAGCTATCAGCAGTTTTCACTGTGTATACAGCTGTCATCAGTGTCCATTGTGTATACAACTGTCAGCAGTGTCCATTGTGTATACAGCTGTCAGCAGTGTCTATTGTGCATACAGCTATCCGCAGTGTCCATTGTGTACACAGTTATCCGCAAGGTCCATTGGAAAATACAGCTATCAGCCGAGTCCATTGTGTATACAGCTATCAACAGTTTCAATTGTGTATACAGCTATCAGCAGTCCCCATTGTGCATACAGCTATCAGCACTCTAAATTGTGTATACAGTTATCATCACTCTCCATTATGTATATAGCTATCAGCAGTGTCCATTGTGTATACAGCTATCCGCAGTGTCCATTGGAAAATACAGCTATCAGCAGTGTGCATTGGAAAATACAGCTATCAGCAGAGTCCATTGTGAGGAAGCATGAGCAATCTCAAGCCTATAAGTCCATCTCCAAAGACCTGAATGTTCCTGTGTCTACCGTGTCATCAAGAAGTTTAAAGCCCATGGCACTGTGGCTAATCTCCCTAGATGTGGACGGAAAAGAAAAATTGATGAGAGATTTCAACGCAAGATTGTGCGGATGGTGGATAAAGAACCTCAACTAACATCTAAACAAGTTCAAGCTGCCCTGCAGTCCGAGGGTACATCAGTGTCAACCCGTACTATCTGTCGGCGTCTGAATGAAAAGGGACTGTATGGTAGGATACCTAGGAAGACCCCACTTCTTACTCCGAGACATAAAAAAGCCAGGCTGGAGTTTGCCAAAACTTACCTGAGAAAGCCTAAAACGTTTTGGAAGAATGTTCTCTGGTCAGATGAGACAAAAGTAGAGCTTTTTGGGCAAAGGCATAAACATAGAGATTGCAGGAGAAAAAAAGAGGCATTCAAAGAAAAGAACACGGTCCCTACAGTCAAACATGGCGGAGGTTCCCTGATGTTTCGGGGTTGCTTTGCTGCCTCTGGCACTGGACTGCTTGACTGTGTGCATGGCATTATGAAGTCTGAAGACTACCAACAAATTTTGCAGCATAATGTAGGGCCCAGTGTGAGAAAGCTGGGTCTCCCTCAGAGGTCATGGGTCTTCCAGCAGGACAATGACCCAAAACACACTTCAAAAAGCACTACAAAATAGTTTGAGAGAAAGCACTGGAGACTCCTAAGGTGGCCAGCAATGAGTCCAGACCTGAATCCCATAGAACACCTGTGGAGAGATCTAAAAATGGCAGTTTGGAGAAGGCACCCTTCAAATATCAGGGACCTGGAGCAGTTTGCCAAAGAAGAATGGTCTAAAATTCCAGCAGAGCATTGTAAGAAACTCATTGATGGTTACCGGAAGCGGTTGATCACAGTTATCTTGGCTAAAGGTTGTGCAACCAAGTATTAGGCTGAGGGTGCCAATACGTTTGTCTGGCCCATTTTTGGAGTTTTGTGTGAAATGATCAATGTTTTGCTTTTTGCTTCATTCTCTTTTGTGTTTTTTCATTGAAGACAAATTAAATGAAGATAATAATACCAAAGAATTTGTGATTGCAATCATTTTCAGGAAGAAACTGAGTATTATCTGACAGAATTGCAGGGGTGTCAATACTTTTGGCCACAACTGTACATGTTACCCTTTTGCAATTTTATATTGTACCTACTAAACCCATTCTCCATACCTGCAGGATTGCAGGATCCTCTGGTTCTCTGGCAACCGATGTTTCTTCTTGAACTGGTACTTTTGGAACTCTTGAAGATTCTTCCAGCATACCTTGTCCTTCTTGAGGTTGGTAAAAGTGAATAACGGGGACTATCACTGCTCCTTCACATTGGGGCCAATCTTCTGGGAAGTCTCCAAGTATTGCACTTTTTCCATTGGTTAATGTGAAGATACACAATGTATTTCTTCTTCTTGTGGTTCTTGTGTCTTCAGCTGACAAGCTTTCAAGTGGTCTCTAGATATTGCTGCTGTAGTCTTTCCTCCATCTTTACTAATCAAACAGGTTTTGGTGTTATCAAAGTTGGAGTTTAAAACTGTGTAAGGCTCTTTTTCCCACTGGTTATCAAGCTTGTGTCGTCTTCTTTTTCTTTTTAGTGCAACTGTTCCTGGTGTTAAGGGATCAGCTTTTGCAATTTTGTTGAAGTCTCTTTCTTGTTTTCCTCTAACCTTGTTGAGATTATCTTCTACACAGGCTTGGATAAGTTTGTACTGTTCTTGACGAGTGGTGTTCCAGTCAGAATTGAATGCTTCTGCTTCTGGTTCTACGATTCCCATTTCTAAGTCAACTGGTAACTTTCCGGGACGTGCTCGCATCAGATAAGCTGGTGTGCAATTGGTGGAACTCACAGGTATGTAGTTATACATGTCCGCTAATTCAGGCAATTTGTAAGCCTCTGATTTCTCTCTTCCAAAGGCAATGTTTTTAACATGTCTATAACTATGTTGTTCTTCTTTTCACACATGCTGTTTGTTTGTGGATGGTAAGGCATGGTCCTAATCTTCTTGCACCCATAAAGATGACAAAATTCTTGAAAGATTTCAGCTTCAAATGCAGAACCTCTGTCAGTCAATACCTGTTCTGGATACCCATGTGGACTACAGAAATAGGCTTGAAAGGTCTTTGCGGCTGTTTCAGCTGTCATGTCTTTCACTGGAATCGTATTAAGTAGAAAAAGTAACGTGTTAAAGAGACTGGGATCGAGGCTCAAGTCAAATTTTATGGTGAAAAAATGACAATTTTATTGAAAGTGCACAAGTATAGACACAGCATTAAAAGCAATTAAAATTGTGTATAAACACAACACATGTTTCCCCAAAGGCAAAGATATATTATAAATCATTAATAGGGATCATGAGTATATGTCCCAAATAACTAATGAGCCCTCAGATGATGGATGGCAATATTGTTCCAAACATCCGGGAGACTAGATAAGTCCGTGAGCTCTCCACTGGGTGCAATAAAAGTCTGACTAGATCTAGTCAGAAAGATTTTACTGAAACACCAGGTAGAAAAAATAGTATGACAGAGTTACCGCTTATTTATCGATAAATGTGTCAGAGTCACACAGGTTAATCTGGTGAGACCAATAGTAATAAACAACCGCAAGACAACAATACGTACTCAGGGTTATACACAGTTGTAAAGATGCCTGAAGTGGCCAAAAACAGATGCTGTCTGTAGTTAGCAGGCTGCACCTGGGATATTTAATGACCTTTCAGGTACTCCGAAGGCAGCGCCTAAATAATTAGAAAACCAGGTCCAAAGGTTGATCAAGATAGCTGGCACAAAATGCCCTCAGGTAATGGATGGCAATATTGTTCCAAACATCCGGGAGACTAGATAAATCTGCACAGGGCCGCATGCTTTTTCCTCAAGGCATCATCCTTTATGCCCTCTAGGTGTGACTTCATTGGAGTTCCTCCCAATAGCTGCATATCGGCACCTCCTCACCCAGGTTGTATGACTAGTTTTCTCCCCATGTCATTTCAGGTTACCAGTTTGTGTTTGTCATTCATATTTGGCCTTCAGCCTGCGGCTGTCCTTATTTAGCAGGCCTACATAAATAAGCGGTAATTCTGTCATACTATTTTTTCTACCTGGTGTTTCAGTAAACTCTTTCTGACTAGATCTAGTCAGACTTTAATTGCACCCAGTGGAGAGCTCACAGACTTATCTAGTCTCCCGGATGTTTGGAACAATATTGCCATCCATCATCTGAGGGCTCAATAGATATTTGGGACATATACCTATGGTCCCTGTTAATGATTTATAATATATTTTTGCCTTTGGGGAAACATGTGTTGTGTTTCTACACAATTTTAATTGCTTTTAATGTTGTGTCTATACTTGTGCACTTTTCAATAAAATTTGACTTGTTCCTCGATCCCAGTCTCTTTAACATGTTACTTTTTCTACTTAATACGATTCCTCTACATACGTGTGGACTGGTGATCACGCTTTGGTGACGCCCCACCACCCTCTTTCCAAGTCTTTCACTGGAGTGACTACCATGAATCTGGAATAGTGTTCTACCATTGTCAATGCGTAGGTGTAACCTGATCTGCTTGGTATTAATTTCACATGATCTAAGCCTACTATTTGAAGTGGTTGAGTGGTGATAATTGGCTGGAGTGGTGCTCTGTTATGATCCGGTGACCTTGGAGCTGATGAATATCTTTCACAGGAGTAAGTGGTACCTATACTGACCGGAGTTCCTGACCTAACACCACAACTAGAAGTAGCCATGGGATGTGACTAACCATACCCTAGACACCTCAACACGGCCGGAAAACTAGCTACCCCTAAAGATAGAAACAGGAATTCTATCTTGCCTCAGAGCAGAACCCCCAAAGGATAGAAAGCGCCCAAAAATATTGACTGTGAGTAAGAGAGGAAAAGACGCACTCAGACAGAAAACAGAATTTAGCAAGTGAGGCCACTCTAGCTAGATAGGTAAAGACAGGACAGAATACTATTGCAGTCAGTATAAAAATCCTTTAAAAAATATCCATAGCAGATAATGCAAAAATACCCCTGAGTCTACTCAAGACTCGGCGCACTCTAAATTTGCGGAACTCCTGTGAAACCAACTATGCTGACACAATGAAAAGCTGAACAAGCCAACAACAAATGAATAGCACTTAAATCCTAGGAAGAAAACTTCCTAACAGAGAGCAGGTTAAGACAGACATGCAGACCAAATATCCACAAAAACCACAACTCTGAGCAGAAATAGACAATCCCAAAACAAGCACACAGCATGTGTGCCACAAGAAAACAAAACCATTCACTTAGCTAAACCTAAATACTCCACTCTGAATTCCAATTATCCAATTCACCTGACCAAAACTGCAGAACAGGATCAACTGCATTACCAGCCACAACCACAGGAAGGAGCCCACAAGCAGAATTCACAACAGTGCTCGTTGACTCTCTTGATCTTTTCTCCTTAAGTTGCATGGTCCACAGTTCTTACTCTCTATGGAGTGTACACTCTCTAGTTCTTAGGATCTCTATGGATCCTCTCATGCCAACCCAGTAGAATCTGTCTTTCAACAGCATCTCTAGCTTTTTCCATTCAAAGTGTCCCGCTTGGTTGTGATATGCGTTCATCACTATCTGGACATTCTTCTTGGGCACCACTATTTGCCAGACCATTTCATGGGTTCTGGGATTAATGTACCCTTTTGCAGAGCTTCTCTTGGTAGATGAATAATTTGTTTCTTTCATTCCATAGGTGTTTTGCCTCTGGTGGAGCGTCTTGAGTGAGACGGGAACCTTCCTGGATTACCAGTCCTTTAACCACACTGATAGCCGGATCACAGTCTTGGGACTCCTTCCAACCAATGTGAGGTAATGGATTTACTGTTCTTTCAGGGAATTTTCTGTTGGCTTGCTGACATTGGGACACTCTGTGGAAGGCAGGTAGCTCTACTTCTTCTAGCTCATCCACCTCTTCTCCCATATCTGCCAGGTGAGGCATCCTTGACAAGGCATCAGCGTTGGCATTGTTATGGCCAGCCTGGTACTTGATGGTAAACTGGTAATTTGACAACCTGGCCATCCAGCGTTGTTCCATGGCACCTAACTTAACAGTTTCCAGGTGTGTTAGATGATTATTATCCGTTAAGGTGGTGAATATTACAGATGCCAGGTAATGCTTGAACCATTCTGTGATGGCCCAGACCAAGGCCAGGAACTCCAACTTGAACAAGCTGTGATTCTCAGGGTTCCTTTCTTTAGGGCGTAGCTTCCTGCTGACTTAGGCAAGCACTCATTCTTTGCCATTCTGCTTCTGCGCTAAGACAGCTCCCAACCAAACGTTGCTGGCGTCAGTGTACAGCAGGAATGATTGGTTGTAGTCAGGGTAAGCCAAGATCTCCTCACCCATCATGGCCTCTTTCATTTGCTTGAAGGACTCTTCTTGTTCCTTGCCGCACTCAAATTGAGGACCTCTGGATTTGCCTTTCTTGGGCTGGCCTACTAGGAGATTTTCTAAGGGGGCGGCTTTCTTCGTGTACTCCTTGATGAATGTCCTGTAGTATTCTACTAATCCCATTAACTGACGTACTTCCCTGATACTTCTTGGCTCTGGCCACTCTCTGATGACTGTTACCTTGTCTGGGTCTGGTGCCACTCCTTCAGAACTGACTACGGACCTGGGTACTGGACCTCTGGCTTCAGTGGATGGCATTTGGATGGTTTTAGCTTCATCCCGTACTTGGATAATACTTCAAATACCTCTGCCAGGTGTATCAAGTGTTCTTCATAGGTTTTTGAATACACTATGATGTCATCTAGGTAAAGCAATACAGTCTCGAAGTTTTTCTGCCCCAGACAACACTCATCAATCTCTGGAACATTCTGGGTACGTTACATAGTCCGAATGGCATGCTGTTAAACTCGCACAGACCCATGGGAGTTGTAAATGCCGTCGTCTCATGGTCTTCTTCTGCAACGGAGACCTGCCAATACCCACTAGTGAGATCTAGGGTTGAAAAGTAATTAGCAGACTTCAATGTAGCAAGTGACTCTGCTATACGGGGCAACGGGTAAGCATCTTTATGTGTTATGCGATTTATCTGTCTATAGTCCACACACATTCTCATGCTGCCATCCTTCTTTTTGACCAGGACTAGTGGAGCTGCAAGGGATTGCAACTATCTCTTATGACCCCTGCGTCCTTCATGTCCTGCAACATCTCTTTGGCACGCTGATAATGGGCTGGTGGGATAGGCCTGTATCGCTCTTTGATAGGTGGGTGTATACCTGTGGGTATACCCCTTTGATCCTACCAAAGTTAAGTGGGTGCTTACTGAATACCTGTCCATACTCCTGAACTACCCGATAGACACCATGCTTTTTATGTACTGGAGTGGAATCAGTTCCAACATGGAGCTGCTGACACCAGTTCTCTAGCTGTCCCTTGGAGTTGTTGTCCTCCACCAAATCTAGTGGCGTCAAGGGTTCCACTGCTTGTATACCGTCGTTGTGCACAGTGTACAGCTTAGCAATGGTGGAATATCTGGGTAGTTTTACCTCGTCCTCTCCACAGTTTAAGATGCGGATCAATACCCTTCCTTTGCATACCTTGAAAACCCCCCTGGCTGCCAGGAGTGTAGACCTACTTTCTGTGCTGAAGGGCTCCATTACTGCCTGATAGTCCTGTCCCCTTAGGCCTATAGCTGCTCGGCACCAGATCATCATTTCAATCATTGGGGTACCACAATAGGAAACAGGTCTGTACCAATTTCACCACCGGTCAGTTTTACCTGTTGTTGATGCAGGAGGGCTCTTATCTCTCTCTAGAGAACCTTCCGCTGCTTGGGTTTGGCAGTGTACGCTATCTGCTGGAGTAAGAACAACACTTCACCCAAACAATTACAAACAAGATTAGTACCAAGAATTATGTAAGGATTTCGGTCGGTTAGGATTGTTTGCTACCACAATAAGACCCTGGTGTTCTAGCTCCACCTTCCCCACTTTTATTGGTACCTCTCTCACCCCGACTATGGTGAGTAGTGCACCATTAGAAGCATACATAGTGAGGTTTGGATCTGGTGGATTAAGTTCACTATTAGACCAAAATTGCTCATAAAGGATATCAGGGATGGTGGTCACCTGCGATCCAGTGTCCAGCAAGGCAGGTGTTGGGATGCCATCTAGTATGATAGACAGGACCAGTCTTTGTCCAATGTATGTATCATACCAGTTTGATGGGCCGGGTCAGTCTACTCCTGGGGTTTGGCCCTATTTCCCTGGGGTTGCTCATTTACAGGACAGTGCCTTGCAATATGGCCAGCCTTGTTGCAACGACGACAGATGGGTTCTCTAGTGGAGCTGCATCAATTGGTGGTCCTCCTACGGAGCGACACAGTCTTTCTGCTTCTCATCCAGAACCGTCTTCTGGGCTGTCGGCAAGCTGGATCAGTGGTAGTGGCTTGGCTCTGCTTGCAACCGTAAGGCTACCATGACTGCTGCCAAGTTCTTACTCAGTTGGTGCACCTCGGAGCACAGGGTGTCAATCCGATTGGAATTTGCAGCCTGCATGTTGTTTTCAGCTGCAGGTAAAGGAGTGGGTGTTACTGCTGACTGAACGTTATCATTCTGCTACTGCCGGATTGCAGCATCAGGGGTTTCTACAGGTTGCAGCCCCTTGATGGCCATGTTCTTTAAAGCATGGAAGTCAGCATCCCGGTTGCTTAGGGACCACCAGCGCACGGTTTTGTTATCATCTGGTGACCGTAACCCTCGGGTGAATTGTTCAATTAATATTTTGTCCTCATCCTGCACACTAGCAGGGCTGACTTGCTTTAAAGCTTGCAGCACCTCCTGCAAGCACCAGGCGTAGCTCCTGATGTCATCCTGTTGCCGCTGGTAACAATGATAAAAGCCCATTCGGACGTCAGTTTCATTGCAGTCCTCAAAAGCAGCCTTCAGTTTATCAAAGATTACAGTTACTGATTCTTGCTCAGCCTCTGACCAGGTTTCAATCTCCTGCTTCGGCTGCATCGGTTAATTGTCCCAATACCACAGCGACCCTTTGCTTGCCAGTCAATGCGTACATATCTTGCACGCTGCAGATCTTCCTTTTAAAGGCTGACAAGGTATCTGGACGGCCATCAGACTGAGGTAACCACTTAGCCCCCGGGACATACGGTAGCGAGATTGGCATGATCGGGGCTACAGCACCCGGTGGGATGGATATCCTACTGGCTGCGGACATACCTAGCCCGGGCTGATGCACAGAATCTTAAAGGGGGTTTCGTCGTTGCTTGACGTAGCTGACATCTTGGGCCCGCCCCTAGTGAATCACGGCCAGTCTCTTTAGAGTTAACTAGGTGATGGCTCCGGGGAGTTAAGCGTTCGGGAGTTCCCGGATCAGGCAGCTGCGCCTCGTAGGAGGTGGGGCTTGTTTTCACGCTTCCGGCCATTACGCACTCTTCATTCCCGCTCGATGGCGCAGTAATCGCGGTACAACAATAGCAGTTCACGAAGCACAGTTAATACATATGGCACACAGTACCATTTTTACCGGGCATGGCATCCTGTTCGTGGTGCCAGAACAGGTGACCCACTAGGGGTCTGCGGGAACTCGGTATCCGGGCGTTTTACTGTTACGGGGGATGTCACCGTGGCCTGCCTGGACCTGTACCCTGTGGTCACTTGTTAAAAAGGGAGTAAATTAAGTGGAGAAATAATGAGAGCCTTATGACACCACCTGTGGTTTCTGGTGATGGCTCAGCGCTGCCTCAGTGAGAGCAGATTGGATGTTAGGGTTTTTCTGGGGTGCACAGCAAGGTATTTTATGCATTGGAAATGCAAATAAGCCACCCTCCTGCCCTGCCCTGGAATGGCTCATTTTATGGATGGATGTGTGTGGGTGGAGCCTATCACTAATTGACTAACATTATACTTGCTATTCGGAAAAATATGCGAGTATTAAAAACTACTCGTTACGAGAATAGTGAGTGCGAATATTACGCCACTCACTCATCACTAGTTGCAATCGTACCCAGGCCCTGGAGCCTAGGGAAATCAAGAGTCCCTTTGACCTATAGAAAAAGACTAATGCTAATAAAGATTTGTAATGATTGGGGGCCCCACTGGAGCTTTCGCCTCAGGGCCCATGAGCTTCAAGTTATGCTACTGCCAGTGACATTGGAAGCCATACATGCCCAGCCATCACACTACCTCCACCATGTTATTCAGAGGATGTGGTGTGCTTCAGATCATGAGCTGTTCCAAATCTTCTCAAACTTCTCAAAACTTTCTTCTTCTCATCATTCTGTACAAGTATCTTAGAAGAATGCTTCTCAAGAACTGGGCTGACTAGACTTTGCAATAAAAAAAAAATATATATATACTAATCGGGCCTTTCTCCTTTCTGTTTTTGGGGCTGATTAATGGTTTACACTTTTGGTGAATCCTATATATTAGCTCTCATGAAGTATTGCCTTAATGCTAGACTTACATACTGAAATACTTCCTGGAATATGTTTGATTAATAAGTGAATAGCCCATGCTATTAAAGAGCTTTTGAAATAATTGTCCAATTTCTCTGGTTCCTTGAAAAAGAGGCAGCTATGTATGAAAGAACTGTAATTCCTAAACCCTTACTCCAATTAGGATTTGAATACCCTCAAATTAAGGATTCACACATAGGTGTGTATAACACGGACAAGGGCTATCCAATATTTTTTAAGGCAGCCTTCGGACCAATGTTTTATTATTGTGCAGTGCCAACCAATACTTTTTTCTTATGCTGAATCAATGCGTTTAGTAACATATATGGGATGGCATGCACCAATTCAATTCTATGGGTGCATGCAAAATATTGGACTGCACCTGGATGTCGCCGGAGTACAGTTCAATTTATGCTGACACAGACAATGAAGAAGATGGAGAAATTAAGTTCTCCATGTTCTCCTCACCTGTGCTCCATTTCTTGCATGCAAGAGAAATCAGACTGTCCTGCACTTAATCTGCCCGATTCTCTCTCATGAGAGAATGTATGGATATGTGACCCCAGCCTCAAGCTGAGAATCTGCTGTGGCGCCCCTATGGGAAGGCGCCACAGGGAGGTACTGCACCCCAAACAGTGGGTGTAGTGCCTCCGTAGCCATGGATACAGGGTTTCATGCAGAGTCTGTCCTAAGCACCCATACACTAGCCCACCTTAGCTTATGGACCATATATTCAGTAGGTCCAGGGGGTGGAGCTTAGAGTAGAGTGGGAGACTTGAGTGACAGTTGAGCTAATTCTAGTGAGACAATGCTGGGAAGGCAGCCAGAGAGGACGTGCCTGACAGAGGTCCTGACAGGAGGGCACCTCCTTGGAGAGGGGTGACCCAGAAACGGAGGGGACAATCCAGGACCGGTTGGAGCCGGCTGGGGAGTCCAGTTCAACACCGGCATACTAGAGCTGAGGCAGTCAGAGGTCTATCCCTGACTGTGAACCCACAAGCTGTGGGACCGACAGAAGGGAGCCATAGCGCCATAGACTGTACCTCTTCCTCAGTTCCAAAAAGGTCCAGGACACATTAAGGAAAGGACCAAATTCCGGTGGCGGGAGGATTTGTTCGTTGTTGCTCCCATCCGTACCAGTAAGGAACCGACCGTACCTAATAGTAACAGACCAGGGGACTGGCGAAAGAGCTCTTCAGAGTGGTGAATGAGAGTAAAGAGGAACACAGACCCCGAAAGGTGTGAGAGGGCACCACCGACAGACTCTGCTAAGTTACCTCAAATCTGTGGCTACGACCCCGGTAAACCAGACTGCACTGTGTACCTGTTTTTAATCTGGAGACAGTAAAGACCTTCTTGAGCTGATCTGGTGTCTGTCCTCATTTGCTCTGCTGCCCGGGGGGCTCCTACAGCATCGAAAAGGTGAGGACTACTACTCCCCTCATCTACCCCCGCCTACCTGAGGTAAAGCTCTGCCTGTGGGGAGCTGTACTACTCTGAGCTGCACCTCCACCACCTCAGCGGCCGGCTGCAGCGCTGGTATAAACGTTACCACATGTGGCGTCACGTTACCATTCCTTCCCTCCCCCATCCATCATCATCATTCCCCTCACCCTCCCAACCTTTGAGGGTCCAGGGCACAGAACCGGGAACCGACCAACCGTGATCCCCCATCAAAGTGACCATCTGTCCCGGTATCCGAGTACCCCCCTACCCTGTCGACCGACTCACTGCACTTTAAGCCCATATTGATGGGGAAATTTAATATCTGATACACTGCCGAGTTTGCAAGTTTTCATACCTACAAAGAATGGGGAGGTCTGTAATTTTTATCGTAGGTACACCAACTGTGAGACAATCTAAAAAAAAATCTAGAATATTACATTTTATGATTTGTAAATAATTCAATTGCATTTTATTGCATGAAAAAAATATTTGATCATCTATCAATCAATAAGAATTCTGGCTGTTACAGACCTGTTAGTTTTCTTTAAAAAGCCCTCCTACTCTGCACTCGTTACCTGTATTAAATATACCTGTTTGAACTCATTACCTGTATAAAAGACATCTGTCCACAAAATCAATCACACTCAAACCTCTCCACCATGGCCAAGACCATAGAGCTGCAGGAATAAAATTGTAGACTTTTACAAGGCTGGGATGGGCTACAGGACAATATGCAAGCAGCTTGGTGAGAAGGCAAAAACTGTTTGCGCAATTGTTAGAAAATGGAAGAAACACAAGATGACTGTCCATCTACCTCGGTCTGTGGCACCATACAAGATCTCATCATGGGGTAAGGATGATTCTGAGAAAGGTCAGGAATCAGCACAGACCTACATGGGAGGACCTGGTCAATGACCTGAAGAGGGCTGGGACCACAGTCTCAAAGATTATTAATAACAACACACTACACCATCATGGATTAAAATCCTACAGAGCATACAAGGTACCCCTGCTCACACAATCACATGTCCAGGCTCGTTTGAAGTTTGCCAATGACCACCTGGATGATCCAGAGGAAGCATGGAGGTCATGTGGTCAGATGAGACCAAAATAGAAAAGGATGAATTAAACCTCAAGGACACCGTCCCAACCTTGAAGAATATGGTTGGAAACATCATGTTTTTCTGCAAAGGGGATAGAACAACGGCACTGTCATAAAGGGAGAAATGGATAGGGTAATGTATTATGAGCTTTTGGCCAACAACATCCTTTACTCAGTAAGAGCATTGAAGATGGGTAATGGCTTGGTCTTCCTGCATGACAATGACCCGAAACCAAAGCTCTATAAGAAGCATTTTAAGGTGTTGGAGTGGCCTAGCCAGTCTCCAGACCTGAACCCAATTGACAATCTTTGGAGGGAGCTAAAACTCAATGTGGCCCAGCAACAGCCCAAAACCTGAAAGATCTGGAGAAGATCTGTATGGAAGAGTGGGCCAAAATCCTTTCTGCAGTGTGCAAACTTAGTCAAGAACTACAGGAAACGTCTGACTTCTGTGATTGCACAAAGGTCTCTGTACGAAATATTAAGTTCTGATTTTCTATTGTATCTATTGTATCAAGTACCGTATATACTCGTGTATAAGCCGACCCGTGTATAAGCCGACCCCCCTACTTTTGCCCCAAAAATCTGGAAAAACCTATTGACTCGTGTATAAGCCGAGGGTGGACCCCAGCACAGGTATACAGCCCCCAGCAGTGTGGTATACAGGCCCCCCCAGTGGTATACAGGCCTCCCCAGTGGTAGTATACAGCAGCCCCAGTGGTAGTTTCTAGCAGCCCCAGTGGTAGTATACAGCAGCCCCAGTGGTAGTATACAGCAGCCCCAGTGGTAGTATACAGCAGCCCCAGTGGTAGTATACAGCAGCCCCAGTGGTAGTATACAGCAGCCCCAGTGGTAGTATACAGCAGCCCCAGTGGCAGTATACAGCAGCCCCAGTGGCAGTATACAGCAGCCCCAGTGGTAGTATACAGCAGCCCCAGTGGTAGTATACAGCAGCCCCAGTGGTAGTATACAGCAGCCCCAGTGGTAGTATACAGCAGCCCCAGTGGTAGTATACAGCAGCCCCAGTGGTATACAGCAGGCCCCCAGGGGTACATATAGCAGCCCCCAGGGGGTACCCAGCAGCCCCCTGGGGGTACCCAGCAGCCCCCAGGGGGTACACAGCAGCCCCCTGGGGCTACACAGCAGCCCCCTGGGGGTCCCCAGCAGCCCCCTGGGGGTCCCCAGCAGCCCCCTGGGGGTCCCCAGCAGCCCCCAGGGGGTACCCAGCAGCCCCCTGGGGGTCCCCAGCAGCCCCCTGGGGCTACACAGCAGCCCCCTGGGGCTACACAGCAGCCCTCAGGGGGTACCCAGCAGCCCCCTGGGGGTCCCCAGCAGCCCCCAGGGGGTACCCAGAAGCCCCCAGGGGGTACACAGCAGCCCCCTGGGGCTACACAGCAGCCCCCAGGGGGTACCCAGCAGCCCCCTAGGGGTCCCCAGCAGCCCCCAGGGGGTACCCGGCAGCCCCCTGGGGGTACCCAGCAGCCCCCTGGGGGTCCTCAGCAGCCCCCAGGTGCTCCCCAGCAGCCCCCTGGGGGTCCCCAGCAGCCCCCAAATGCTGGCAATCGCCCCCCCGCTTCACTTACCATCCCGGTCTTCTGATCAGCGCTGCTCCTCGGCGCTCCGTCCTCTCTGCTCCCGTCCTGCTACATCTGGGATCCCCGGCTGTCGCGCGATGACGTCATATGCCTGCGACGGCCGGATGCAGCAGGACGGACGGACGGAGCACCGAGGAGCGGCACTGATCAGAAGACCGGGATGGTAATATAACCAGCAGGGGGGGCCCTTACAAGGGGGGGCGAGTGCCAGCATTTGGGGGCTATATGCACTGCTTCCCCCTGCCGCTGATTGACAGGGGGAAGCAGTGCATATTTAATGAGCGGCCCCACGTGACGGGGCCGCTCATACAGCAGCCCCCCCCCGCCTCCTGCAGCCTCCACAGCCCCGGACACAGCCCCCACCCGTATTGACTCGTGTATAAGCTGAGGGGGAGACTTTTCAGCCCAAATTTTGGGCTGAAAAACTCGGCTTATACACGAGTATATACGGTACTTATTTCATGCACTATACTGCTAATTAATTATATAAAAATTCAGTAAAGAGTCGATACCTGGGCACCAAGAGACAGTAATGGAACATCTCAGACCAATCTGGTGCTGCCTGTGTGAACCTCGGTACACCTGGGAATGGTGTTGCACGCCGTTCTAAAGAGACACCATGTCACTTAGCAGAAAGTAGAAAAGCGAGGCAGCACTCACCAAATAGATGAAACTCCATTTATTCGATCTATTCTGCAGACATCAATGCGGGATGATCAGTGCGAGGAGGATCAGGACCCGTTAAAGTGGTACTCCCGCGAAATAGTGAGCCGTCGTCCACCGACTACTCACTCCCTCTCCCCACACTGATCATCTCACATTGATATCTGCAGGATAGATAGAATAAACTGAGTTTCATCTATTTGGTGAGTGCCCCCTCACTTTTCTACTTTCTGCTAATTATATAAAACTCATACAATGTGATTTTCTGGATTTTTTTTAGATTCTGTCTCTCACAGTTCAAATCTACCTATCATAAAAATTACAGACCTCTCCATTCTTTGTAGGTGGGAAAGCCTTCAAAATCAGCAGTGTATTAAATACTTATTTTCCCCAATGTAACTGTATCATGAATATGTCTTGGTAAACAGCTAAATGACAAAACGCGTGTCACCGTCAAATCATTTCTGGATTTAACTGCATTTAAGTACAAAATAGTCAAGCAAGAGCCAAACATATTTAATCAGAAAACAAAAACAAGAATCCCTAAAATATGGTTCATATACTTTAATACGTAAAGAAAATACATATAAAATAATAAAGTTTTGGCTATGTAATCTAAAGACCTCATGTTGTAGGGGTCAAAATACAAAATTCAGTGATGTATCTGTTATCAAGCTCAATGCTGTTGTTTACTTGAAATGATTGTTTTAGCACCAGGAAGTTATTCACCAGAACGTTTTAACACCAGGACCCCCCGAGATTAGCAGCTCTCCGAGTATAGACATTGTACATAGAGAAATGTGGTGTGAGTGGTGTTAGCTTTCTCAGCTCTGCCTCATGCTAAACTTAAAAATTTTGATTGTGTCAGAATGGCTGCACCCATTAAACTAAGTGATACATCATTGGATTCCAGGTTGTTATTATTATTATTTTTACTAGATGGCGGCCCGATTCTAAAGAATCGGGTAGTCTAGAATCCATATATAGTTTATTTACTAAGAGTTAGGGGAGTGCGGTGAAATGAATTGTGTGTATACATGTGGCTCAGTGGGTAGCAGAGTATACGGTGGCTCAGTGGTTAGCAGTGAGTGCGGTGGCTCAGTGGTTAGCAGTGAGTGCGGTGGCTCAGTGGTTAGCAGTGAGTGGGGTGGCTCAGTGGTTAGCAGTGAGTGCGGTGGCTCAGTGGTTAGCAGTGAGTGCGGTGGCTCAGTGGTTAGCAGTGAGTGCCGTGGCTCAGTGGTTAGCAGTGAGTGCCGTGGCTCAGTGGTTAGCAGTGAGTGCGGTGAGATTGGTCAGCACAGTGGCGTGGGCAGAGTGGGCAGGGCAGCGCCGTGGGCAGAGTGGTCAGCGCAGCGCCGTGGGCAGAGTGGTCAGCACACACATACAAACATACACACACACACACACACACACACACACTCCGCTATAGTTAGCACCGACCCTGCATCTTCCCCGCCGGCTGGATCCTGAGTTGACATGTCGCCGCCCGCGGACGACTGGATCCAATATGGCGTTTGGGAAGTTTGGGGAGACTTCTTGGACGCTATATTGGATCCAGTAGTTCGGGGGTGGCGACATGTCGACTGAGGATCTGGCCGGCTGATGCAGGGTCGGTGGTAAGTATAGCGAAGTGTGTGTGTGTGTGTGTGTATGTGTGCGGACAAAGTGAGGGAAGTGACTACATACACACATATATAGACATACTGTACATTGCATATGGAGGGGTGAGGAGAGCGGAGGCTGGAGGGTGAGGAGGGGTGAGGAGAGCGAGGTGAGGGGAGGAGGTGAGGACAGGGAGCTGGAGGGGTGAGGAGAGGTGAGGACAGGGGAGGCTGGAGGGGTGAGGAGGGTGAGGACAGGGGAGGCTGGAGGGAGTAGGACAGGGGAGGCTGGAGGGCAGAGGACAGGGGAGGCTGGAGGCAGAGGGACAGGGAGGCTGGAGGGCACAGGACAGGGGAGGCTGGAGGGCAGAGGACAGGGGAGGCTGGAGGGCAGAGGACAGGGGAGGCTGGAGGGCGAGGGCAGGGGAGGAGCGGAGGGCAGAGGGGAGAGCGGAGGGCAGAGGGGAGAGCGGAGGGCAGAGGGGGAGAGCGGAGGCAGAGGGAGGAAGCGGAGGCTAGAGGGGAGGCGGGAGGGAGAGGGAGGCGGAGGGAGAGGGAAGGGGAGGGGGAGGCGGGAGGGGAGAGCGGAGGCGGGAGGGGAGAGGCTGGAGGGGAGAGCAGAGGCTGGAGGGGAGAGACTGGAGGGGAGAGCAGAGGCTGGAGGGGAGAGCAGAGGCGGGAGGGGAGAGGCTGGAGTGGAGAGCGGAGGCTGGAGGGGAGAGCGGAGGCTGGAGGCTGGAGGGGAGAGCGGAGGCGGGAGGGGAGAGGCTGGAGGGGAGAGTGGTGGCTGGAGGGGAGAGCAGAGGCTGGAGGGGAGAGCAGAGGCGGGAGGGGGAGAGGCTGGAGTGGAGAGCGGAGGCTGGAGGGGGAGAGCGGAGGCTGGAGGGCGGATGCTGGAGGGGGAGAGCGGAGGCTGGAGGGGAGAGCGGAGGCTGGAGGGGAGTGCGGAGGCGGGAGGGGAGAGCGGAGGCGGGAGGGGAGAGTGGAGGTGGGAGGGGAGAGGCTGGAGGGGAGAGCGGAGGCTGGAGGGGAGAGCGGAGGCTGGAGGGGAGAGCGGAGGCTGGAGGGGAGAGCGGTGGCTGGAGGGGAGAGCGGAGGCTGGAGGGGAGAGGGGAGGCGGGAGGGGAGAGGCTGGAGGGGAGAGCGGAGGCTGGAGGGCGGAGGCTGGAGGGGAGAGCAGAGGCTGGAGGGGAGAGCGGAGGCGGGAGGGGAGAGCGGAGGCGGGAGGGGAGAGTGGAGGCGGGAGGGGAGAGGCTGGAGGAGAGAGCAGAGGCTGGAGGGGAGAGCGGAGGCTGGAGGGGAGAACGGAGGCTGGAAGGGAGAGCGGAGGCGTGAGGGGAGAGGCTGGAGGGGAGAGCGGTGGCTGGAGGGGAGAGGCTGGAGGTGAGAGCGGTGGCTGGAGGGGAGAGCGGAGGCTGGAGGGCGGAGGCTGGAGGGGAGAGCGGAGGCTAGAGGGGAGAGCGGAGGCTGGAGGGGAGAGCGGAGGCTGGAGGGCGGAGGCTTGAGGGGAGAGTGGAGGCTGGAGGGGAGAGTGGAGGCTGGAGGGGAGAGCGGAGGCGGGAGGGGAGACGCGGGAGGGGAGAGCGGAGGCAGGAGGGGAGAGGCTGGAGGGGAGAGCAGAGGCTGGAGGGGAGAGCGGAGGCGGGAGGGGAGAGCGGAGGCTGGAGGGGAGAGGCTGGAGGGGAGAGAGGTGGGTGGAGGGGAGAGCGGATGCTGGAGGGGAGAGCGGAGGCTGGAGGGGAGAGCGGAGGCTGGAGGGGAGAGCAGAGGCTGGAGGGGAGAGCAGAGGCTGGAGGGGAGAGCAGAGGCGGGAGGGGAGAGGCTGCAGGGCAGGGAAGGCTGGAGAGGCTGGGGAGGCAGGGGAGGCTAGGGAGGCAGGGGAGGCTGGAGAGGCTGGGGAGGCAGGAGAGGCTGGGGAGGCTGAAGAGGCTGGAGGGCAGAGGAGGCTGGAGAGGCTGGGGGGCAGGAGAGGCTGGAGAGCAGGGGAGGCTGGAGGGCAGGGGAGGCTGGAGAGGCTGGAGGGCAGGGGAGGCTGGAGGGCAGGGTAGGCTGGAGGGCAGGGAAGGCTGGAGAGGCTGGAGGGCAGGGGAGGCTGGAGGGCAGGGGAGGCTGAAGAGGCTGGAGGGCAGGGGAGGCTGGAGGGCAGGGAAGGCTGGAGGGCAGGGGAGGCTGGAGGGCAGGGGAGGCTGGAGGGCAGGGGAGGCTGGAGAGGCTGGAGGGCAGAGGCGTAGCTGGGTGGGTGCAGACTCACCGTGGCCGGCGTGCGGCTGGTGTAGGAGGAGAGGAGGGGCGGGCAGAGGTGCAGGACAGGAAGTCCCGTCCTCCCTCCTTTCCGGGCGCGCGGCGGGCGGCTGGCAGCACTGGGTCCCCCAGGGGGTGGGGGCAATGGGCCCCTCATGGCTTGGGGCACGGGGCGCTCGGCCCCCCTGCCCCCCGCTAGGTACGGTGGTGGGTGGAGGGGAGAGGCTGGAGGGCGGACGGAACTTCCGAGAGCGGAACGTTCCTCCGCCGCTCCTTGTAGCCGGGGGACCGCGCAGTGGTGACATCAGGACCATGTGTCCAAAGGCCATCACGGAAGTAGTATTCCGGAAGTGGCCTTCGGCTTTTATGATATATGATTATTTATTGATATAGCACCATTAGGTTCCATGGCGCTTTACATGAGGATAAGGCAGACAAGGACAAGTACAATAAATGTAGACAATCAGGTCATACAGGTACAAGAGGGGAGAAGATCCTGTCAACGAGAGCTCACAGTCTATGGTTGCTTTACCTAAGTTATGCTGCTCTCAGATGAGGTAGCAAAAACAAGCTGACAAATTCCATAAAAAAAATCACAGCATGCCAGACATTGTTCAGAGAAATGTAGTTTTACCTTCACCATAAATATCCCATGAAAGGAGGGTCCACAAGTTCTCAGTACGGTTTAGGTCATGCGAGAAAGGGGCCATGTCATTGTTTTTTCATATTTAATGGGAATTTATCAACAGTTTTTGTCTATGGTATCTGAGCAGCATGATGTATGGACTTTAGCCTGATTTCTAGGATGTATCACTTACTGAACTGCTTTTTGCAGTTTTGATAGGATCCCTGTTTTTCCCTGCTGTAAATTTATAAATGTAGCAGTTGCCAGAATATTGAGCTGTGTGTAACCCTGCTGAATCCTGTTTATAGTGCTGAATCAGTTTTGGGGGCAGAGTAAGGCTGGCTTCACACTTGCGGACCCCTCCACAGCATCCTGCGGAGAGGATCCGCAAGCTGAGCACAGCCAGCGCAAGCCCCTATATTTATAATGGAAGCGCACGGTGCGGAGGGGTCCGCAAGTGTGAAGCCACCCTTACACAGATTAATTGGCCTGATCTGCAAACTGCATCTAGTCCTCATAAAGTCCTGCTGATAAAACACTGATTGTATAAAAATTAAAGCACTTAGCCTAAAAGTCACATATCCCTGGAATCAGGCTCGATGCTCTCAGATGAAATAACAAAAACTTGCTTATGGATTCCATTTAAAGTCTTTATTGGCTCGCCACGCAGTGGAGACTTTGATGCATGCAATGGAACACTGCCTGGCATAAAAATCATGGAAAGATGCGGGCTTTTTTCTGTACCACTGCTTGAAGACTGCATCTCCTAAAATATGGTAGTATGTTTGGGAGTTGATTTTGAAACAATCTTCAACCCAAAAAGGACCAGAGTTCTTAAATAATACCAACCCACAGCAGCACCCCACCTCCACCTTACTTGTGTCTGTGCCCATTAGGGTACCTTTACACACGGCTACATTTGTAGCTTGTCACCAGGTAACTTACTGGTTGCAGTGAAATCATGGATACATGATTCCATTTGTACACAGCAACAAGATAGAACCATGTATCCATGATTTCACTGCAACCAGTAAGTTACCTGGTGACAAGCTACAAATGTAGCCGTGTGTAAAGGTACCCTTACTGATGTAGTCACGAGCCCATCCATCTGGTCCATCATTAGTTACTATCTTCTCATCAGTCCAGAAAACCCTGTGAAAAATCTGACTTTGAATATATCTTAAGGTACCTTTACACGCCACAACTACGGTGTAGCAACTGAGAGGCAATCCGGAGTTCCGTCACCGTTACCCTAAAATTGCTATGAAATTGCGGCGTGTAATTGGGGAACGCAATGGTGATTTTTAAAGTTGCTCCCGGTTGTGATTTCAGAGCATTGTTCAAAAACCAGAGGCAACCCTAAAGGTGAATTGCCCTGGTTTTGGCGTGTGAACGGGCGATAGGGATGGAATCTGCATCGCCTAGTGATTTCCCAGAGGCGTGCCACAGCATGCTGGATACCGCGCCCCATCAGCGATGATTGGTGGTGGCTACTGTGTTACCATTGGCTGTCCCTTCACAGGGCGCCATATTTGAAGAGCTGACCATTCACACTACACAATAGCAATGGCGTCATGTATTAGCCAGCCTTCCTGAGCAGGCTGCCCAATCATGACGCTATTGCGTTGTCTAATCAGCGTGTTTGAGGCGTGAAATACACAAATCTGTCACACCTATGTTCTTGCGGCGCTGATCATGTAAGCCCACATTCCTTTGGGGATTGCGGCGTATGAAGCGGCGTCAGGAGACAACCGGATGTTTCCCAATGTTGGTGTGGGAACTTCCGGGACGACACATCACCTTACGTTGAGGGCGCAATTGCGGCGTGTAAATGCGCCTTTGGCGTTCAGATGCAACCGTCAAAAACGTGCAAGCGCACGTTCGGTTGCCTCCGATCGCCGGGAATAGTTGCAGCATGTAAAGGTACCTTTAAAGGCATTGTCCGGGTTTTTTTATAAAATCTCTGTGTGTATCTAGGCTTCAAAATGCTAACAGTTTGTAATTTACACCCTGTAAGCATTTTGCATTGTTACCTAGATGTCAGCATTTTGCGTGTGGAGGAGCAGCCTCAGCCCTTGACCAGATGTGTTTTTATTTTTGGAGCCTAGCTGTAACGCCACAACTGGGTGTTTAGATCCAGATTCCAACAAGCCCTTGCCAGTCCTGTGCAGGCTCACCCCAGGCCCCAATATGAGCAAACCTATTCACCTATGTAAACCCTGATTAGAGCGCATTGAACTGAGCGGTCATCTCTTTCTCTGCAACACTGTGCCAAATCCACAGTTCTGTGAAGTTGATGACCGTTCTGTGCAGTGCTGCAGTGTGTGTGCGCTTACTTCCTTCCCCTGTGTCCTCACGCTGTCACTGATGCGATCCTCATAGCCACCCCGCCCTCTCTGTGAAAGGGAATGAGACACTCTGTCAGTGCTGCAGCTCATCTTTTTCACAGTGCAGGCGGCTGTGCAGTGATATGTGGCACCCTTGCACCTGTTGGGCACCACAGAAATCCTTAGAGCACAAATGGAGTAAGTAACAGCAAAGCAAAACCCACAAACACCACAACACCTTAGAACACCGGGTTTCACCCCGAGCCTCTAGGGGGAGCTCCACTGGTGACTTTGAACCAGTTCCCCCTATAAATAGAGTCTTGGAGGGAGAAACTTCAGAGTGTGGCAGACACTACAAGAGCTGCCAGGAGAGAGAGTGTGGTAGACGCTACAAGAGCTGCCAGCCTGTGTGAAACCTCCACCCTATGAGGAACACACTAGGCCCCACCAGCCTGTTAGCAAGTGGAAATCCCTGCAATTGGGATAAGAGGAAGAAGGAGAACACCTCTCAGGAACACAGAGTTATTCTGACTCTTTCCTTAATCACCGGTTACTGGAACCGAAGCTGTGAGAGCTACCCAGCCACCACAGAGAACCAGCACCTTCAACAGGAGGTTTAGCCACCTGTTCCACCTGATGCACCCATCCACGAGAGCCCAGGGAAGATTACTGATCCTGCTCAGACCCTTTTACAGTGCCCTCAGTGCTGTTAACCAGGTGAAGCAAGTTCCATTGAACACACTGCCCAGTCCTGCTGGATTCCACATCCACCCGACCTTAGCACCAGAACTAGAGAAAGGAAGCCTAACACTGCTTGCTGTGAACCTCCAGAAGTGCCAACTTCACTATCCCGGTCCGAGTGTACCTGACTACCATCCAGTAAAGGTACCTAAAAGAGACTTTGTGTGGTTGTACGTTACTCCTGGATTCGGCGCGCAGCACCCCGCAGCTGCCTCACAACATCTTGCGCAGCTCCCGGCTCCGGGGACTCCCGCTCGTCCTGTGGGGAGCGTTCCATCTCGCTGTATAACATCCCCCGGAGACCCGAACAGCGCTGGTAAAGTTACCAGAACACTCGCAGGTGGCGTCACGAAGACAAATCACCCCTACTGTTCCGCCATTCCCCTATTGATCTGGACCACCGGGCCTACACCACCGCAGGCGCGGTTCCGTGACTGGAGGAGAAACAAAGCCCGCTACGTGTACCCCCGGCTACGGTGAGTCAGATACAGAGAGGAGAATTGCTTCAGTAACAGTGCGGGAAGGAGGTGCATGTATACACTGCAACACTGCACAAAGTGGTCATCAACTTCACAGAGCTGTGGATTTGGTACAGTATTGCAGAGAAGGAGATGACCGCTCAGTGCAATGCACTTCAGAGTTTACAAAAGTAAATGGGAGTGGTCATATTTGGTGATTGGGGCAGACCTGCTGGGGACTGTGGATGGCTTGTTGGAGTCTCGAGTATGCTTGTAGGAGTCTGGATGTAAATGACCAGCTGTGATGTTACAGTCAGGCTCTAAAACAAACCCATCTCTAGACGGGGGTTGAGCTTCTCCTCCATACACAGAACTGTCATATCTAGGTAACCATGTAAAATGCTGACAGAGTATAAATTACAAACTGTTAGCATCTTGCAACCTAGTTACACATAGATTTTAGGAAAACCCTGGACAACCCCTTTAAAGGGAACCTATCACTACCTGTTCCTGCAGCTTCCTACTACATTACTAACTATCCCTCTCTGACCTATTGGTGAATTATAAAAGTGGAATAAGGTGATGTATAAAATTACATGCCCACCGTCGGGTGAGCGTTCCTAGATGACTGGCCGTCGGGTGGGCAGTCTCTCCGGGTCTGCTCATGCTTCTGAAATCATGCCCCTATACGCATAATAATTCATTCAGGAGCGCTCCCTGATTTAAATTTCCCACCTCCATCTTCGGGTATGACGCGATGCGGCCGTCAGCGCGTCATACCTGGAAGAAGCAGGTGTGAAATTTAAATCAGGGAGCGCTCCTGAATGAATGATTATGGAACACCCTCCTGACGGTGGACATGTAAGTTTAGACATCACTTTATTCCACTTTTATAATTCACTATTAGGTCAGAGAGGGAGGGTTAGTAATGTAGTAGGAAGCTGCAGAGACAGGTAGTGATAGGTTAGAGCAGTGATGGGCAACCTTTTGAGCTTGGTGTGTCAAAATTCGCCAAAAAAACGAGCATAACTCGGGTGGTGTGTCACCTTGAGAAAAAAAAAACTAATTTTACGATATTTATAGTTTAAATAACAAATATGTTTAATATTTAACTTACCTGCTTAGTGACTTCTTTGTTAATCTGTCAGTTGGTTTCTTTTGTTGGTCTTGCTGTTATTTAACTTATGTGGGGTGTCATGAACTAAGATAAAACTAGGTCAGGTCCCTTTAATGTTTCAACTTCTTGTTCAGTTGTGTTGGGTTTCGACCTCTCTTGCCTGACTACTGAACATCTTGTACTTCGTGGGACTCCAGGGAGGTTGGAATTGTGGAATATGACAACAATGGAGACTTTTCTAAAACCTTAGGCAATTAATGTGAGGTTTTTCTTCTCAAGATTTTTTTTTGTGACCGTGTTGACTATTTGTAACCATACTTTTGATGGTTCTGTTATCACAGTCCAATATTTTAGCAATTTCAAGAGTACTGCATCTCTTTGTAAGACTCGTAAAAAAAAAATTGACTCTGCCTAGTAGGTAGGTCGCCCCTGCCCTCATTACATCACCTGATATGCTTCATCCAATTAGCATTCAATGTTATATAGCTTGAGATTAGAAAATCTGCATAAAAAAGTTTTGGTCAAAATGGCGGAGGTGGGATGAGCGTGTCTATGACTACCTCTCAAATTCTGCAATAGTGCCAGATTTTTGTTACGCCACAAATACTATTACAGTCCCAGACTAGAATAGCATATCTGGCAAGATGCAATGTAGGCACATGTCACTAAGGAGATTTACTGAACTCATGAAGTAGCGTCCACCTCTTAATGAGTTTGTCGCATTGTACTCCAGCAAACTCTTCATCAGGATTGGCGTATGAAATGCCACTCTTAATGAATCTCGTCTCTAATCTTTTGTGATTTGGTAATAAAGCTTATACTAATCTAGACAACATCTTGTTTCATATACTTCTTTGTTTTTCATGCTGATCCTGGCAACGTATTTGACTGTGCCCATAGTTCTTTTGAATTACTATCTCACACTCCATTAATTATGTATATTTAAGCTGGTACATTGCTGCTGCACCCCTACCTCGCTATATTATTGCTGTCAATCCCTTCTGCATTTTATTATTAGTTCCCATGACTTTTCATCTACCATTATTCTTCATCATCTCAGGCACAATTTGTTACTGTACAGAATACTAGTATATAATGGGTGCTGAGAGAACAAAAAAGTCTCTATGGATTAGTTTGTTCATGTGATGGGCTCATTGTGTCCTTACAGCAATTTTACTTATTTTTGAAGGGAAATATATTTTGAGATTAAATGTCATTCTATTCTTGGGAAACTATGCACAGGATGCGAGAAAATCTCACATTGCATTCAGCCCAATGATATGCAATGATGCAGCTCAAATTTGTGATGTTTTCCTCATCCATACGCTAATGTGTCCCTGGCCTTAGAGAAATTATTTCTAGAGGAGGCATTCATCTGAAGCTATTCTTGCCGACAAAGAGATCAAGCGATTTTGTCGGCCTAATATTACATTACAATATCTTTTATAACCTCAAAATATGATAGTCATTCAGATATACTTGTCTATTTCTCATTGGTTAAACTCTATTTGCGTAATTCTCAGATTGTTAGTTATAATACAAAAGATACTTGAAGGAACTTGCTCCCCACCCTGAATATGCCTGCTTATGAAACTCAAATTTAACAAGTGATTTAGTGAAAATACTCCTCAGTATTCGCTATCAGCACGAATAGTATGGTATTCGAGATATTTGTTACTCACCTAATATTCTAGTACTTGCATAGCAAGATTTGGTCCCCACCTCCCATGTTTGGCACCTGAGTTTCAGCCACTAAACATGCGGGGATTGGATACTACGCAAATTAATGACATAGCCATCTTTCTTAGTGGGCCATTACACGCAGATTCTTGCCACGTATCGTTTGTAAGCGATCTCCTTTTGACGCTTAACGGATATCGGGGCAAGATATCGTTGCTGTAATAAGGATTTACGATGTTATCTTGATCGTTACATCGCTACGAGGTTGCAAAATTAAACATAACGACACTTGCTTTTAAGGGTAATTCACAATACACGGCTGTTAGCGTAGTTAGATGTGTACCATAGTTACCAGCGAGATCGCTGGCCCACATCGCTGGTGAGTCTGTCTGTGTGACATCTCACCAGCGATGTGAGCGATATTGTAAGCGATTGCGCGTGCACGTGATCGCTTACAATATCGCTAAAGATATCTGTGCGTGTGACGGCCGCCTTATTGGCATTACAGTGATTGCTCAGGCGCATCGGTAATCGGGTCTATGTAAGACCAGAAGGCTCCATCTTGTGCGCACTGTATCTGTAGATAGCGCAGGGAGAGTTTCTGCTGGAGAAGGGACAGTGTCTTCTTTCCTTCCACTACCCGCGGGTGCAAATTAAACATACACTCCTTTTAAGGGCTAATTCACAATACCGCTGTTAGCTGTAATTAGTGTAGATTAACTGCTGGAGACGGGCTAGGTAATGTTTTAGAGGCATTTAGGCAGGGTTCATGGCATTTCAGTAATTGCTGGTGTGGTGCCTCACCGGTCAGGACGCCACAAGGGGTACTGCACCCAAGCCAGGGTGTGGTCCTCCAGTAGTCAGAAGGTGGGGGATGATAAGGGTGAGTCCTTAACACCACACAACACTACACACACTTATGACCCAGGGGACCCTGCACAAACCCCAGTGGGAAGGCCCAGTGGAACAACAAGGGTACAGAAGTGTGGGATAAAACAAGAAGAGAAGAGTAGAGTTGCAGTACGAGTACCAACAAAAGATCAGCTAGTGTAAAGAGCTTGAAGACGTCAAGTTCAGAAAGCCTAAGAACCCTAGGGGCACCGGTGAAGCTGAATTGGACCGTGTACCTGAATCCGGAACTGATACCACCAGATAGAGGGGTTGTGGTCAGAAACAGGGACTGGACCTGAACGGGCCTGGGAGTTTATCACCGAACCGCTGAATGGAGGCTACGAGCTTCATAGGAGCTGTAGTCTCACACACCTGGCGTATACCCAGAGATAACAGCCGAACAAGGGTTCGGGGACAAGGTACTAGTCGCCCACTCATACCTGTAGCTGCAGAGATCCAGGGCTCTGCGCGCAGAGGCACTTAGAACAGTGCTGAGAGAGAGACAGGACCAGGGAGAGGCTAAAGACAGCACACCACTGTGGATCTCATACCTGCTATCCCCGTTATACTAAAGAGTGCACAGGCTGGAGCTTATCCAAGAATGTGATCAGGGGATACACTATATAAACTATCCAGTTCTCTCCCTGAAGTCTGTCAGGGCATGTGATTCCCATGAGTATTGGTAACCACGTTGCCCCTGGTGTATACGGCATTAGGAATGGCATTACTGGAGGTTACGGCTGGTACTGTGGCGGCTGAGGCTCCGGCTGCTACAGGGGCTGCACCCTGAGCTGCGGGTGGGCTGCGACTGCCCCTCGCACAAGCTCATCTCCACCTGGCTCTAAAATTTTCCACCCCCTTGTGATCCTCGGCCAGGTCCTTCACTTCTGTGGGGTTATCAATTTTATGTTTCAGCAGGCAGGACAGGGTTTCCCCTCTCCGCCCGATGTCATCAGAGCGTAGGTTGGGCTTCTCTTTGCACTCTTTCTAGGGTGCCGCCCATGACGATACGCCCCTCGGCTTATAGCGCACTCACGGTGCAGTATGGCGACAGTCAAACACACAGTTCAATAAAGTTACGGCACACAGGGCCCGGTAGTACCAGGCTACGAGATCCTGTTCGTGATGCCAGAAGCTGACTCGCTCCCAGGGCCGTAGGGTAGTCGGAACCGGGCTGGTTCAGTCTCTTGGGGGGATGCACGGGGCTGAGACCCAGCTCCGTGGCCCTGCGCAGTTGCTAAAAGTGCGGGGGAATGATTTAGGAATAAAGAATTGTGACGCCACCTGCGGTATTTGGCTATTTGGGCCGACGCTGTCAGACAGGACCGCTGGGGATGATGGATGGGCAGCTATGGTGGTATCACTCCCCACAGGTGGAGCATATCCCCAGGGCAACCGGGAAAGTCTATGGCAATGGAAGGCCGTTGGGATGCAGGACGGAGGGTGCGAAGTAACAGACAGACTCACAGTTGTTGTTTCCTCAGGTCCTTTACTGGTGGTGCAGGTACAAGCCGGGACACTGACAGGTGAAGAAACTTGGAGTCTGTGCAACCTAGAAGCAACTCAGGGTTTTCCTCACCCTGCAAGTTCTGAGGCCTCCCTGCTGTGCTCTATAAGTGGGTCCCTGCTGCTGCCTAAAGCTGAGCTGCGGCTGTCTCTCACTTCCTGCGTCATGTTGGTATGGCAGGCAGCTTGAGCACTTTTCCAGCCCCACTTCTCTGGCGACTGCTCCTGGACTCTATATGCTGCTTTGCCTGCGGACACCGTGGTATGGCTTGGAATCTCCCACCCTCCAGTATTACTGCCAGCAGTTTAGGCCCTGCACAGCCTCAAACTCCGGTGTCCAGTTCTGGTGCTCTGCGCTGGGGTGAGTTCGACACCGCTCCACTCCCCAGGCTCTTCTCGACTTCCCTCGCTTACAGGTCCCTCAAGCTAGGTTTTGGCTACCCTGGGACGAGCTTATCACTGCTCAAGTCCACAGGATGTCTTCTTCAGTACTGCTCCGTACTGAACTAACTCTGCCCCAGACCAGAATTTATAGGGGAGGTGCCCTGAACCTGGATTTAGAGCACCCACTTCAGGCCTGCAGGCTGGAAAGGAGTTGTGTGCTTGGCTCACTTGGTGTGGATACACTTTGTTGCTCTCAGATATGACACTACCCTCCGAGGGCGACAATGACATTGTGGTATCTGGACTCTGGGGTGCCACATATCCACCTCAAATGAACAGCATGATCTTAAGGATTATTCTTAAAGAGGCCCTAAATTAATCTAAATTTTCCTGACACTGGTCTTCACAGCAACATGACTGAGTTCTGATTCTCACTCCTTTTGTTATTCTTTTAGGTTTCTCCTGAGTGCGCATATATTAAGGCTAAAAGGTTCATCATCTCCATACTTATAAGTGAAGCCTATAAATGATACGCTTCCCCAGGGCCATGGGGTACCGGGCAACAATTCTGCTGGGGAGTCACGGGGGTCGAGGCCCAACTCCGTGACCCTGGTGGTGTCAATAAAAGTTCGTGGAATAAGGATTTAGGGATGGTGGTCGTGACGCCACCCATGGTGTTTGGCTATTGTTGGCCGATGCTGTGGTGTGGGACCTCAGGGGATGATGGGATTGCAGCTAAGGTGAACTGCAGCTAAGGTTCCCCAGTGCAGCCGGTAATGTGGCACCCCTATGGCAAGGCGCCACAGGGAGGTACTGCACCCCAAACAGAAGTGTAGTGCCTCCGTAGTCGTGCATATGGAGGACCCTACAGAGTCTGCACCCCAACACCCATAGAGTAGGCCACCTTAGTACAGGGGACCGGATATTCAGTAGGTCCCAGGGGGTGGAGCCTAGATGCATGAGAGACGAGGAGTGACAGAGAGAGTCAGACGGTGTAAGACAGCAGCAAGGATGGACTTAGGGTCCCTGCGACCATGACGGGAGGGCACCTCTTAGGAGAGGGGTGATCAGGACGGAGAAGGAGGACACTCTAGGACTGGTCGGAGCCAGCTGGAGACCCAGGTCATTACAAGTACACCGGAACCAAGGCGGTTAGTTATGGTTTATCCCTAACCGCAGACCGGCAGGCTGTGGGCCCGACATAAGGGATCCACCACACCATCAAGTAGTCCAACATCAGTTCCGCAGCTGGGTTCACGACGCCAAGATGTAAGGAGACTTTAGGCAACAGACCCCGAGGACTGGGAGTACAGAAGGTCATCAGGGCAAAGAAAAGAAAAGGACCAGGAAAGCCATTTTAAGGACACCTCTGACAGACTCTGGAAAAGCCTCCAAAGTCCGCGGCTACGGCCCCGGTTAACCCAGACTGTACCGTGTACCGATTTCCCTGGTGCAAGTAAAGAACTGTTTGAGCTGATCTGGTGTCTGGTCTCCTTTCATCTGTCACCCGGAGGGCCTCAACAGTATCACAGAGGTGAGGACTACTACTCCCCTCATCCACCCCGCTGCCCTGAGGTAAAGCTCTGCCTGTGGGGAGCTGTACTACCAAAGCTGCATTTCCATCACCTCAGCAGCCGGCCGCAGCGCTGGTAACCCTATTACCAGGTACCACAGGTGGCAACACGTTACAATTCCCCCATCATCATCACCCCCACCCGCCATTGAGGGTCCAGGGCACGGAATCGGGAACCAACCAGCCGTGATCCCCACTGAGGTAACCACCTGTCCCGGTATCCGAGTACCCCCTACCCTGTCGACCGACTCAGCTCTGGCTTCATGAACAGGATCCCATGCCTGGTAAAACCGGGTACTGTGTGCTTAAATTGGACTTTATTGACTGTTTTGTGAACTGTAAATCTGGGCCGCCATTGCTGCACCACAGAGCGGGAAGAGCGTCTCGGCTAGAAAAGAGAGCGAATATAAGTCTTGCCCCTCCACTCTGCCGAGGATTGACGAAGTGCAGTGGTTGGTTCTGGAAAGACACGAGGGCTGAGTGACTGAACTTTTCCAATTAAGCGGATCTGAATATACGAAAGACTATGTTCTGGCCCAGGGGCGTGCCTCGGCTCCTTAATGCAGTAGGGCCATGCAAGAGGCGCCAAAGTGTGTCCCCACCCCCTAGCCATCAAACAACCAAGGGGGTGGGTCAGGAACCGGACCGCACCAGTACGGGACTATAAAAAGAAACCGGGTGCGGCCGGCGGGCAGAACGAGAGACATTGGCAGACTGTGTGCAGCTTGGTAGAGATGGAAGTCCCCAGACTCAGAGAGTTGATTCGGGAGGTCGAGGAGGACATCCGAGATGTCCATGCTTCCCCGGGAGTATCCACCCTAAAAACCGAGGGTGAGGATATCGCCTTCTGGGGAGCAGAATTGCTGGATCTGCAGGCTCGAATACAGGAGACCACAGAGTGGACCATCCAGCAGTGGAGTGCCGAGATGGTCCTAAAGCTGTGCCGGCGTATGGAGCAGTGGAGGGGACCGCAGCCAGACCCGGAACCGGGAGTGTTGGTAGTAACAGAGACCGAGCACCCAGTAGCCGATGAGGGTTACGCACCCATCGAACCTGATGTGACCAACGCCAAGGACACTGAACTAGCGGTCTCGACCACAGTGGAGCCAGGAGAAGAGGAGGCTGCCGAACAGGAGGATCTCATCCGATTTCTTGAGGAGCCCGACCTGATCGTGGAAGAACATGATGAAAGATCTGTAAGCCAAGTCAGTGTCGGGGAGTAGGAAGATTCGAAGGAGGAAAGAGCAGTAGGTGGCACAGAGGAAGTCGGGCCCCGCAAGCTAAGAGGACTAGACAACCAATGGTGTTGGTCAGTGCATGAGTTATGAGAGCCATCCAACCCTCGACTGACGCTAAGCGCTCCTGGAAACCCGTAGGAAGGCCCTGGTTTACAAAGCCTGCTCGGGACAATGAGGTGGAGCGGCAGAGATGATGGGAAGCATGGTGGGCCAGCAAAATGGAGACCCGCCAAGCCCGTGCTTACGCTCGCACTCAGCCGCCACAACCTCTTGAGCAACGCAAAAAGGTGACTATAACAGTCTTTAACCTGGGAACCGGGTATGGATTTGTCGGGAGGAAGGCCTCTATTCAGAGGTTTTCGTGGGAAGGAGAGATGTGAAGTTCCACCTTCTGCAAGGCCACCCGGACCGGGATTTGTATCAGGGTGACGTCATCAGTTACGAATGCCATTCAGGACCCCGAGGGTGGTATGCGTTCCGGGTCAGCAGAAGCAGCGACTGACAAGATTACCCGGGTATAGTGTGCTACTGCATATAGTTACAGTATATATTGTGCCTTTTCTTGCAGCACTGGAACAGAATCACATGAACATAATGTGAACTTTTGTTTAAAAGCCTGATTGAACTTGAAAGTCAGAGACTTATCACCCGGCCCCATTGGGTCACCACGGACTAGAATATAGATGTTTGCAACGTTATAAGAATAAGTACCTCCTGCAAAGGAAGAAAAGTATACGTACTGTTATGTTATTCTTTTAAGAGTTACCCGGTTAATATGTAATAAGTTTTGCTCAAACCTGGTTTGGTTGCAACACTTGCGGACGAGTGTAGTTCACCAAGGGGGGTGTGTGGCGCCCCTATGGCAAGGCACCATAGGGAGGTACTGCACCCCAAACAGAAGGTGTAGTGCCTCCGCAGCCGTGGATATGGAGGACCCTACAGAGTCTGCACCCCAACACCCATACAGTAGGCCACCTCAGTACAGGGGACCGGATATTCAGTAGGTCCCGGGGGCGGAGCCTAGATGCACAGGAGACGAGGAGTGACAGCGAGTCAGACGGTGTAAGGCAGCAGCGAGGACGGACGCAGGGGACCTTGCGATCGTGATGGGAGGGCACCTCTTAGGAGAGGGGTGATCAAAGACGGAGAAGGGGGCCACTCTAGGACTGGTTGGAACCAGTTGGAGACCCAGGTCATCATCGGTACACCGGAACCGAGGCGGTTAGTTACGGTTTATCCCTAATCGCAGACCGGCAGGCTGTAAGCCCGACATAAGGGATCCACAGCACCATCAAGTAGTCCAACATCAGTTCCACAGCTGGGTTCACAATGCTGAGAAGTAAGGAGACTTTAGGCAACAGACCCCGAGGACTAGAGACTTGACTCATGAGTGGGAGTACAGAAGGCCATCAGGGCAAAGAAGAGAAAAGGACCAGGAGCCATTTTAAGGACACCTCTGACAGACTCTGGAAAAGCCTCCAAAATCCGCGGCTACGGCCCCCGGTTAACCCAGACTGTACCGTGTACCGATTTCACTTGGTGCAAGTAAAAAACTATTTGAGCTGATCTGGTGTCTGGTCTCCTTTCATCCGTCACCCGGCGGACCTCTACAGTATCACAGAGGTGAGGACTACTTCTCCCCTCATCCACTGCCCTGAGGTAAAGCTCCGCCTGTGGGGAGCTGTACTACCAAAGCTGCATTCCCATCACCTCAGCGGCTGGCCGCAGCGCTGGTAACCCTATTACCAGGTACCACAGGAGGCGTCACGTTACAATTCCCCCATCATCATCACCCCCACCCACCATTGAGGGTCCAGAACACGTAATCGGAAACCGACCAGCTGGGATCCCTACTGAAGTAACCACCTGTCCAGGTATCCAAGTACCCCCTACCCTGTCGACCGACTCCGCTCAGTCTATGGCGATGGTAGGCCATTGGGGTGCAGGACTGAGGGTGCAAAATAATCGACAGACATACAGGACATATGGTGGGTTTACACGTCTAGATATCGTGGCGACATCGTAGACAACGGCGCGGGAGCGCGCATTTTTTGAGCGCTTTTCCCGATATCGCATCGGCTGTTTACACGCTGCGATATCGGGAAACAACGTCACTACGATGTGTACGCCCACCAACCCAGTAACGACCATTTAACATGGGAGTTAATGGGTGAGTTGCGAGTACACATCGTAGTTGTGCTGTTACACGCTACGATGCTGCTACAACGTCCATGCGATATCGGGCGGTTGAATAGCACGCTCATTCAACCCCGATATCGTTTTGGCATCGTTCCAGCATCGCGTTGTACGTTCAAACCGTACAACGCGCGCCTGATATCGGGTCCAACTCGCGAACCACGTGACTTTTTGTCGGAGTTGGATCGGAGTTGGACTCCGATATCGCGGCGTGTAAACCCGCCAATAGTCTTCGTTAGCTTTACTGGTAGTTGCAGGTAGAAACCAGGATACTGTCCACAAGTGATGTCAGGAATCCAGGTGGCCTGGAAGCAAGTCGGGGATCTCCTCACCCGGTGAGTTCTGAGGCCTCCCTGTTGCGCTGCTCCTTGCTGGTCCTGGCTGCCTGTAGCTAAGCTGCAACCCTCTCCTCCTGCTTGTCAGTCTCACTCAGGCATGGCTGGCCACAATACAGGCTCTTTTATTCCATAGCTATTCCAAAAGAGGACAAAAATTTAATTTACAGGATTCTGAGCTCCATTTTCCTGACACAGGTTTCACACCAGCACGACTAACCACAATAGAGGCTCTAGCTTTCCACAGATTATTCCTAGAGAAGGAAAAAAAATTGTCGCTTCTGAGCTTAATTATCCTTACAAAGGTTTCACTGGGTCACAACTGGCCACGATACAGGCTGTTGCTTCATATAGCATATTCTAATAGAGAAACAATGAATCTGTAGCTTCTGAGTTAAATTTTATTGACACTGGTTGCACTCGGCCATAACTAGCCACGATAGAGGCTCTTGTTTTACATGGCATATTCTTATAGAGGACCAAAATTGATTCGCTTCTGAGCTCCGTTTTACTGACACAGGTTTCACTCCTGACAGACAACACTGAATGGCTTGGAAAGGTGGAGATAAGAGAACTGGCTCATTATAATATTAGAGATAACTGTGGGCCTCGCAACGAAAATACCAGCCCCCAGCTGCCTGGTTTTAATTGGCTAGCAATCAACAATAGGATGTATTTTTTATCATTATTTATTTAATCCCTTCAACCAGTGATTTTCCGTCTTCCGGTTTTCATTTTTCCTCCCCTTTCAAGAGCCATAATTTTTTTTATCAAAGGGTTGGAGGTGGTCTATGATCAGGGGCTGGCTGGAACATTTCAGCCTGGGGGGCAATTGCAGGGCAGTGGCCCTCGAGTTACAGCGGTGGCCCACCTTTCGCCTGTTTATCTCTGGCCACTGCATTGAAGCAGCAGAAGTAACAGACTTTAAATACAGGTCGGTTCATTTAGTAGATATGGAAACAGAACCGAGCTTACTACAGAGGTAAGGGAGCAGAACTGAGCTTACTACAGAGATAAGGGAGCAGAACCGAGCTTACTACAGAGATAAGGGAGCAGAACCGAGCTTACTACAGAGATATGGAGCAGAACCGAGCTTACTACAGAGATAAGAGAACAGAACCGAGCTTACTACAGAGATAAGAGAACAGAACCGAGCTTACTACAAAGACATGGGAGCAGAACCGAGCTTACTACAGAGATATGGAGCAGAACCAAGCTTACTACAGAGATAAGAGAGCAGAACCGAGCTTACTACAAAGACATGGGAGCAGAACCGAGCTTACTACAGAGATATGGGAGCAGAACCGAGCTTACTACAAAGACATGGGAGCAGAACCGAGCTTACTACAGAGATATGGAGCAGAACCGAGCTTACTACAGAGATATGGAGCAGAACCGAGCTTACTACAAAGACATGGGAGCAGAACCGAGCTTACTACAGATATAAGGGAACAGAACCGAGCTTACTACAGAGATAAGAGAACAGAACCGAGCTTACTACAGAGATAAGAGAACAGAACCGAGCTTACTACAGAGATAAGAGAACAGAACCGAGCTTACTACAAAGACATGGGAGCAGAACCGAGCTTACTACAGAGATATGGAGCAGAACCAAGCTTACTACAGAGATAAGAGAGCAGAACCGAGCTTACTACAAAGACATGGGAGCAGAACCGAGCTTACTGAGCTTACTACAGAGATAAGAGAGCAGAACCGAGCTTACTACAAAGACATGGGAGCAGAACGAGCTTACTACAGAGATATCGGAGCAGAACCGAGCTTACTACAGAGATAAGGGAGCAGAACCGAGCTTACTACAGAGATAAGGGAGCAGAACCGAGCTTACTACAGATATAAGGTGCAGAACCGAGCTTACTACAGAGATAAGGGAGCAGAACCGAGCTTACTACAGAGATAAGGGAGCAGAACCGAGCTTACTACAGAGATAAGGGAGCAGAACCGAGCTTACTACAGAGATAAGGGAGCAGAACTGAGCTTACTACAGAAATAAGGGAGCAGAACCGAGCTTACTACAGAGTTAAGGGAGCAGAACCGAGCTTACTACAGAGATAAGGGAGCAGAAACCGAGCTTACTACAGAGATAAGGGAACAGAACCGAGCTTACTACAGAGATAAGGGAGGAGAACCGAGCTTACTACAGAGATAAGGGAACAGAACCGAGCTTACAACAGAGATAAGAGAACAGAACCGAGCTTACTACAGAGATAAGAGAGCAGAATCGAGCTTACTACAGAGATAAGGGAGCAGAACCGAGCTTACTACAGAGATACGGGAACAGAACCGAGCTTACTACAGAGATAAGAGAACAGAACCGAGCTTACTACAGATATAAGAGAACAGAACCGAGCTTACTACAGAGATAAGAGAACAGAACCGAGCTTACTACAGAGATAAGAGAACACAACGGAGCTTACTACATAGATATGGGAGCAGAACTGAGCTTACTACAGAGATATGGAGCAGAACTGAGCTTACTACAGAGATATGGAGCAGAACAGAGCTTACTACAGAGATAAGGGAACAGAACCGAGCTTACTACAGAGATAAGAGAGCAGAACCGAGCTTACAACAGAGATAAAAGAGCAGAACAGAGCTTACTACAGAGATAAGGGAACAGAACCGAGCTTACTACAGAGATAAGAGAGCAGAACCGAGCTTACTACAGAGATAAGAGAACAGAACCGAGCTTACTACAGAGATAAGAGAACAGAACCGAGCTTACTACGGAGATAAGGAAGCAAAACTGAGCTTACTACAGAGATAAGAGAGCAGAACTGAGCTTACTACAGAGATAAGAGAACAGAACTGAGCCTACTACAGAGATAAAGGAACAGAACCGAGCTTACTACAGAGATATGGAGCAGAACTGAGCTTACTACAGAGATAAGGGAGGAGAACCGAGCTTACTACAGAGATATAGGAGCAGAACTGAGCTTACTACAGAGATAAGGGAGGAGAACCGAGCTTACTACAGAGATAAGGGAACAGAACCGAGCTTATACAGAGATATGGAGCAGAACCGAGCTTACTACAAAGATAAGGGAGCAGAAACCGAGCTTACTACAGAGATAAGAGAGCAGAACTGAGCTTACTACAGAGATAAGAGAGCAGAACCGAGCTTACTACAGAGATAAACAGAGGAACAGAAACCGATAGCTTACTACAGAGATAGGGAACAGAACTGAGCTTACTACAGAGATATGGAGCAGAACCGAGCTTACTACAGAGATAAGGGAGCAGAACCGAGCTTACTACAGAGATATGGGAGCAGAACCGAGCTTACTACAGAGATAAGGGAGCAGAACCGAGCTTACTACAGAGATAAGAGCGCAGAACCGAGCTTACTACAGAGATAAGGGAGCAGAACCAAGCTTACTACAGAGATATGGAGCAGAACCGAGCTTACTACAGAGATATGGAGCAGAACCGAGCTTACTACAGAGATAAGAGCAGAACCGAGCTTACTACGAGATAAGGAAACAGAACGAGCTTACTACAGCTTACGCTGTACATGACACGCCTCTGAACCCTGTCTGAACCCTGCCGCCGGGTGCCATAGCAACGCCAACGCTGCTGCCTCCAGTCCCCAATCCCTGTCAGCCGCTGACGCCCAGGGCTGTATTTAGGGTTCCTGCCGCCCTAGGCACTTTCAGTGGTGGCCCCCCTCCCACTGATCAGTCAGACTAAGGGCCTTTTCACATAACGCTTCATTTGCGTTTTGCTACAATGCGTTTTTTTCAGCAGCATTAACGCATAAAAACGAGGTGAGATGCATGCGGTACCGCACCAATAGACTTGCATGGGTGAACGCATGCAAACGCAATGCAAAACGCGGTTGCATTTGAACACGTGTTTTCACCCAGCGCACAGGATACGTTGCTTGCACCGTTTCCTGTGCGCTGGGTGAAAACGCATGCGTTTAAATGCAGCCGCGTTTTGGACTGCGTTTGCATGCGTTCACCCATACAAGTCTATTGGTGGGGTACCGCATGCATTTCACCTCGTTTCTATGCGTTAATGCTGCTGAAAAAACACATTGCAGAAAAACACAAATCATGCGTTATGTGAAAAGGCCCTTAGTCTGACTGATCAGTGGGGGGAGGAAGCGCGACCACTGAAAGTGCCTAGGTTTTCCGCCTGAAAAAGCAACACATAAATTAAAAAAGGAATTAATTCATGTACGGCAATGAAAAATTACTTGCTGTTCATGTGTTTGTTTTTTTAGTTTTTTTTTTTTTTTAAAACTGTCCTGAAGCTACTTTCATCTGAATTAGGGACCTTTCACATCAGCGTTTTTTGCTGAATTGCGACAGATCCAGCAGATTTTGCTGTATCTGCCGCCTAACGGCCGACATCTGGTAGGCCCCATTCATTCTCTAAGTGCCTGATCCGGCACTTTTCGCAAGTCAAGAAAAATGCTGCTTTTTTTTTTGTGCTTCCGCAAACGCTTACAGTAGTCAGGGGGTTCAAAGATGTCAGAGTGCCCGTAGCCTTCAGATAGTAATGAAGACCTCGATACACATTAGAGTAAAGTTGGATAAACCCGACGATATGAACAGGTTGCGCTGACAGTCTGATGTGTGCGGGGACTCTAAGTGACGAATGTTGGGAGATAAGGATCCAGCATGTCCGATTACCGGCTGTAGATCCTTTTGTCCTCTAAGTGATTCTCTGCAGCCAGAGATGTCTACCAGTGGTTCTACCAGTGGTTCTAATAGAGAATACAGGAACACTTGGCAGAATGCTCCTGTATATAAGAGAATCAAGGAAGATCGCTGCTGGCCAAGCAATTAGACAGCTATCTATAATATTTTAGGGGCTTTAGTAAATTAATTGTTTGGCTGACATTCAGCTGTATTTTTAGTTCAGCTCCCTTGCCCTATAATGATTTAGGGTCAAGTCTGTTAAGTTAAAGATTACAACATCCACATGACTACATCACCAGACAGTCACAGTACATCATCAGAACCTCTATCAATACAATAACACATCACTAGAACCACTGTCAGTATATCACCAGAACCACTGTCAATACAGTAACACCTCACCAGAACCCGTGTCAGTATATTACCAGAACCATTGTCAATACAGTAATACATCACCAAAACCACCGTCAGTACATCACGAGAACAGTATATCCCCTATATTAAAGGGAACCTGTCACCCCCTTTGGGTGTTCTAAACTGTGCCCACCAGCTGTAACAAGATGTAGTTGGGGTTCCTTTAACCCCTCTATATGCCCAGACGTCCCCCTGCATAGCTCAGAAATAAAGTTTTACTCTCTCCCGCGCTGTATGGTAAGGAGTCCTGAAAAGGTATGGGTGAGCTTGCTCTATGTGGTCCTTGCTGCCCCCTGCTTGGAATACCCGCCCCACTCTTTTGAAACTGCTGTGCAGCCTCCATTCTCCCTCCCCCATTTTCCACAGTACAGCCCCCATGTCTTCCTCTGCAGCTCCCCCATGTCTTCCGCTGCAGCTCCCCCATGTCTTCCGCTGCAGCTCCCCCATGTCTTCCGCTGCAGCCCCCACATGTCTTCCTCTGCAGCCCCCACGTCTTCCTCTGAAGCCCCCACATGTCTTCCTCTGCAGCTCCCTCATGTGTTCCTCTGCAGCCCCCCCATGTCTTCCTCTGCAGCCCCTCCATGTCTTCCGCTGCAGCCCCCCGATGTCTTCCTCTGCAGCTCCCTCATGTGTTCCTCTGTAGTCCCCCCCAGTCCTCCTCTGCAGCCCCCCCATGTCTTCCTCTGCAGCACCCCCATGTCTTCCCCTGCAGCCCCCCCATGTCTTCCTCTGCAGCACCCCCATGTCTTCCCCTGCAGCCCCCCTATGTCTTCCCTGCAGCCCCCAATGTCTTCCTCTGCAGCCCCCCAATGTCTTCCTCTGCAGCCCCCCAATGTCTTCCTCTGCAGCCCCCCCATGTCTTCCTCTGTAGCCCCCCCCATGTCTTCCTCTGTAGCCCCCCCATGTCTTCCTCTGTAGCCCCCCCATGTCTTCCTCTGCAGCCCCCCCATGTCTTCCTCTGCAGCCCCCCATGTCATCCTCTGTAGCCCCCCCCATGTCTTCCTCTGCAGCCCCCCCCCATGTCTTCCTATGTAGCTCCCCCAGGTCTTCCTCTGTAGCCCCCCATGTAGTTCTCTGCAGCCCCCCATGTCATCCTCTGTAGCCCCCATGTCTTCCTCTGCAGCCCCCACGTCTTTCTCTGCAGCCCCCCAGGGCTTTGCTTCTTAAATTCGGCTGATACAGCGACTCACCTGCATCTGCTTCTCCTCTGTGCGACGTTCTACAGAGACGGTGGCAGAGTGAGGAGACCTCGTGACGCTGGCATGACCCCTGCACTGAACTCGGAAGTGCGGCGGCGCTGTAATACTTGGAAAAGTGCTGGAACCGCCGCTGCACTGAACCCCCAACCCCCCCCCCCCCCCCGTGTCAGGCCGCTCTCCCGACTCCTGAGCTACCGCCCTGCATGATTATTTCACTTTCAGGGCAGATGGGTGGCCCTGAAGTGTTAGTAATCCATCGGCCTGGGGGGCAAATGCCTCCCTGTCACCCGGCCCAGTCCGCCCCTGTCTATGATGTACATGTACATCATAGGTCATGAAAGGGTTAAATAATTAATTCAAGAAAAAATAATAGGCTCCTCTGTATTTTTGATTGCCAGCAAGGACCAGGCAGCTGAGGGTGGCAGCCCACAGCTGGATGCTTTATCTACGCTGAGAATCAAAATTACGGGAGACCTGTATGCAATTTTTTTTAATTATTTATTTTTACACCCTAATGACAGCAGGTTCATTGCCAACGGCAACCAATCACAAACACCAGTGACATGCCCACTCCAGGACAATGGGGATACTCGGGTCCAGGCCAGTTGTTACGGTCCTTTTTCGTTCGGGTGATGTCAAAGCGACGACCCAGCTCCGTGGCCCTGGCGGTGTCATTTAACAAAGGGATGCTGGGCTTTGATGACGGGGGATGGGAAAGGGGTATTCATGACGCCACCCGCAGTATGCGGCTATGCGTAGCCACTGCTGCAGAACCTCTGGGGACAATGACCGGCAACTTGGATGGTTTCGCTCCCCGCGGGTGTAGTGGGATCCCCAGAGCAGTGGGTAGAGGAGTCAGTTCCTTCTTGGCCGGTGTTCATCGGTAATCAGCACCTCGGTGTATCAGGTGTATCATCAGGTGTATCACACACTTCTATCGGAGTTCTGTACCTTTTACTTCAATACTTTAACCAGGCCGACGGGTGCTTCCCTCTGCCAATCTCCGGTCCAGCTATTTCTCAAGGACCGGGACAGTGTCGTCGACACCCCTAGGTGTTCCTTTCTTTCTCACGGTGTTTCCTTCACTGGTGGAAGTCTCAGCGCCTCTAACTCGTCTTGCCTGTCTAGTCAGCACCTCTGCGCACAGAGCCCGGGTACCGACAGCCACAGGCATTGATTGGCACCGCTTCCTAGTGCCGCGCCTTAGTACGGCTGCCTTCTCGAGATGTACAGGGTTTTTGGGCCACAGTTCCCTTTAAGGCCTCATGCCGCTCCGTGTTCAGGGCCGGTTCCCTGTTTTGTCCACCAGCCCCTCTGTCCCTCTGCCAGATACAGGCATACGGGTGATCTTAGTCTTCTTTCACACCCCAAGAGCTCCTTCCCTCTTCCACACCTTCTAGTCTTTCCCTCCCGGGGCAAGCGTGACCGTGCTCCAGCCTGCGAGAGCTAACACCTCCACCACCTCTCGAATCTCACTCAGACTTCCTAATCCTTTGCAGTTTTCCTCCCGACTCTCTCTACGTTCTACCCCATGTCCCCCTCTCTGAGACTGGGCCCACCCTCCCAACCTGGGGTCCTACGTGTGTGTTGCAGTGTGTGGGGTCTCGACTTCACCATCCCAACTCCAGAGAACAGGAGCA
>JARQOC010000006.1:350721248-350737387 GCA_033576535.1 Allobates femoralis | reverse complement strand
GGGGTTTTAGACGAAGGGCGAATTTTTACCAGAGTTCAGACAGCTCTGGGTATGACTTTAGAAACCTCTGAACCACCAGGTTGAGCACGTGGGCCACGCATGGAACATGCGTCAGCTGGCCTCGCCTCAAAGCTGCCACCAAGTTCCGTCCATTGTCACACACGACCTTTCCTGGCTTTAGGTTCAGAGGTTGTGAGCCAGTGATCTGCCTGCTGTTTCAGAGCTGTCCACACCTCTTCTGCAATGTGGGGTTTGTCACCTATGCAGACTAGCTTCAGCACAGCCTGTTGCCGCTTCGCAGAGGCAGTGCTGCAGTGCTTCCAGCTTGGGACTGGTGTGGAGGGTACAGTGGATGAGGATGAGCAGGAGGAGGAGGAGGAGGCTGAAGAGCATGACATTCCGGAGCTGTAGAGTGTCGGTGAAACCCTGACAGAGGTCGGGCCTGCTATCCTTGGTGTGGGAAGGACGTGTTCCGTCCCTCGATCAGACTGTGTCAGAGCCTCCACAATATTAACCCAGTGTTTTGTCAAGGAGATGTAGCGGCCTTGCCCACAAGCCACTTGTCCACGTGTCTGTGGTTATACACTTCAGCCCCTGACCCTTACCCTGCGGTATTAAAGAACAGCAATGACTGTCTAGCTGCAGTTTCCAATATCATGTCCACTCTCTATTTGAAACTAAACCTTTACAAAACTGAACTTCTTCTGCTCCCCCCATCCACTAACCTCCCTAAATCGGAACATCTCTCTCTGAGTTTGTGGCACCACGATAATGCCTAGGCAGCAGGCTCGTTGTCTGGGTGTTATGTTTGACACCGATCGCTCTTCTCTCCCCACACACAATGTCTCGCCGCTCATGTCACATTACACTTGAACAATATCTCCAGAGTCCGTCCCTTTCTCCACCCTGTACAACAACAAAAACCCTCACCATGCCCATAATCCATTACCGCCTTGACTATTGCAATTCTCTATTAAGCGGCCTCCCCCTCACCAGAGTTTCTCCTCTCCAGTGCATCCTTAATGCATGCAGCCATGATCACCCATCTGGCCAATCGTTACTCAGATGCCTCTGCTCTGTGCCAGTCATTGCACTGGCTGCCCGTATACTACAGCATCAAATTCAAATTGCTTCTTATCACCCACAAAGCTATTCACAGTGCAGCACCCCCCTACCTCTCCTCCTCTCATCTCTGTCTATCACCCCACTCGCGCTCTACGTTCCTCAAATGACCTTCGACTGACATCGGTAATAATCCGATCCTCCCACTCCCGGCTCCAAGACTTCTCCAGAGCTGCACCAAACCTCTGGAATGCTTTACCAAAAGAAATCAGGACTATCCACAACTTGCATGGCTTCATACGATCCCTAAAAACGCATCTTTTTAAGGCGGCCTATCATACTCCCTAATAGAAGTCCTTTGTACTGTTGATAGTGGGCTATCCCTCTGGACATTACTCTTCTACAAACTCCACCAAACCAAAAAGGTCTACACAGACTGTATAATGACCATCCATGTAAGCTTAGTTCTATGCCCCATTTCCTCGAGATGCCTGGACCATCAGTGCAATAAGCCCCTGTACCTTGTGCAACCCCTATCCCGTTGTAGATTGTAAGCTCTTTTGAGCAGGGTCACCTTCATTTCTTGCTTTATTTTTTGTATTTTATTTTTTACATTGATTCTATGCCTATTGTTTTGTATCCAATTATTCTACTGTATTTGTTCTCTACTGTAATTACTTACTGTATTATATTTTCTGTACTCTAACCCTACATTGTAAAGCGCTGCGTAATATGTTGGCGCTATATAAATAAAGCTGTATTATTAATATTATTATTCGGTGGACTTTGGCTGAAACAGCGTTGTTCCGGGCACGTGTGATGCTGTTGGACACGTGGTTATGCAATGCGGGGACGGCACATCTGGAGAAATAGTGGCGGCTGGGGACCGAGTAACGTGGGACAGCAGCCGCCATCAGGTCGCAGAATGCTTCCGTCTACACCAGCCGGAAAGGCAACATTTGTAGCGCAATGAGTCGCGAAATGTGATCATTCAGGACTGTGGCATGTGGGGCGTTGGCAGCGTATTTGCGCCTGCGTTCAAATGTTTGCTGAATGGATAATTGAACACTGCGCTGGGACAAGGACGTGCTTGATGGTGGTGTAATTTGTACGTGGGCAACTTCAGGTGCAGGGCCGGAGGCTTGTTCGCGGCCAGCATGGACAGGGGATTGGCTCGCACGCACAACAGGCAAAGACGTAGCAGTGACATCAGCAAGCACCGCTCCTCGACTCTGTTGTACTTTCCACAAAGTCGGGTGCTTGGCTGACATGTGCCTGATCATGCTGGTGGTGGTCAGGCTGCTACTTTTCGTACCCCTGCTGATGCTGGCATGGCAGGTCTTGCAAATGGCCTTTTTAGAGTCATCTGGAGCCAACTGAAAATACTGCCAGACTCGGGAAGACCTAACATTTGCACAGGCACCTTGTGTCGTGTTGTTGTTCCGGGGAACGGTTGCCTGCCTTATGCCTGCGTACCCGACCCTGCTTCGTACTGCCTGTTGGGATGCTATGCCTCCCTCCCCCTGTGCACTGCTGTCCTCGCTCTGCATATACTCCTGCCAGGTTGGGTCAGCTACTGGATCATCCACCACGTCGTCTTCCTATTCTTTGGCTAATCGCTGGACTGATCCTCCTTCTCCTCATGAGCCACCATGATGACCGTTACAATAGTTTGGCTGTTGTTTCAGGTATACCCCCAGTGGTAAATTTTTACGCCCATTCTTTTTGAATGGCCATTACAAAGACAGGATACCCGCATCTTTTCAATGTGAAAAATGTTTTGAGGCCCTCCTGCACGTCTCTATCCAGGGACAAAGAGGAGCCTCCCAATTTTTGGCTGCCCTGACAAAAGGGCTATACTACAATACACCCAGTTCTTAACAGGCCCTCCTGCACGTCTCTATCCAGGGACAAAGAGGAGCCTCCCAAGTTTTGGCTGCCCTGACCAAAGGGCTATACTAAAATACACCCACTTGAGGGTTACAGGCCCTACTACATGTCTGTAAGCATGGGTCATTGTTGAACCTCCCAATTTTTGTCTGCCCTGACCAAAAGGCTATACTACAATACACCCAGTTCTTAACAGGCCCTCGTGCACGTCTCTATCCAGGGACAAAGAGGAGCCTCCCAATTTTTGGCTGCCCTGACCAAAGGGCTATACTACAATACACCCAGTTCTTAACAGGCCCTCCTGCACGTCTCTATCCAGGGACAAAGAGGAGCCTCCCAATTTTTGGCTGCCCTGACCAAAGGGCTATACTAAAATACACCCACTTGAGGGTTACAGGCCCTACTACATGTCTGTAAGCATGGGTCATTGTTGAACCTCCCAATTTTTGGCTGCCCTGACCAAAGGGCTATACTAAAATACACCCACTTGAGGGTTACAGGCCCTCCTGCACATCTCTATCCAGGGACAAAGAGGAGCCTCCCAATTTTTGGCTGCCCTGACCAAAGGGCTATACTAAAATACACCCACTTGAGGGTTACAGGCCCTACTACATGTCTGTAAGCATGGGTCATTGTTGAACCTCCCAATTTTTGGCTGCCCTGACCAAAGGGCTATACTAAAATACACCCACTTGAGGGTTACAGGCCCTACTACATGTCTGTAAGCATGGGTCATTGTTGAACCTCCCAATTTTTGGCTGCCCTGACCAAAGGGCTATACTAAAATACACCCACTTGAGGGTTACAGGCCCTACTACATGTCTGTAAGCATGGGTCATTGTTGAACCTCCCAATTTTTGGCTGCCCTAACCAAAGGGCTATGCTACAATACACCCAGTTCTTAACAGGCCCTCCTGCACGTCTCTATCCAGGGACAAAGAGGAGCCTCCCAATTTTTGGCTGCCCTGACCAAAGGGCTATACTAAAATACACCCACTTGAGGGTTACAGGCCCTACTACATGTCTGTAAGCATGGGTCATTGTTGAACCTCCCAATTTTTGGCTGCCCTGACCAAAGGGCTATACTAAAATACACCCACTTGAGGGTTACAGGCCCTACTACATGTCTGTAAGCATGGGTCATTGTTGAACCTCCCAATTTTTGGCTGCCCTGACCAAAGGGCTATACTAAAATACACCCACTTGAGGGTTACAGGCCCTACTACATGTCTGTAAGCATGGGTCATTGTTGAACCTCCCAATTTTTGGCTGCCCTGACCAAAGGGCTATACTAAAATACACCCACTTGAGGGTTACAGGCCCTACTACATGTCTGTAAGCATGGGTCATTGTTGAACCTCCCAATTTTTGGCTGCCTGACCAAAGGGCTATACTAAAATACACCCATTGAGGTTACAGGCCCTACTCAGTCTTAGCAGGGTACAATGGACCTCCCAATTTTGGCTGCCTGACAAAGGGCTATACTAAATACACCATTTACAGGCCTCTGCAGTCTTATCCAGGACAATTGGGAGCCTCCCAATTTTTGGCTGCACCTGACCAAAGGGCTATACTAAATACACCCATTGAGGGTTACAGGCCTCTCACGTCTTAACATGGGCATGTGACTCCAATTTTTGGCTGCCTGACCAAAGGGCTATACTACATACACCCATTGTTACAGGCACTTACCTCAATTTTGCTGGGACAAAGGGTAACCTCCCAATTTTTGGCTGCCCTCCAAGGGCTTACTAAAATACACCCATGAGGGTTACAGCCATACTACTGTCTGTAAAGCATGGGCATTGTTAAACCTCCCAATTTTTGGCGCCCTGACCCAAAGGCTATACTACAATGACCCATTGTTAACCAAGGCCCCTGCATCTCTATCCAGGGACAAAGAGACCTCCCAATTTTTTGGCTTGCCCGGACCAAAGGGCTATACTAAATTTACCCACTTGAGGGTTACAGGCCACAATACATGTTGTAGCAGGGTCATTGTTGAACTCTCCCAATTTTTGGCTGCCTGACCAATTTTGGCTATACTAAAATACAACCCTTGAGGGTTACAGGCCCTACTCTACATGTCTGTAAGCATGGGTCATTGTTGAACCTCCCAATTTTTGGCTGCCCTGACCAAAGGGCTATACTAAAATACACCCACTTGAGGTTAACAGGCCCTACTACATGTCTTAAGCATGGGTCATGTGAACCCTCCAATTTTTGGCTGCCCTGACCAAAGGGCTATACTAAATACACCACTTGAGGGTTACAGGCCCTACTACATGTCTGTAAGCATGGGTCATTGTGTGAACCTCCCAATTTTTGGCTGCCCTGACCAAAGGGCTATACTAAAATACACCCACTTGAGGGTTACAGGCCTACTACATGTCTGTAAGCATGGGTCATTGTTGAACCTCCCAATTTTTGGCTGCCCTGACAAAGGGCTATACTAAAATACACCACTGAGGGTTTACAGGCCCTCCTGCATCTCTATCAGGGCATAGATGAAGCCTCCCAATTTTTGGCTGCCCTGACCAAAGGGCTATACTAAAATACACCCACTTGAGGGTTACAGGCCCTACTACATGTCTGTAAGCATGGGTCATTGTTGAACCTCCCAATTTTTGGCTGCCCTGACCAAAGGGCTATACTAAAATACACCCACTTGAGGGTTACAGGCCCTACTACATGTCTGTAAGCATGGGTCATTGTTGAACCTCCCAATTTTTGGCTGCCCTGACCAAAGGGCTATACTAAAATACACCCATTGAGGTTCAGGCCCTACTCATGTCTTAAGCATGGGCATAGTGAACCTCCCAATTTTTGGCTGCCCTGACCAAAGGGCTATACTAAAATACACCCACTTGAGGGTTACAGGCCCTACTACATGTCTGTAAGCATGGGTCATTGTTGAACCTCCCAATTTTTGGCTGCCCTGACCAAAGGGCTATACTAAAATACACCCACTTGAGGGTTACAGGCCTACTACATGTCTGTAAGCATGGGTCATTGTTGAACCTCCCAATTTTTGGCTGCCCTGACCAAAGGGCTATACTAAATACACCCACTTGAGGGTTACAGGCCCTCTACATGTCTGTAGCATGGGTCATGTTGACCTCCCAATTTTTGGCTGCCCTGACCAAAGGGCTATACTAAAATACACCCACTTGAGGGTTACAGGCCCTACTACAGTCTTACAGGGCATGGACCTCCCAATTTTGGCTGCCCTGACCAAAGGGCTATACTAAATACACCCACTTGAGGTTACAGGCCCTACCACATTCTGTAAGCAGGGTCATTTTGAACCTCCCAATTTTTGGCTGCCCTGACAAAGGCTATACTAAATACACCCATTTTACAGGCCCTCTGACTCTTACCAGGGACAAAGAGACCTCCCAATTTTTGCTGCCCTGACCAAAGGGCTATACTAAATACACCCACTTGAGGGTTACAGGCCCTACTACATGTCTGTAAGCATGGGTCATTGTTGAACCTCCCAATTTTTGGCTGCCCTGACCAAAGGGCTATACTAAATACACCCATTGTTACAGGCCCTCTACAGTCTTACAGGGCAAGGACCTCCCAATTTTTGGCTGCCCTGACCAAAGGGCTATACTAAATACACCCGGGTCTACAGGCCCTCTCAGTCTTATCAGGGCAAGGACCTCCCAATTTTTGGCTGCCCTGACCAAAGGGCTATACTAAAATACACCACTTGAGGGTTACAGGCCCTACTACATGTCTGTAGCATGGGTCATTGTTGAACCTCCCAATTTTTGGCTGCCCTGACCAAAGGGCTATACTAAAATACACCCACTTGAGGTTACAGGCCCTACTACATGTCTGTAAGCATGGGTCATTGTTGAACCTCCCAATTTTTGGCTGCCCTGACCAAAGGCTATACTAAATACACCCACTTGAGGGTTACAGGCCCTACTACATGTCTGTAAGATGGGTCATTGTTGACCTCCCAATTTTTGGCTGCCCTGACCAAAGGCTATACTAAAATACACCCACTTGAGGGTTACAGGCCCTCCTCATCTTACAGGGACATGGACCTCCCAATTTTTGGCTGCCCTGACCAAAGGGCTATACTAAATACACCCACTTGAGTTACAGGCCCTCCTGCACATCTCTATCCAGGGACAAAGAGGAGCCTCCCAATTTTTGGCTGCCCTGACCAAAGGGCTATACTAAAATACACCCACTTGAGGGTTACAGGCCCTACTACATGTCTGTAAGCATGGGTCATTGTTGAACCTCCCAATTTTTGGCTGCCCTGACCAAAGGGCTATACTAAAATACACCCACTTGAGGGTTACAGGCCCTACTACATGTCTGTAAGCATGGGTCATTGTTGAACCTCCCAATTTTGGCTGCCCTGACCAAAGGGCTATACTAAAATACACCCACTTGAGGGTTACAGGCCCTACTACATGTCTGTAAGCATGGGTCATTGTTGAACCTCCCAATTTTTGGCTGCCTGACCAAAGGGCTATACTAAATACACCCAGTTCTTAACAGGCCTCCTGCACGTCTCTATCCAGGGACAAAGAGGAGCCTCCCAATTTTTGGCTGCCCTGACCAAAGGGCTATACTAAAACACCCACTTGAGGGTTACAGGCCCTACTACATGTCTGTAAGCATGGGTCATTGTTGAACCTCCCAATTTTTGGCTGCCCTGACAAAGGGCTATACTAAATACACCCACTTGAGGGTTACAGGCCCTCTGCACAACTCTATCCAGGGACAAAGAGGAGCCTCTCAATTTTTGACTGCCCTGACCAAAGGCTATACTAAAATACACCCACTTGAGGGTTAACAGGCCCTCCTGCACATCTTATCCAGGGACAAAGAGGAGCCTCCCAATTTTGGCTGCCCTGACCAAAGGCTATACTAAAATACACCCACTTGAGGGTTACAGGCCCTACTACATGTCTGTAAGCATGGGTCATTGTTGAACCTCCCAATTTTTGGCTGCCCTGACCAAAGGGCTATACTAAAATACACCCACTTGAGGGTTACAGGCCCTACACATGTCTGTAAGCATGGGTCATTGTTGAACCTCCCAATTTTTGGCTGCCCTGACCAAAGGGCTATACTACAATACACCCAGTTCTTACAGGCCCTCCTGCACGTCTCTATCCAGGGTCATGTTGAACCTCCCAATTTTTGGCTGCCCTGACCAAAGGGCTATACTAAAATACACCCACTTGAGGGTTACAGGCCCTACTACATGTCTGTAAGCATGGGTCATTGTTGAACCTCCCAATTTTTGGCTGCCCTGACCAAAGGGCTATACTAAAATACACCCACTTGAGGGTTACAGGCCCTACTACATGTCTGTAAGCATGGGTCATTGTTGAACCTCCCAATTTTTGGCTGCCTGACCAAAGGGCTATACTAAAATACACCCACTTGAGGGTTACAGGCCCTACTACATGTCTGTAAGCATGGGTCATTGTTGAACCTCCCAATTTTTGGCTGCCCTGACCAAAGGGCTATACTAACAATACACCCTGAGGTTTACAGGCCCTACTACATGTCTGTAAGCAGGGATCAATGATGACCTCCCAATTTTTGGCTGCCCTGACCAAAGGGCTATACTAAAATACACCCACTTGAGGGTTACAGGCCCTACTACATGTCTGTAAGCATGGGTCATTGTTGAACCTCCCAATTTTTGGCTGCCCTGACCAAAGGGCTATACTAAATACACCCACTTGAGGGTTAACAGGCCCTACTACATGTCTGTAAGCATGGGTCATTGTTGAACCTCCCAATTTTTGGCTGCCCTGACCAAAGGGCTATACTAAAATACACCCACTTGAGGGTTACAGGCCCTACTACATGTCTGTAAGCATGGGTCATTGTTGAACCTCCCAATTTTTGGCTGCCCTGACCAAAGGGCTATACTACAATACACCCAGTTCTTAACAGGCCCTCCTGCACGTCTCTATCAGGGACAAAGAGGAGCCTCCCAATTTTTGGCTGCCCTGACCAAAGGGCTATACTAAAATACACCCACTTGAGGGTTACAGGCCCTACTACATGTCTGTAAGCATGGGTCATTGTTGAACCTCCCAATTTTTGGCTGCCCTGACCAAAGGGCTATACTACAATACACCCAGTTCTTAACAGGCCCTCCTGCACGTCTCTATCCAGGGACAAAGAGGAGCCTCCCAATTTTTGGCTGCCCTGACCAAAGGGCTATACTAAAATACACCCACTTGAGGGTTACAGGCCCTACTACATGTCTGTAAGCATGGGTCATTGTTGAACCTCCCAATTTTTGGCTGCCCTGACCAAAGGGCTATACTAAAATACACCCACTTGAGGGTTACAGGCCCTACTACATGTCTGTAAGCATGGGTCATTGTTGAACCTCCCAATTTTTGGCTGCCCTGACCAAAGGGCTATACTAAAATACACCCACTTGAGGGTTACAGGCCCTACTACATGTCTGTAAGCATGGGTCATTGTTGAACCTCCCAATTTTTGGCTGCCCTGACCAAAGGGCTATACTACAATACACCCAGTTCTTAACAGGCCCTCCTGCACGTCTCTATCCAGGGACAAAGAGGAGCCTCCCAATTTTTGGCTGCCCTGACCAAAGGGCTATACTAAAATACACCCACTTGAGGGTTACAGGCCCTACTACATGTCTGTAAGCATGGGTCATTGTTGAACCTCCCAATTTTTGGCTGCCCTGACCAAAGGGCTATACTAAAATACACCCACTTGAGGGTTACAGGCCCTACTACATGTCTGTAAGCATGGGTCATTGTTGAACCTCCCAATTTTTGGCTGCCCTGACCAAAGGGCTATACTAAAATACACCCACTTGAGGGTTACAGGCCCTACTACATGTCTGTAAGCATGGGTCATTGTTGATCCTCCCAATTTTTGGCTGCCCTGACCAAAGGGCTATACTAAAATACACCCACTTGAGGGTTACAGGCCCTACTACATGTCTGTAAGCATGGGTCATTGTTGAACCTCCCAATTTTTGGCTGCCCTGACCAAAGGGCTATACTACAATACACCCAGGTCTTAACAGGCCCTCCTGCACGTCTCTATCCAGGGACAAAGAGGAGCCTCCCAATTTTTGGCTGCCCTGACCAAAGGGCTATACTAAAATACACCCACTTGAGGGTTACAGGCCCTACTACATGTCTGTAAGCATGGGTCATTGTTGAACCTCCCAATTTTTGGCTGCCCTGACCAAAGGGCTATACTAAAATACACCCACTTGAGGGTTACAGGCCCTACTACATGTCTGTAAGCATGGGTCATTGTTGAACCTCCCAATTTTTGGCTGCCCTGACCAAAGGGCTATACTAAAATACACCCACTTGAGGGTTACAGGCCCTACTACATGTCTGTAAGCATGGGTCATTGTTGATCCTCCCAATTTTTGGCTGCCGTGACCAAAGGGCTATACTAAAATACACCCACTTGAGGGTTACAGGCCCTACTACATGTCTGTAAGCATGGGTCATTGTTGAACCTCCCAATTTTTGGCTGCCCTGACCAAAGGGCTATACTACAATACACCCAGGTCTTACCAGGCCCTCCTGCACGTCTCTATCCAGGGACAAAGAGGAGCCTCCCAATTTTTGGCTGCCCTGACCAAAGGGCTATACTAAAATACACCCACTTGAGGGTTACAGGCCCTACTACATGTCTGTAAGCATGGGTCATTGTTGAACCTCCCAATTTTTGGCTGCCCTGACCAAAGGGCTATACTAAAATACACCCACTTGAGGGTTACAGGCCCTACTACATGTCTGTAAGCATGGGTCATTGTTGAACCTCCCAATTTTTGGCTGCCCTGACCAAAGGGCTATACTAAAATACACCCACTTGAGGGTTACAGGCCCTACTACATGTCTGTAAGCATGGGTCATTGTTGAACCTCCCAATTTTTGGCTGCCCTGACCAAAGGGCTATACTAAAATACACCCACTTGAGGTTTACAGGCCCTACTACATGTCTGTAAGCATGGGTCTTTGTTGAACCTCCCAATTTTTGGCTGCCCTGACCAAAGGGCTATACTACAATACACCCAGTTCTTAACAGGCCCTCCTGCACGTCTCTATCCAGGGACAAAGAGGAGCCTCCCAATTTTTGGCTGCCCTGACAAAAGGGCTATAGGGTCATTCCATGTCAAGTGATCCAAAAATGAATATTTTTTTTCCCTGATGTCCTCAGATTTTTTTAATTTTTTTTCTATATGAAGAACAACTTTATCTAATTACAAAAAAAAAGTTTTGATTTTTTTTCTTTATCAGTTAATTTTTTACAGATTTTTAAAGTTTTAAAAAAGTGCGAATTTTGGCCTGGTATGGCTTTACATTTTCTATCATATCTCGGGCTAGAAATAAGATAGAGAAACAAAATAAACACTAATCTACTCAGAACTGTGCAGGCTTTCACCAGATATGTCACAAGAGGATCTTTATTAATATTTTACCCATGTGATCGCAAGCGCAAAACTTTAAAACGCATTTCCGAAAAATCGGCGCGCTTTAAATATTTCAAAAACTGCCCATGTGTCTGCTTTGCTCTTAGCCACATCTGTACCAAATTTCAAGTTGGGATCGCAATGGGATCATATTTTAACATATTTTACTATTAATAGCGTCAATGGGTCATTCCATATCAAGTGATCTAAATATGAATATTTTTTTTTACCTGACGTCTTTAGATTTTTTTTTTTTTTTTTCCTTTATGAAGTACTACTTTAGTTAATTACAAATTAAAAGTTTGGAATTTTTTTCTTCATCAGTTAATTTTTTACAGATTTTTAAAGTTTAAAAAAAGGGTGAATTTTGGCCTGGTATGACGTTACATTTTTTTTATCTCAGGCTAGAAATAAGATAATGAAGTGGGAGAGGCATCATTTTACTCAGAACGGTAACAGCTTTCATTTGAGATGTTACAAGACTATGTTTCTTTATATCAAATTCAAACTATTGACGGGCAATTGTGAAAAAATGACTGATTGTGTTCTTGGTGATTTTTGAATTGACACTATAATAGTTAAATATTTTGCACTTAGGTCCAATGAATGGGTCCATGGGGTCAAGCTGGGACAGAGTCATCACAAATTAGCCTTATTTGCAGATGACCTGCTACTTTACATCTCCCAGCCCCTGGTCTCCATCCCTTCGGTCTTAATGGAGTTTGAACGGTTCGGACAATTGAGCAACTTTAAAGTGAATTGCTCCAAAACCGAGGCACTCAATATTTCTTTGCCTGGAGAATTGGTTTCTCATCTATCTAAACAGTTCCCATTTAAATGGAAAGTAGAAGCCATTAAGTACTTGGGAGTCCTTATACCAAAAGATCTTAAACAAATATTCAATTTAAATTATCAACCCCTTTTGACTAACGCGGAATCGGCATTTACCTCCTATAGACAATTAAAGCTATCCTGGTTGGGGAGAATAAACGTAGTCAAGATGGATGTCTTGCCCCGTCTCTTATATACTTTTCAGACAGTTCCTGTTCTATTGGATAGAGGCTTCCTCTCCAAAATGCAATCTATGATCCTTAGATTTGTCTGGGGGGGCAAGAGGTCCAGATTGCGAATGAATATCCTATCCTTGCCCAAGACCAGAGGAGGGGTTGGACTACCCAACATACGAGCGTACTTTGAGGCTTCCTCTCTTGTTAGAGCTCTAGATTGGCATTATCATGCGTCCTCCAAGAAATGGGTAGGGGTGGAGCAAGAGGGTTTGGGGATTCCGCTGAAACACCTGCTTTGGATTTCCCCTAAAGACTCCACAGACCTAGTACCTTTGACAGACATGACCAGAAACACCTTGAAGGTATGGCACCTAGTGACGAAAACCCTCCGCTTAAACGACAGACTTAGCCCTTTGACTCCCCTTTTTTCCAACCCATCTTTCCCACCCAGATTTGACAGGCAGAGATTTTTATGTTGGCGGATTGTGGATGACACCCGAGTAGGACAGACTCTGTCCAGTGGTGGTTTGCCCCCGATGGCAGAGCTACAACTCAAAGAACCTACGAGACCTCTTAAGTGATTCGAATTTCTCCAATACAGAGCATACTTATATTCAGCTGACCACTCTTGCAGGGTAAGATTGACGCCCAACGTATTGGAGAGGTTATTCCAACTGGAGGCTCCACCGAGGCGCAAAATATCAGTTCTATACCAGGCCTTAGGGTCCATGAGAGAGCAGGGCACCCTTTACTTCCAACGTGCTTGGGAGAGGGAATTGGGGTGTAGCATTTCAGAAGCTAATTGGCAGAAATGCTTTATATTTACTCACTCACTAGCTAGCGCTTGTTCTGCACAAGAAAGAAGCTATAAGCTGCTCACTAGATGGTACTTGTGCCCGACGACACTCCGGAACATGTTCCCTGGAACCCTGATACCTGCTGGCGCTGTGGGGAAGAGAAGGGTACAATGATACACATTTGGTGGAGTTGTGGGGAAATCCGGCGGTTCTGGTCTGAGGTTTTCAATGCATACGCCTGGATAACAGGTAAACAAGCCGAATGCTGCCCAGAATCGGCAATGTTATCCATTTTTCCAGGTCCTATTGGGCTACAGAAGAGGGATATTCTCCGCTTTTGCATCTCGGCTGCTCGTGCTGTGATCCCGAGGTTCTGGAAATCAAGCCGGGCTCCATCTCTACTTGATTGGTTCAAAGAATTGATGGACATATATCGAATGGAGGAGCTCGCAGCTGATGCGTCGGGATCTCGGAACAAATTCTTAGGGATTTGGGTTGAATGGATTCTTTTTCACGACTCTGCAGAATTTATGATAATATGGCTCGACCTCTGGCTGATGGGGAGCCAGTGGGATGAGTACCCTTTCTCCTTCCCATACCTCACCCGTCCCCCCCCCTCCTTTTTTTATTTTTTTCTTACGTGGCTTTTCTTTCCCAGTATAACTTTTTCTAATGGTTTTTGTTTCTCTTCTCTCTCTCTTCTTTTCTATCTCTCTTTTCTTCCCATCTGATACATTCAGTCTAGGTATTTCCTTTCTACGCCTATACCTTCAGAATTCTAGTGAACATTAGACAGATATCGAAAACTCTGAGCTGTGAGTAGATCATTAATATTTCGGCCTTCCTTTCCGGTACACCAGTCGATAGACTATTCCAACTAGGCCTCAACGGGTAATGACCCACTTACGTGGTCAACCTGTTAGAAGGGGCCAAGTGATAAAAATCATTCTGCTGGGGCTGCTTGTCCCCTTGACATCAGAACATCTCAAAACCCTGAGAAAGGTTGTATACTTGAGTGTTTGGAATTATATTTAGATTGTAGTATATATTGCACCAGAGATAAGCGCAAAAGTAAATTTGCAGCTTATCTTAAAGTTACTAATAACTTTGTGAATTCTCTTTTTGTATATTTTATATGTCTCAAGATTTTGTTAAAAGATTGAATGTATGTCTTTCATATGTTTTTTCAAAATTTAATAAAAATGAGATTAACCATAGTTAAATATTTTAAAATATGATCCCATCACGATCCCAACTTGAAATTTGGTAGAGATGTGGCTAAGAGCATAAAAGACACATGGGCAGTTTTGGAAAATTTTTATTAAAACGTTTTTTCGGAAATGCGTTTCAAAATGTTGCGTTTGCATTCGCATGGGTAAAAAATTAAAATTAACAAATATACTCTTGTGACATATCTGGTAAAAGCCTGGACAGTTCTGAGTAGAATGGTGTTTATTTTGTTTCTCTATCTTATTTCTAGCCCGAGATAAAAAAAATGTAAAGTCATACCAGGCCAAAATTCACCCTTTTTTAAACTTTAAAAATCTGTAAAAAATTAACTGATGAAGAAAAAAATTCCAAACTTTTAATTTGTAATTAACTAAAGTAGTACTTCATAAAGAAAAAAAATTAAAAAAATCTAAAGACGTCAGGTAAAAAAAATAGTCATATTTAGATCACTTGATATGGAATGACCCATTGACGCTATTAATAGTAAAATATGTTAAAATATGATCCCATTGCGATCCCAACTTGAAATTTGGTACAGATGTGGCTAAGAGCAAAGCAGACACATGGGCAGTTTTTGAAATATTTAAAGCGCGCCGATTTTTCGGAAATGCGTTTTAAAGTTTTGCGCTTGCAATCACATGGGTAAAATATTAACAAAGATCCTCTTGTGACATATCTGATGAAAGCCTGTATAGTTCTGAGTAGATTGGTGTTTATTTTGTCTCTCTATCTTATTCCTAGCCTGAGTTATGAGGAGAAACGTAAAGGCAGGCAACAGCGAAATTCACACTTTTTCCGAACTTTGAAAATCATTTAAAAAAAAAAAAATTTTTTTTTAAATTTTTCTCATCACATTTTGCATTGTCTGACATGCTATTATCAAATAACAAAATCTCAAAAGAATTAAAAATATAGAGGTAATAATCATTGGTTCACTTGACATGGAATGACCCTATACTACAATACACCCAGTTCTTAACAGGCCCTCCTGCACGTCTCTATCCAGGGACAAAGAGGAGCCTCCCAATTTTTGGCTGCCCTGACCAAAGGGCTATACTAAAATACACCCAGTTCTTGTTTACAGGCCATCCTGCATGTCTGTATCCAGGGGCATTGGTGAACCTCCAAATTTTTGACTGCCCTTGCAATGGAAGATACTACTATAGACCCAGTTCCTCAAAATGGGCACTTTATTTGTAGACAGGGCTTCAGGTACGTCTCTTGTCAGGGTCATCGTAGTGTCGCACAATGTTTTCACGTAAAATCTTTTATGTAATCACAAAAAGTGACATACACCTGCTGTATCTCACTATTGGGTATGTGCCCTTAACATTTCCACCATAAATATTCATTTTGGTGTCATTTTGGAAGGTTTTCTGGAGACTCCGTAAAATTGGCGTGAAACTCGGACAACATTGTTCACAGCTGTGACTTTTGAGTGAGAAATGCTTCCAGGAATCTTCCCCATGGTGTTGCCATGTCATTTCAGCACTCTTCTGAGACTTTTGTGACATTTTTAGGGTTTTTCCAGGCAGCCGGCAGGCATTTCATAAAAATACTCGTGTCTCCCATAGGATAACATTGGGCTCGTTACTCGGGCCGAGTACACGAGTATCTCGGGATGCTCGGCCCGAGCTTCGAGCACCCGAGCATTTTAGTACTCGCTCATCACTAATAATGACA
>JARQOC010000006.1:350703384-350721225 GCA_033576535.1 Allobates femoralis | reverse complement strand
ATAATACCTGCCTGTGCCACTAAGAGGAGGTCCTGTGACCTGTTATGGCTCAGAATACATTGCCTTTAAAAGTTCATATAATGTTGACTGGCTAAAAATAGTTTTGGTTGCTTAAAGTAAATAGTAACCATTTAAATAGAACCTGCCAGGTCGTTTTTACCCCTTAACCTACCACTACCTATCGCTGCACCCTCCTAGCACATCCCTAACCATCCCTCCAAATGAGGAGGCATCCAGACTATGGTCTGTAGACTGACATGGTGGTATCCAGCCCGTCTTCCCTCTCAGTTGCTGTTATTATGTCCCGCGGGGCGTGAGAATTAATTCTCTGCACACATCCAATTTGAAATTCCGCCTCTTCTTCCAGGTTTAATGCAACAACATATTTCTGGCCCTGTGCAATGTGTGGGGTATATTGGCCGTACAGACTAGCTTCGGTGCATGCAAGTGCACATATCGGAGCCGGCTGTACACCATGATCACCACAGTGCACCGGACGGAAATGAATCCGCCAGTGCATTATATCCGGAAGCCCTACCTTCTCTGCTTTATTTTTTACCTACTTTCAGTTTGATGCTGCCTTAGGAGCAGGTTTCAACACTGGCATTTTCAGCATCTGTGTGAATCCAATCACATATGGATGCATCTGCATCCATTTTCGGCCATGACTTCATGGGGCTGCAAGCACTTATAAGTGCATTTGATGATGTACTATTTCCCCGAATCAGGGTGGATGAAGCGTCCACAGATTTTCATGGAGACAAATTCTGCATCTTGTGATTTTGTTCTCATGACCAAAATCATGAACACCTGCATCCACCAAATTGGGGCAAGCAGGTAGATTTAGATGTGCTCCTACTGAATACGGATCGTTTGACTCCAGATCCCGCTAGATCTGACTTCCAATCAGGGTTTTAGAACCGCAAAGCCGAACACAGTTCTATAATGACACGCCCTGGGGTATGCTTTAGACAATACAGGAAGAACAGGTCGCACCCGTAAGCACTGTTTGTCTACACCAGAATTATCACTGATTGTGAGTCGGATCAGTGATAATACTGATGTGACTGCTAATACAGTTGCATACAGTTGCATCATTGTAAGAGAATCTGGAGGCATGCAAGCTTTTCCTGCATTCCCCCAGATTCCAAAAAATGCTAGTGTGAAACTAGCCTTAGTTGAGATTTTTCAGTGCATGGTACCTGCTGCAACCTTTGTCCCCACTCTGAAAAAAAGCGCCATCTGTGACGACTCATTCAGATGCTGGACTAGTTCCTTCTCTACTGAGCATGTGTTGGGCCCCTGCAGTCCGGTCGCCACAGTGGTTTTGCCTCCCTAACCGGTGCTGGTATCATGCCTAGAGGTAATTGAAGTTCCCTATATTCAGTATCAGAAGGGGGAGCACAAACACCTCGTTTTTAGGGTGACTCACTCTTCTGGCTTGGGGGAGCAGTTAGAGTAGTAAGAAAGGGAAAGGAAGAAGGATGCAACAAGGACACAGAACATGCCTGGGGTTGTATTTGCTGAACGCTCACCACAGGATAACGCTGAAAGCAGAACACCAGAGACCTTGGCTATCTAGGGATTGCAAACCCTGGAGGCAGAATCTGGAGATCAGGAGACTGCAGGTCTGCTGGTGACCCTTAGAACCAGTAGCACAGCAATACAGAGAGCTCAGAACTGTGACTACCAGAGCAGCTCGTAAAGGGCTCACAATGTCTGCTGGCTGGAGTTATTACAGAGAAGAGAATCAGGGATGACAAATCAGTTCACATGCTTCTGAATCTACAAACAGTGAGCATAGAAGGAAGGCTTATTCTCCCCACTTAGTGGAGTGGACTCCAGTTGCTTCTGTGGCGCCCCTGCGACCAGGAGGCCACAAGAGGGAAGTGCAGCCAGGTAAGCAAGGTGGTTGAAAACACACCGCACAAACACCGACCCTACGTCTAGGACTCTAGGTTGGGCAAGAGATGGCGGGTGTAGCAAAGTGGGTGGAACGTAAGAGGACACTGACAAAGTGGGTGGAGTGACCTAACAAAACCTAGGAGCAGAAGGAGACTGGAGTTAGTTCAGGAGTTAGAGGAGAAGAAAAGAGAGTGACTTCCCAGACAGTTTCAGGCTCCCTAAGACGCAGAATCCTGAGAGGCACAGACCCCTGGAGAGAAAGCCTGCTCCACAGCCTAGAAGCGACGGGAAGAGGAACGACTGAAAGAGACCCCACAAGTAAGGAAGGTGGGAGGGCAAGGGCCTGGCAGCCAGATAGACCATGCTGCGAGGAGGAACCCTTAGCACAGTGACAGACAGAAGGAGCCTGGTGTGCCCAAATATCTGAACCTGGGACACTGGAGGGCTAGGCCGTCACCAGAGAACCGGCTCTGAAGAGGTGATCAGGGATTCCAGACCCTAATCACGAGACACACCGGTGTGAGGCAGAAACTTTATGTGCTGCAGCCTAACTTGCCACCAGGACTAGGAACACAGCCGTCATACTAGGACTGGTGACCCTGACTGCAAGGGAAATATATTCACCCGTGAGTCCGCATCGACCAGACAGAACCCGTGGGTGAGGTACTACGTTAATACTGAGAGAAGGGCCTGAAAGGACTTTGAGGGAGCAACACAGAAAAGCTACCTGAGCTGCACAGTTTGAATAACCCAGAGCAGTGCTGAAGTGTAAATTGTGGGAACTGGAAAGAGCTGAAAGAGTTGTAACTGTAAACTGTGAACTGTTGCACTGGAAAGACCTAAAGTAAAGTACCAGTAAGCTCACACTTGCCTGAGACTGTTTACTTGCAGCATCGCAGAAGAATCCCACCTGAGGAGCCACAGCCTGTCAGCCCTGCACACTGGCTGGAGGAGCTGCAGCTGGAGGAGCTGCAGCTTTGAAGTGACTGTGTAAACCACAATCCCTCCTAAGGCCCATCCAACACCATCCCTCCTGCCCTGGGGACCCTCCAGCCCTACCAGAGGAGGGCTTACCATCCACGCTGCCCCAAGTCACTGTCCCCAGCAGGAATACGGCAGCGGTGGTTCTATTAACCACATACCCGGGTGGCGTCACAAAATCCCCTGTAAATACCATCCTTTTGGACTGATCCCAGGCCACGGGACCGGGTCAGACTACCGTGATATCCCCGAGAGACCGCCACTGGCCCGGTTCCCGAGTACCCCATAGCCTGGGGGCGCATCACTTCTGCAAAGACTGGACCCTGGACCTGATGGCAGTACCTTGGATTCAACTTGTTACGATTCATCAGTAAAGGTAAAGACTGCATTCATCTGCCTCCCTGTCTCTGTCTGCTGTGCCTCTCACTACAAGCCCCATCATCACCTCTATACCCTTACTATCTCAGGGTCTCTTAACATGCATAGCATATATGCCCCTCTCTCCAGGGATTAGGACAAATGACACCCACTCTCCTACAATCAAATCTCTGGGTGACCCTTCGGTAAATGGGATTCCACGTCTGTGTGGTTAACAAAATTATCTGAGGGGTCCCGGGCTCGCGGATGAAGCCATACCCCTCCTTGGGTTTAAATTTAACTACCTGTCCCTCGCGGCGCCGGTTGAGGGATGTAGCTGAGCTGGCACGCACCACCAACTTGGCCGCCATAGTCTTATCGACCTTAGCCTTTATTTCCACCCGCCAGGCAGCATCTTCCTGCTCCCAGAGGGCCACACACCGCTTTAGGAATTCCTCCTGGGTGAGAATCTCAACTTGGCCCCCGTCACTGGTCTCTGCTGCGCCAGGGAAGCCCATAAGGTCTGCTCCCCTATTCTGCCACCAGCAGCGCATGATCTCCCCGCTCACCTCCTGTGTTGAGGCTCCGGTAGGCCTGGGCAACTCTCCTCCATGGCCCCCAATAGATCATCCATCCGCATCGGCCCTGCGCACACTCCTGCAGGCTGGGAATCTGCTCCGCGACCACCCGTCCGGGTGCACCTTCCTCCTCTGAGGACTCGCTCTTCTCCCGGTTCCTCCACCGACTATCGCTGCCGTGGGCCCGTCAGGATCAGCCTCAATATCCCCCTCCTAGTATCCATCTCCGGGAACTGTAGCACGTCCATCCGGATGTCTACATATGATGGCCGCTGTACTCCTCGTGGTTCACTATGTTCCTCCCTTTCTGGGGCGTTGCTGATTCTTCCTGCGCTGTCGACATCAATTTGATTAGCATTGCGCTCCCCCGGAGCAAAGGATGGCAGGGGCGGGGGTCTCTTTTCCTGCTCCTGGCTAACTCGACCCACAATAAGGGGCACTGGCACGCCCCGTGCCATGCACATGGCGTCAGTCTTTTTGGGCCGCCATTATGGGGGGTCATATTTGCAAAGTCCAAACACAAGTTCAATAAAGTCTTTTTGGCACACAGTACCTGGGTTTAACGGGCACAGTATCCTGTTCGTGACGCCAAAAAACTGATGCACCCCCAGGCTACGGGATACTCGGGAGACGGGCCAGTGCTGTCTCTCTGGGGTATCACGGTAGTTGTGACCCGTTCCCGTGGTCTGGGATTAGTCCAAAAGGGGGTTATTTACAGGGGTTTTGTTGTGATGCCACCCGGGGTATGTGGTTAGTAGAACCATCGCTGCTGTAATCCTGCTGGGGACGGTGACTTGGGCAGCGTGGATGGTAAACCTTCCTCGGGTAGGGCTGAGGGTCCCCAGGGCAGGAGTAGTTGTGGTGGATGAGCCTGGTGAGGGATTGTGTACAGTGCAGTTCACTTACTTCAAAGCTGCAGCTCTCCAGCCAGTGTGCAGGGATGACAGTCTGTGGCTCCTCAGGAGGAACTTCACTGTGATGCTGGAAGTAAACAGTCTCAGGTAGTGATGAGCTTACTGGGTACTTTACTAGCTCTTTCACAGCACAACAGTTCATGCAGTTTACAAGTTACAGTTCTTTCAGCTCTTTCCAGTTACAGTTCTCACACTTTAGCTCTGCTCCGGGCAACTCAAACTGTGCAGCTCAGGTAGCGTTCCTGTGTTGCTCCCTTAAAGTCCTTTTAGGCCCCTCTCTCTTGGTTAGCGTAGTATCTCACCCACGAGTTCAGTCTGGTCATCGCGGACTCACGGGTGAATATATTTCTCTTGCAGTCAGGGTCACCAGTCCTAGTATGATAACGGTGTTCCTAGTCGGTGGTGGAAAGTTAGGCTGCTGCACATAAAGTTTCTGCCCCCCACCGATATGTCTCCTGATTAGGGGTCTGGAATCCCCGGTCACTAGTGATGGGCGAATCCTAAATTACTCGGAATCGCTTGACTCTAGCGAGTCCGAGCACAGGACTCGCTACTCGTTGCGAGTCTAGCGAGTCCAATGTTAATGAATGGGGAAGCGAGTAATAGCGAGTAGTGTGAGATTTACAAATCACAGATGTGTCTCGGAAGCTTCAGCCTGAAGCAATTCTAGTTTTGCCATTTATTTGCATTGGACTCGTTTACTTTGCAAGTAATCGCTGGGAAACTCGCACAGATAAGAGTCCTGTCTGCTCTGTGTGCTGGCTGCCGCAGCTCCAGGGTCCTAGAGCCCGCCTGCTGCCTGATGTAGCAGAGCTGAGATTGTTCTCAGTCTGCTCATTCCCTGTGCATAGACATCTATATCTATGCACAGGGATGAGCAGAGAGGACATCGCGTTTTGGACTGCGTCGGACGGAAGAGGATTTTTTTAATTAAAGATGGAGTCCCTAATGGCTTTTTTTTTATTTCTAATAAAAATTTTTCTCTGTTTTGTGTTTTTTTTTTAAACAATTTAATAGAAATTCATGGCGGTCATGTCTAATATTGGCGTGACCGCCATAAATTTCGGGCTTAGGGCCAGCTGATAATACAAAGCTGGCCCTAACCTCTTTATTACCCAGCGTGCCACCGCCACCAGGGCCGCTGGAAGAGCGGGGTTCAGCGCCAGAGGATGGCGCTTCAATGAATGCACCATCTTCTGGTGCGGCTGCGGGCTGCAATTTGCAGCGGGGGGTGCCCAGAAAGCTTGGGCATCCCTGCGCTGCGGATTCAAGCCCCCAGCTGCTTAGCTGTACCTGGCTAGACATAGAAATTGCGCGGAGCCCCACACATTTTTAAAAAAAATTATTTCATGAATTTCAGAGTCAGAGTCTCAGAGTCAGAGTCTCAGAGTCAGAGTCAGAGTCTGACTCAGAGTCAGAGTCTCAGAGTCAGAGTCAGAGTCTGACCCCCACGCATTTTTTTTTAATTATTTCATGAAATTCTGAGATTCTGACTCTGACTCTGACTCTGAGACTCTGACTCTGAGACTCTGAGACTCTGACTCTGAGACTCTGACTCTGAGACTCTGACTCTGACTCTGAGACTCTGACTCTGAGACTCTGACTCTGGCTCTGAGGGTGAGACTCTGAATCTGAGACTCTGACTCTGAGACTCTGACTCTGAGACTCTGACACTGAGACTCTGACTCTGAAACTCTGACTCTGAGACTCTGAGACTCTGAGACTCTGACTCTGAGACTCTGACTCTGAGACTCTGACTCTGACTCTGAGACTCTGACTCTGAGACTCTGACTCTGAGTCAGACTCTGACTCTGACTCTGAGACTCTGACTCTGAGACTCTGACTCTGACTCTGAGACTCTGACTCTGACTCTCTGACTCTGACTCTGAGACTCTGACTCTGAGACTCTGACTCTGACTCTGAGACTCTGACTCTGAGACTCTGACTCTGACACTCTGACTCTGAGACTCTGACTCTGAGACTCTGACTCTGAGACTCTGAGTCTGACTCTGAGACTCTGACTCTGAGACTCTGACTCTGACTCTGAGACTCTGAGACTCTGACTCTGAGACTCTGACTCTGAGATTCTGACTCTGAGACTCTGACTCTGAGACTCTGACTCTGGCTCTGAGGGTGAGACTCTGAATCTGAGACTCTGACTCTGAGACTCTGACTCTGACTCTGAGACTCTGACACTGAGACTCTGACTCTGAGACTCTGACTCTGAGACTCTGAGACTCTGAGACTCTGACTCTGAGACTCTGACTCTGAGACTCTGACTCTGAGACTCTGACTCTGACTCTGAGACTCTGACTCTGAGACTCTGACTCTGACTCTGAGACTCTGAGACTCTGAGACTCTGACTCTGAGACTCTGAGACTCTGACTCTGACTCTGAGACTCTGACTCTGACTCTGAGACTCTGGCTCTGAGACTCTGACTCTGAGACTCTGAGTCTGACTCTGAGACTCTGACTCTGAGACTCTGACTCTGAGACTCTGACTCTGAGTCAGACTCTGACTCTGACTCTGAGACTCTGACTCTGAGTCAGACTCTGACTCTGACTCTGAGACTCTGACTCTGAGACTCTGACTCTGAAATTCATGAAATATTTTTTTTAAAAATGTGTGGGGCTCCGCGCAATTTCTATGTCTAGCCAGGTACAGCTAAGCAGCTGGGGGCTGGAATCCGCAGCGCAGGGATCCCCAAGCTTTCTGGGCACCCCCCGCTGCAAATTGCAGCCCGCAGCCGCCCCAGAAGATGGCGCATTCATTGAAGCGCCATCCTCTGGTGCTGAACCCCGCTCTTCCAGCGGCCCTGGTGGCGGTGGCACGCTGGGTAATAAAGGGGTTAATACCAGCTTTGTTATACAAGCTGGTATTAAGCCCGAGATTCTTAATGTCAGGCCACGTTTGACCCAGCCACTAAGAATCTCCAATAAAGGGTTAAAAAAACACAACACAGAGAAAAATTTTTATTTGAAATAAAAAAAAAAGCCATTAGGGACTCCTTCTTTAATTAAAAAAATCCTCTTCCGTCCGACGTAGTCCAAAACGCGATGTCCTCTCTGCTCATCCCTGTGCATAGATATAGATGTCTATGCACAGGGAATGAGCAGACTGAGAACAATCTCAGCACTGCTACATCATCTCTGTGAGCAGGCGGGCTCTAGGACCCTGGAGCTGCACAGAGAAGACAGCTGGACTCGGCTCGCAAAGAAACAGCAGTTACTTTGCGAGTTTCCCTGCTATCACTGGCACAGTAGCCGAGCCTAATGCAAACAATGGCAATCCTAGTTTTGTCAGAGTTTGCCATTGATTTGCATTGGACTCGTGCGAGTAAACGCTGGGAAACTCGCAGAGTACCGAGTCCTGCGAGTCCCTTACTACTCGCCGAGTAACGAGTCCTAGCGAGTAGATTCGCCCATCCCTACCGGTCACCTCTTTAGAGCCAGTTCTCTGGTGTCGGCCTAGCCCTCCAGTGTCCCAGGTTCAGGTATTTGGGCACACCAGGCTTCTTCTGTCAGTCACTGTTTCTCAGGGTGCCTCCGGCCAACTAAGATGTGTGCGCCTACAGGGCCCTTGTCCTCTCACTCTTCCTTCTGCTGTGAGGTGTCTCTCAGTCTCTTTCCCCTTCCCGTCACCTCCAGGCTATGGAGCGGGCTTTCTCTCCTAGTGGATTCTGCACCTCCAGGGAACCCGAAACTGTCTGGGAAGTTTCTCTTAACCCTGTTGTTCTAACTTCTTCTGCTCCACTTCTGCTCTCTACCCCTGTGTGTTCTTGGGTTTTTATTGTGTTGGTCTCTCCACCCACTTTGTCAGTATCCACCTACATTCCACCCACTTTGCTACACCCGCCACCCCTTGCCCAACCTAGAGTCCTAGGCGTAAAGTCGGTGTTTGTGCAGTCTGGGGGTGTTTTCAACCACCTTGCTTACCTGGCTGCACTTCCCTCTTGTGGTCACCTGGTCGCAGGGGCGCCACAGGAGCAACATGCAGAATCACACAAACCAGGAGTCTTTACACACATTTGTTTGAGGAGCGTGACTGGTATCTGCTCACAGCATTCTCTCTTTACAAAGTGCACTGACACATTTATATTACACTTGATAAAAATGTAGATTTACCAAGATCCAGGGGTTCCTACAATACCTCCACTTAGATCTGCTCTTTATAGCTGTTTGCTAGACTTGGACTTAGTCCACCACGCTGGAAAACAGCCATGAGCTACTCATAACAGGCCCATAAGCCACATCTGAACCACAGGATGGGGACTCCTGAAATAAGGTAATGTAAGAATTCTGCATTGCTGTCTCTCATTCAGCTCTGATTAACTGGGTAATACCAGCGATACCCTTTGGGACCTCTGTCCCCCCCCTTTCATTATTTGATTTTTACCTGCACTACTTTATTGTACTATATATTCTGTGATTATCTCATATTATGTTAATTGAATGTTTTATATTAATGTGAAGATTCACTCTTTTAGTAGTCCACAGTTTTGGAATTTACATTCGGAGTTTATTTCCAATTTTTAGCTTTATAATATGCTAAAATGGAAATTTCCTGGCTTTCTTTGCTGTTTTAAATGTATTTAATGAGATTTTTCCTTGTTGTGAAACTTTTGTTGATTGTATAATAAACGTTTACTTCTTGGATGCGCCAGAATTGTTGTGGATATATCTTCTTTGTCTTTTTGTTTGAGTATCCCAATATCCACTAGGGAATTTCAAATGAAGCGTCATCAGAATGGAAAAAGGTAGGCAATAAAAAGCAGTTACATAGAGAAGAAAGGAAACAGTAGGGTATAGGTAGAGTGCCTACATCCTGAGGGTGCAGGCAGCCTGCATATGTCCTGAGAGTCCAGCGTACATGAAGCTGCCTGTTGTGAATTCATTGGTGCTCCCTCCGGTGGTTGTTGCTGGTGATACAGCTGACTTTGTGGGCTTCACAGGTGAGGGTGATTGGCAATTGCTGGTTCTTGGAGCATATAATGGTTGGAAGTGGATCAATCCTTGCCAGTTGTCTTTTGTTCCTGGAGGAGTTCACATCTCTCTGGTTTCTTCTGCTCTGTGGAGATCTTTGCAACATAAGTGAATGGTTTTTTGATATTTTGTGGCACACTTTTGTGTGCTTAAGGATCTGCTTATATTTTGTTTTATTCTGAGCTGTGGGTTGCTATCTAGTCTGTATATTTGTTTACCTGCTCTCAGATAGGAAGTTTTCTTCCTTGGAATTTTACTATTCACTATTATCTGTTATTTCCAGTTCTGCTGACATTTGATATATAGAAGTCTATAGATCTAGAGGGTGCCGAGTCTTAGTGACTCAGGGTAATTTTTGTAATATCTGCTGTTGGTGGTTTTTGATAGTGTTTTATACTGACCGCAATAGTATTCTATCCTGTCTTTCCTATATAGCTAGTTTGGCCTCTTTTGCTAAACCTTTTACTCTGCCTGTGTTTGTTTTTCTTTCTCTGATTTCCCAGTTAATATCTGTGGGGGGCTTGCTATTCTTTTGGGGTTCTGCTCTGAGGCAAGATAGCTTTTCCTACATCCATCTTTAGGAGCAGTTAGTTCTCCGGCTGTGCAGAGGTGTCTAGGTCTGGTTAGTTACATCCCTCGGCTACTTCTAGTTGCGTTGTGTAGTCAGGGATTGCGGTCAGTACAGTTACCAACGACTTCTAGGGAATCCTAATGTTACTCCTGAGTCATCGGTTCATAACAGTACAACTGGCCAAAAGAGTTAAAATCGAGATACATGCATCTCAAAAGAAGGGAAGAGAAGTGTTGAGGCTGTTGTTTCTTTTTTCTTTCTTCCCTCTTTTTCTTTGGGTGACTGTGGAGTCTGGTGCCAGTATGAGAGTCCAGGAACTAGCTTCTCGTTTAGACCAGCTCGCTGCAAGGGTACAGGGAATTTCTGAGTATATAGTTCAGACTCCAGTTTTGGAACCAAGAATTCCTACTCCAGATTTGTTTTATGGTGATAGGTCCAAATTTTTGAGTTTCAGAAATAATTGTAAACTGTTTTTTGCTCTGAGACCTCGGTCCTCTGGTGATTCAGTTCAGCAGGTTAAAATAGTTATCTCCCTGCTGTGGGGCGATCCGCAGGATTGGGCGTTTTCTCTCACCTCTGGGGATCCGGCTTTATTTAATGTGGACTCCTTTTTTCATTTTAATTTATGATGAACCCGACTCTGTGGATCAAGCTGAGAAGACCCTGTTGTCCCTGTCTCAGGGTCAGGAGGCGGCAGAGTTGTATTGTCAGAAATTCAGGAAATGGTCTGTGCTGACTAAATGGAATGATGATGCTTTGGCGCCGCTTTTCAGAAAGGGTCTTTCTGATGCTGTTAAGGATGTTATGGTGGGGTTTCCTACGCCTGCGAATTTGAACGATTCTATGTCTCGGGTATTCAGATTGATCGGCGTCGGCGGGAGTGCCGAGCTGTTCGCTCGGGATTGTCATCCTCAGAGCAGATTCCTGAGCCGATACAGTGTGATAGGATTCTATCTCGCACTAAATGACAAGGACTTAGACGCCGTAATAAGTTGTGTTTTTACTGTGGTGATGCTTCTCATGTCATCTCTGTTTGTCCCAAGCGGGCACAGAGGATTGCTGGTTCCTTTACCGTCAGTACTATACAACCTAAGTTCTTATTATATGTGTCTCTGATTTGTTCCTTGTCGTCATTTTCTGTTATGGCATTTGTGGATTCAGGTGCCGCCTTAAATTTGATGGATTTTGAGTTTGCTAGTCGTTGTGGCTTCCATATGCAGCCGTTGCGGGACCCTATTCCTTCAAGGGACATCGACGCTACACCTCTTGCGCAGAACAAACCTCAGTTTTGGACGCAGTTGACAATGCGCATGGCACCACCTCATCAGGAGGATTGTCGATTTCTGGTTTTGCAAAACCTGCATGATGCGGTGGTGCTGGGTTTTCCGTGGTTGCAGGCCCATAATCCTGTCTTGGATTGGAAGTCTATGTCCATAACTAGCTTGGGTTGTAATGGGGTACATGATGACATTTCCTTGATGCCTATATCATCTCCGCCCCTGGAGATTCCAGAGTTTCTGTTTGTTTTTCAGTATGTTTTTGCTGAACCCAAGTCCAGTTTTCTTCCACCACATCGGGCGTGTGATTGTGCTATTGATTTGGTGCCAGGCTGTATGTTTCTTAAGGGTCGACTTTTCCACTTGTCTGTGCCTGAAGGCCATTTTGAATACCTTGTGGATTGGCTAATGCTCCTTCTGTTTTTCAGTCCTTTATGCATGACGTATTTTCGGGAGTTGATTGACAAGTTCTGATTGTATATTTGGATGATTTCCTGATATTTTCTGATGATTGGGATTCTCATGTGGAACAGGTCAGGTCGGTCTTTCGGATTCTGCGTGACAATGCTTTGTATGTTAAGGGGTCTAAGTGTTGCTTTGGTGTCCAGAAGGTTTCTTTTTTGGGCTTCATTTTGTCTCCTTCTTGTATTGAGATGGATACTGTTAAGGTTCAGGCTTTTCATGATTGGGTTCAGCCCACGTCTGTGAAGGGTCTTCAGAAATATTTGGGCTTTGCTAATTTTTATCGTTGTTTCATTGCCAATTTTTCCAGCGTGGTGAAGCCGTTGACCGACTTGACTAAGTAGGGTGCTGATGTGGAGCATTGGTCTCCTGCGCCCGTTTTTGCCTTCCAGGAGCTTAAAAGACGGTTTACTTCTGCTCCTGTGTTGCGCCAACTGGATGTTTCCCTTCCGTTTCAGGTGGAAATTGATGCTTCTGAGATTGGTGTGGGGGCTGTCTTGTCTCAGAGGGATCCTGTTGGTTCCGCGATGCACCCTTGTGCCTTCTTTTCCCGTAAATTTTTGCCGGCGGAACCAAATATGATGTTGGCAGTCGGGAGTTGCTGGCCATGAAGTTGGCATTTGAGGAGTGGCTGGAGGGGGCTCAACATCGTGTGGCTTTCTTGACTGATCACAAGAATCTGGTTTATCTCGAGTCTGCCAAGAGGCTGACTCCTAGGCAGGCTCGGTGGTCCTTGTTTTTGCTCGTTTTGATTTTGTGGTTTCCTATCTTCCTGGTTCTAAGAATGTTAAGGCCGATGCTCTCTCTCGCAGGTTTTTGCCTGATTCTCTTGAACACTCGGAGCCGGTCGACATTCTGAAGGAGGGGTTGTTCTTTCCGCTGTTTCCCCCGATTTACGGCTTGCTCTTCAGGAATTTCAGGCAGATAAGCCTGAGCGCTGCCCTGTGGAGAAATTGTTTGTTCCTGCCCCGTGGACTACTAGAGTGATTTCGGAGGTTCATTGTTCTGTGTTGGCTGGTCATCCTGGCATCTTTGGTACCCGAGATTTGGTCAGTCGATCTTTTTGGTGGCCCTCTTTGTCCCGGGATGTGTGTTCTTTTGTGCAGGCCTGTGGGACTTGTGCACGGGCCAAGCCTTGTTGTTCCTGTCCTAGTGGGTTGCTTTTGCCCTTACCTGTACCTGAGCGGCCGTGGACGCATATTTCTATGGATTTTGTTTCAGACCTTCCTGTTTCCCAGGGGATGACGGTTATCTAGGTTATTTGTGACTGGTTTTCTAAGATGGTTCATTTCGTTCCTTTGGCTAAATTGCCTTCTTCTTTTGACTTGGTTCTGTTGTTTTTTCAGCATGTTGTTCGTTTACATGGTATTTCGGAAAATATTGTGTCTGACAGGGGTGCCCAGTTGGTTTCTCGGTTTTGGAAGTCTTTCTGTGCTATGCTAGGTGTGGCTTTGTCTTTTTCTTCTGCGTTTCATCCGCAGTCTAATGGTCAGACGGAGAGAACTAATCAGACTTTGGAGACTTATTTGAGATGTTTTGTGTCTGCGGATCAGGATGATTGGGTTGCCTTTTTGCCTTTGGCCGAGTTTGCGCTTAATAATCGGGCGAGTTTAGCTACGTTGGTTTCGCCCTTCTTTTGTAATTTTGCTTTTCATCCTCGTTTTTCTGCGGGGCAGGTTGCGCCTTCTCCTGTCTGGGTGTGGATTCTGTGGTTGCAGCAGATTTGGGATTGTGCGGTTGACAACTTACATCTTTTTCAGGAAGCTGCTAAACGTTTTGCTAACCGTCATCGATGTGTTGGTTCTCGGCTTCATGTTGGTGATTTGGTTTGGTTGTCCTCCCGCCATGTTCCTTTGAAGGTTTCTTCTCCTAAATTTAAGACTTGGTTCATTGGTCCGTACAGGGTTTCTGTAGTTGTTAATAGTGTCTCCTTCCGGTTGGCGCTTCCGAGCTCTTTTGTGATTCATGATGTTTTTCATAAGTCCTTGTTGAGGAGATTTGTGAGCCCATAGTTCCTGCTGTGGCCTTCCGGCCCGGTCCTGATTGATAGTGAGTTGGAGTATGAGGTTGAGAAGATTTTGGATTCTCGTCTTTTGAGACTGAGGCTCCAGTACCTTGTTGAATGCAGGGTTATGGCCAGGAGGATAATTCTTGGATTTCTGCCTTGGATGTTCATGCCCGTGACTTGGTTCGTGCTTTTCATCTGGCTCATCCTGATAGGCCTGGGGCCTCTGTTGAGGGTTTCGGTGACCCCTCCTCAAGGTGGGGGTAATGTTGTGAATTCAGTGGAGCTCCCTCCGGTGGTTGTTGCTGGTGATGCAGCTGACTGTGTGGGCTTCACAGGTGAGGGTGATTGGCAATCTGGTTCTTGGAGCATATAATGGTTGGAAGTGGATCAATCCTTGCCAGTTGTCTTTTGTTCATGGAGGAGTTCACATCTCTCTGGTGTCTTCTGCTCTTTGCAAGATAAGTGAATGTTTTTTTGATATTTTGTGGCACACTTTTGTGTGCTTAAGGATCTGCTTATATTTTGTTTTATTCTGAGCTGTGGTTGCTATCTAGTCTGTATATTTGTTTATCTGCTCTCAGATAGGAAGTTTTCTTCCTAGGAATTTTGCCATTCACTATTATCTGTTATTTCCAGTTCTGCTGACATGTGATTTATAGAAGTCTGCAAATATAGTTGTTGCCGAGTCTTAGTGACTCAGGGTAATTTTTGTAATATCTGCTGTGGGTGGTTTTTGATAGTGTTTTATACTGACCGCAATAGTATTCTATCCTGCCTTTCCTATATAGCTAGTTTGGCCTCTTTTGCAAACCTTATACTCTGCCTGTGTTTGTTTTCCTTCTCGTGTTTCCCAGTTAATATCTGTGGGGGGCTTGCTATTCTTTTGGGGTTCTGCTCTGAGGCAAGATAGCTTTTCCTACATCCATCTTTAGGACAGTTAGTTCTCCGGCTGTGCAGAGGTGTCTAGGTCTGGTTAGTTACATCCCTCGGCTACTTCTAGTTGCGGTGTGTAGTCAGGGATTGCGGTCAGTACAGTTACCAACGACTTCTATGGAATCTGAATGTTACTCCTGAGTCATCGGTTCATAACAGCTGCCTTTATCATCAGCATAATGGCAGCCTGTCTATGTGGCTACAGTTGTCTTGCTCCTGGTGGAACGATGGTATCTCTTCTTTCTATTTCAGTCAAAATCATGGAGAGGCCTGTACTGGATCCAAATGAGTGCGATTAAGTGAGCATTAATAAGTCTGTTTTTTTTTACAGATCCGAGCTAATGAGAAGCTTCTCTTTCTGCCTGGATAGTAGATGACTACACTACTGTAAGGAATAAGCAATATTCCAATAGCAGCCATTTTGTCAGATGCTGCCATATCTCACTCTTAGGAGATAGCCCCAAACTTTTTGGCCTAAGGTGTATTCAATTTCCAGTATGTTAATTAACCTGAGGAAATCACCAAATGGCCACAAAATAGAGCGTCCTACGAAATGGAGTTAAGTGACAATGAAAGCTCCCTACCAAATATTCAAAGGAAGACCACCTGGGGACTTTCCAGCTAGGAGTGAGAATGAATTTCCTTTCACTTTCCTTCCACATGGAATGTAATATAAATAAATAATAATATAATAACAATAATCTGCAGATTCAATAGAAGAGTCAATTACAGCCCAGATCAAGAGGCGCCAGAGTATAACTCTTAATATTTCACGAGCCATCACTCCTATAAATATGTCAAGCATAAATATGGGATCTAGTGATTTAGACAGTCATCGGCATATTTACAGAAGTGTGTGATGATCGTAAGTACCCTAAACTTGATATTGGCCAATGGGATACTGGTAGAGGGTTCATGTGTCCCATCCCCACAAAGCTAAAATCATAACCGAAAATATGAGAGCATTATCTTCCGCCTACGATGCTCCCAGGCAAAGTTAGGACCCATAATAATCTTTGAAAATCTCATGTCCCAACTCAGGGGTTGGGAACTATGAGACAGCCCAGGGGCAGGTGATGGTTGTGACATGGGAAGGCCTCTTACAGTATAAAAGTGACCCATCTTTTCTCCATACTGGTATTCTTCTGAGGAGGCATAATTTCATCAAGTCAGAGTATACCCAGGAACTTGATTGGCTCCATGCTTCCCCTTGTGGTGCCACCAGCATTTAGGTAACTGATAACATGTGTCTGTAATCCTGTGTGTATCCTGTTTATATTTTATTTGCATAACTGACTGTACCATTTGTAATATCTTATAATACCTGTACATATATTAATCTCTAGTATGCCAATAGGGTGATTAAATATATAAATTTAATCTTGACTTGTCCTTATATCTTGATCACAAATTCCCACATCTGTGTGCTCATTTAACGCTACCTGGGTTGGTTTCTGACCCAATATAAGCCTGATTATGGACCGGACTTATATCAAATAAGGAACTGGTGGTAGCAATTAGTGCTTCGGGTTATTCAAGGCCTCTATCAGTGAAGGGTGGTAGTTATTATATGTGGTTTTGGTCACGAACCAGAAGGCATATATCACCCTCACTGAGTGGTGCCTTAATAAACTAGCACCGACAGGGCAGCTGTGGTCCTTCTTTAATCCTCAGGCAGTTCTCTCACTGGCATGAGCATAGAGGAGGCACTATAGAACTGCCAGGTTCGGTGGCCAATCCACCTAAGATCAACTCAACACTAAACACTAAATGGTCAGAGTGCAAATACAAAAGTCTGTGGGTGCATCGGGTTGCAGTTGTGTGTCAGTGACCAGGGGTTGCCAAGCTGGCCTGAGCATAGAGGAGGTTCTATAGAGCTGCTAGGTTTGGTGGCCAATTCACCACAAGTGGTGGGATTGAGATAATAGTGTGTGGACCCCATCTCCCTAACAATAAGGAGTGCTGGCAGTACCTTTTGCTGTCGGGTTCCTAAGATCAACTCAACACTAGACGGTCAGAGTGCAAATACAAAGGTGTGTGGGTGCATCGGGTTGCAGCTGTGTGTCAGTGACCATGGATTGCCAAGCTGGTCTGAACATAGAGGAGGCGCTATAGAGCTGCCAGGTTCGGTGGCCAATTTGTCACAACTCCAGATTGTGAACTTTGACAAAATATTAGAAGAAACACAAATCTATACACAAATATCTACACATTCAAGATATTGTGTTTCTTCTAATATCTTGCCATAGTTTGCCTGATGAGGAGACGTGAGAAGTCTCGAAAGCTTGCTTGGTAACATCAATTACTTTATTGTTCTCAGCCATTAAAAATATCACAACTACAAGATTATTATTTTGTTTCTCCCACTGAGAGCAATCAAACTTTTTTCAACTGGCTATCACGGTACCAAACCTTTTTTTCTGTTGACCATACAGGGACATGTTCTGATCATGCCACATATCCTGTGCAGGAGAGAAAGCAAATAAGTATACATACATTCAGCTGATTCTTTCAGTGAAGTGAAGCCTATCCCTACCTGTTTTTAATCATGGTTTAACTTACATAAAGCTGCATTTTAGATCGACATGCTGTCCTATTTGTATACATTGTGTCCTCCCCTGCCCAGGAGCTGTGGTATGATCAGACCATGTCTCTGTACGGTCAGACACATCCATTACACAGTACATAGCAGGGACACATATATAAGATTATCTCGGCCCAGGAGATGTGGTATGATCAGACCATGTCCCTGTATGGTCAGAAACATCCATTATACAGTACATAGCAGGGACACATAAGTGCCTTGTGAAAGTATTTGGCCCCTTGAACTTTTCAACCTTTTGCCACATTTCAGGCTTCAAACATAAAGATA